>CM033469.1:64517217-64964489 GCA_019447015.1 Hymenochirus boettgeri | reverse complement strand
GCATACCGTTTGATTCAGGACATTTGGGAGATTGATATTTAGTAACTGCGCCCACACCATTGATGGTATGAATGAACAAACTACAGCATTACATAGCTGAAGGTGTGTAAATTTCAGGAATATATAGTTTGTGGGGGTTATTTCTAAGTTACGGGGGTTTTTTGTGAAAAAAACTGCAGTCTGTTCAAATTCAGAGTTAGCTAAATATTTTTGCTGTTTCTGAGCCATCGTGCATTGTTTCACTTCGTGGCTTTTCGCTTCCACGTGTGTAACCACACATATGGCATACCGTTTGATTCAGGACATTTGGGAGATTGATATTTATATTGCTAATTTTCAGTATGGGTAATATTCAGTATGGCTATTTTCAGCATGGGTAATATTCAGTATGGCTATTTTCAGCATGGGTTATATTCAGTATGGGTAATATTAAGTATAGCTAGTTTTGGTGTGTGGCCAATGAAACCATCATTGGTTTCTCAGAATCAGAGGGAGATGACTGCAGTACTCCTGGCACTCAAACACTTTCAACACCAGCTATTAGGAAAGTCAGTGCAAGTGAACTCAGACAATGCAACAACAGTTGCTTATATCAACAAGAGGGGGGGCATTCGAAGTCACCATCTTTGGTTAATCTCCAAACAGATTTTCAACTGGGCAGAAACTCATTTATTCAACCTGAGCTCATGCTACATTCCTGGAATAATCAATCTGGAGGCAGATTTCCTAAGCAGAAATCAGCTTCCCCAAAAAGAGTGTCAGCTTCACCCTCAAGTATTTCTTCAAATTTCACAAATGTGGGGTTGCCCGGAGATAGATCTCATGGCTACCAAGCACAACTCCCAATTGACGAAATACTGCTCCAGGTTCCAGGATCCCAGTGCATACAAGGTAAATGCTTTCTCGATCAAATGGGATTTCCCCTTGATGTATGTTTTCCCCCCCCATAGCCATCATACCATGGGTGCTCAAGAAGATCAGAGACGACAAAGCAAACATCATTGTCATCCTCCCCTGGTGGCCGAGAAGGCCATGGTTTCCGTGGGTCCTGCAAATGTGTGCAGCTCCACCTTTCAAACTACCTCTGAGGAAGGACCTTCTGAGGCAGGGATCAGTTTCTGTTCAGAACATCAAGAACCTTCAGTTGACGGTCTTTTTATTGGAACCATGAGCATTAGGCTTAGAGGGCTCTCAGACAGCACTATATCTACACTATTATCAGCCAGGAAGCCTTCCACGTCTGCTAAATATTACAAATCCTGGAAAGTATTTTGCGACTGGTGCAACTTAAGAGTTTAAACCCCTAAGCCCCTCAGTAGAATCCATTACAGAATTCCTGCAGCGGCTAGGGACAAGAAAAATCTCAGTGAAAAGCCATTTTAAAGGGCATGTCCACCTCCAAAACTATATCCCCCCCAACTACTGGCCCCATTGTGTAGTGTAGTTTAATCCTTACCTACATCCCAGCTCCATATGGTTCTCCTGTAGTCCCCCCCCAAAGTCCCAAAAAACTGCCCACCAGAGGATAGCAGAGTCCATATAGGGCTGCAGTTGGCATGTTTATGCAGCCCTTCTCCCCTCCTCTCCCTACCGATTAGGATTCCCTCCCCCTAGTGTATAAAATCTTTTTACATAATATTCCCCCTGTCCCCCCAGCCCCAAGCGCTATATTTGTATTATCAGAAAAATGCCAAAACATTACTTACCTTCCCTTTTCCTCCGCCACACTGAACTCCCGGCAGCCGCGTCTGTGATTGGCTGCCACTCAGCCAATCACTGACGCAACTGCCGGTCCCTCTGGCTTGCATTTTCTCACAAGAGAAGGGCCTGGCAGCGTGGCGGGAGGGAAGGTAAGTAATGTTTGGGCATTTTCTGATAACACCAAATATAGCGGTTGGGGGCTGGGGGGACAGGGGGAAGTGTACGTAAAAATTTTTTAGAAGGTGGACAACCCTTTAAGTCGCAGGTTGTCTGCAATTCCGCTAAACCGATTATAAAATGGGCCTATGATCCGCTTATTATCCGTTTTTTTTCAGGGGTATTCATTTTAATAGACCCAAAGTGCCTCCTTGGGATCTTACCCTGGTCTCAATACCTCAAGGGACCTCCTTTGAGCCTCTGGAAGATCTGTTCAATAAAACATTAAAACCTCTGCAACCTCCTGAACCATTTACTGTATTTCCTCCAGGACAGAGAATACTCAGACCGGACTTCACTTTTCTCCCCAAAGTTGTGTCCAGCTACACATTAATCAGGATATTGTTCTGCCTACGTTTAAACATCTCATCTGATGTTCGTGATTCTGCCCTTCAAACATTCTCTGATGTTGGAAGATCCTAAGAGTGTATATTGAGAGAAAACTAAGAATGTTCGCTAAACGGGTCTGCACTATTTATTACTCGTCATCAGGTAGCCGATCAGGATGTCAACCAGCAAAATCCACCTTAGCCTCATGGCTAAAACATTGTATAGAGCAAGCTTATGTGGGCAGGACAGAGCCATTACCTGATAAGGTCACGGCTCATTCCACCAGATCGGTTGCAGCTTCATGGGCATTCAGTGCCAGAGCTTCGCCTGAAGAAATATGCAAGGCGGCAGCATGGTCGTCCTTATCTACTTTTATTAGGCACTACAAAATTAGAATGAAATAGAATTTTCATTTTCCCTGGTCCTGCACGGAAGTATGAAACATTGGATTTGAAAAGCTTAAAGAAATGGGCGGGAAACCAATATATGCTGAAAAAACTTTTTTTACTCTTGAACAGCATCCGACAACATTTTTGACCACAAAAACAGCTTTGCCAGAATAGACAATGTCAATTTTGTAGTGCCTAATAAAAGTAGATAAGAGACACCATGCTGCCGGCCTTGCATATTTCTTCAGGCGAAGCTCTGGCACTGAATGCCCATGAAGCTGGCAACCGAATCTGGTGGAATGAGCCGTGACCTTTCAGGTATGGCTCTGTCCTGCCCACATAGCTTGCTCTATACAATGTTTTAGCCATGAGGCTAAGGTGATTTTGCTGGTTGACATCCTGATCGGCTACCTGAGAGAGTATAAAGAGTGCATCCGTTTACGAACATTCTTAGTTTTCTTCAATATACACTCTTAGGATTCTTCCAAACATCAAGAGAATGTTTGAGGGGCAGATCACGAACATCAGATGAGATGTTTAACGTAGGCAGAACAATATCCTGATTAATGTGGTAGCTGGACACAACTTTGGGGAGAAAAGTGAAGTCTGGTCTGAGTATTACTCTGTCCTGAGGAATACAGTAAATGGTTCAGAGGTTGCAGAGGTTTAATGTTTTATTGAACAGATCTCCAGAGGCTCAAAGGAGGTCCCTTGAGGTAATTGAGACCAGGGTAAGATCCCAAGGAGCACTTTGGGTCTATTAAATGAGATACCCCTGAAAAAAAACGGATATAAGCGGATCATAGGCCCATTTTATATCGGTTAGAGCGGAAATTGCAGACACCTGCGACTTTAAAGGGTATGTCCACCTTCTAAAAAATTTTTACGTAACATTCCCCCTGTCCCCCCAGCCCCAACCGCTATATTTGTGTTATCAGAAAATGCCCAAAACATTACTTACCTTCCCTCCGCCACGCTGCCAGGCCTTCTGCTTGTGAGAAAATGCAGCAGAGGGACCGCAGTTGCGTCAGTGATTGGCTGAGTGGCAGCCAATCACAGACGCGGCTGCCGGGAGTTCAGTGTGCGGAGGAAAGAGGGAAGGTAGTAATGTTTTGGCATTTTCTGATAATACAAATATAGCGCTTGGGGCTGGGGGACAGGGGGAATATTATGTAAAAGATTTTAACACTAGGGGGAGGGAATCCTATCGGAGGGAGAGGAGGGGGAGAAGGGCTGCAGTTAAACATGCCAACTGCAGCCCTATATGGACTCTGCTATCCTCCTGGTGGGCAGTTTTTGGGACTTTGGGGGGGGACTACAGGAGAACCATATGGAGCTGGGATGTAGGTAGGATTAAACTACACTACACAATGGGGCCAGTATTGGGGGATAATAGTTTTGGAGGTGGACATGCCCTTATAAATGGCTTTACTGAGATTTTTCTTGACCCAGCCTGCAGGAATTCTGTAATGGATTCTACTGAGGGGCTTAGGGTTTAACTCTTTAAGTTTGCACCAGTCCAAAATACTTTCCAGGATTTGTAATATTTAGGCAGACGTGGAAGGCTTCCGGCTGATAATAGTGTAGATATAGTGCTGTCTGAGAGCCCTCTAAGCCTAATGCTCATGGTTCCAATAAAAAGACCGTCAACTGAAGGTTCTTATGTGTTCTGAACAGAAACTGATCCCTGCCTCAGAAGGTCTTCCTCATAGGTAGTTTGAAAGGTGGAGCTGCACACATTTGCAGGACCCACGGAAACCATGGCCTTCTCGGCCACCAGGGGAGGATACATGATGTTTGCTTTGTCGTCTCTGATCTTCTTGAGCACCATGGTATGATGGCTATGGGGGGGGAAAACATACATCAAGGGGAAATCCCATTTGATCGAGAAAGCATTTACCTTGTATGCACTGGGATCCTGGAACCTGGAGCAGTATTTCGTCAATTGGGAGTTGTGCTTGGTAGCCATGAGATCTACTCCGGGCAACCCCACATTTGTGAAATTTGAAGAAATACTGGGGTGAGAGCTGACACTCTTTTTGGGAAGCTGATTTCTGCCTTAGGAAATCTGCCTCCAGATTGATATTCCAGGAATGTTAGCATGAGCTCAGGTTGATAAATGAGTTTCTGCCCATTTTGAAAATCTGTTTGGAATTAACCAAAGATGTGACTTCGAATGCCCCCCCTCTTGTTGATATAAGCAACTGTTGTTGCATTGTCTGAGTTCACTTGCACGTACTTTCCTAATGCTGGTGTTGAAGTGTTTGAGTGCCAGGAGTACTGCAGTCATCTCCTCTGATTCTGAGAAACCAATGATGGTTTCATTGGCCACACACCTTGGACCATCAGATTCCCTAGTGGCTTCCCAGCCAACAGGTCTCGCATCCGTGGTAAGGACTTGCCATGAAGGTGTCTGTAAAGGCACTGGTCTGAATTGCTCTTCAGTGTCCACCTTTCCAGATCCTTCTGACTGGAGAGGTGAGGTGATGATGAGTTAGTTTGGATTTCTCTCGGAGAAAAACTGCCCAGAATGATATCTGTAATGGGCAAATGTGAACCATGGCCCATTTGACCGAGTCTAAATTCGCAATTAGTTTGCCCAGGATATGCTGGCCATCCAAGCAGTTTGATGCTGGGAGTGCAATGAATTTTCTTATTTGTCATGATGTCCTCTCTGCGAGTTTCCAGGAGAGAGACAGACATGGAGAGAGTATTTATCTCCTTTCCCAGAAATTGAATGTTCTGAACCGGAAGAAGAGACGATTTTCCTTGTTGATTACCCATCCATGACGGGCCAGGCAAGTCAGGTATGGAAAATATGATCCCTGAGTAGGGACGGCGGGTCTTGCTTTTATTAGGATATCGTCCAGGTATGCATATACCTGAACTTTCTGCATTCGAAGATGCGCAATTAAGGGAACCAGAAACTTGTAAACAGACTTGGAGCAGTTGCTAGACCAAATGGAAGTGCTCTGTATTGGTAATATGACTGGTTGACACAAAAAACCGAAGAAATCTGCGGTGGTTTCGATGGATCGGCACGTTGCGGTAGGCGTCTTTGATGTCTATCTTCGACATCCAATCCTGTTTGTTCAGCTGAATGGTGACAGACTGAAGTGTTTCCATACGAAACTTTTATTATTTGCAGAAATTGGTTGAGATATTTTAAGTTAGAGAATAGGCCTGATATCCCTGACTTTATTCTGAAAAGAGAGGAAGAATAACACCTTTCCACTTTGGGAAACAGGAACGTGTTCTATGACGTTGTTGTGAACCAGGGAACACAGAATAGATCGAAAGTTTTCCTGGCCTGCTGGCACTTGGGAACCCTTGACGGATAAATCTGTCTTGAGGGGGAAAAGAAAGAAATTCTAGTCGGTAACCGTACTTTATAATCTGTAGGACCCAAGAGTCCTGAGTGTCGTTGAGCCCATAGCTGTGAAACCAGAAAGCCTTCCTCCCCTTGACATACATCGCTTCTTGACTGTCATAAAGGACATGCTCTCGGGTACTGGCTCCTCTGCCACGAAAGGACTGAGGGGGTGGACCGCTATGACCCCTCTGATCAAAGGGTCTCCCAGGCCTATACTTTTTGGCATCTTTAAAGGTGGAAGCTGATGCTGCTGGAAACACATTCCTCTGAGGTCTAGAAAGAGGAAGGCTTTTCTTTGAAGAATTCCTTTCGATCAATTCCTCTAGTTTGCTGCCATAAGAGACCACCCTCTAGGGAAGTGATGATAGGCCCTGCTTAGAATTATTATCGGCCCTCCATTGTCTGAGCCACCAACCGATCTCCTAGCTACCACTGAAGCACCTCATGGTCTTAGCTGCCAACTTGATCGAATCCATCAATGCCTCAGCAACAAATTCGTTTGAAAGCTTCACATCCTTAATCATAGAAAGCAGTTCTTCTTCTAGGGGAACCATTCTTACAGCTCTTAACAGCTTCTTCCAGCTCTTGGATCCAGATTTTTTATTAGCCCTAGCAAAACTGGTTATTGCAATAGGGGGTCAGCTGCCCTGATATGATAAATTTTTTAAAGCAGAGATTCTTCCCTTTTTTTTATCCATCGGATCTTTGAGAACTGCAGAATCTTCTGTTGCCAAAGAAGTGAATTTTGCTGCTTTAACATAGGTGTATGTATTTTCGGTGGATTGTCCCAGAAGGAAGAATCAACTTGTTTAATTTGGTAAGTATTATTAAAGTTTTGAGAGGCAGAGTATCTTTTATCTGGCAAATCTATTCTTTTTAATATATCTTTAATGTGGCTCATGTACATGGAAACATATAGTTTCATCTGTTTCACGGAAAACATCAAATCCGAAGGAGCTTGGCGTCTCAGGTTTCTGAGATTAGCAATGATTTTTCTCATCTTGGAAATTAAAACCACCTAATACTTTCATGGGTTAAGGAATACTCAGGACTTGGCTTTGCTGGAATAGGGCCTAAGTCACCTTCTATCAACTCTCCTTTTCAGTTTGGTCTGAAGCGGCTTGAAACTGGGGTGAGATTGGAAATCGTGACTGCTGTAGGAAAGCTGATTGATCAATCTGAAACTTGATTAATCATGCATCTGGAGAATCTTTAAGGGAGAGTCAATCAATCCTTTAACGAAGCCTATGAATACCCATGAATACTACGTTACCCATGCTGAAAGCATACTAATTCCCAGTAAAGCATACTGAATTACCCTGGCTGAATAGCCATACTAGCACATCGACTAGCATACTAATTACCCATGCTGAAATAGCCATACTGAATTACTTAACCCATGCTGAAAATACCATACTGATATTACCCATGCTGAAAATCGCCATAATGAATATTACCCATGCTGAATAGCCATACTGAATATTACCCATGCTGAAATAGCCATACTGAATTTACCCATCTGAAAAACAACTGATATTACCCATGCTGAGAATAGCCATACTGATATTCCCCTGCTGAAAATAGCCATACTGAATATTACCACATCGCTGAAAATACCATACTGAATATTACCCATGCTGAAAACTAGCCATACTGAATATTACCCATGCTGAAATAGCCATACTGAATATTCCCCATGCTGAATAATAGCCATACTGAATATTCACCTGCTGAATAGCCATACTGAATATTACCCATTGCTGAAAATAGCCATACTGAAATATTACACCATGCTGAAAATAGCCATACTGAATATTAACCCATGTGAAAATAGCCATATCTGAAATATTACCAGTGAAATAGCCATATGAATATTACCCATGCTGAAAATAGCCATACGAATATTAATACCCATGATGAAATAGCCATACTGAATATTACCCATGCTGAATAGCCATACTGAATATTACCCTGCTGAAAAAGCCATACTGAATATTACCCATGCTGAAAATATACCATACTGAAATATTGCCCATGCTGAAAATAGCCATACTGAATTATATACCCATGCTGAAAATAGCCATACTGAATATTACCCATGCTGAAATAAGCCATCCGAATATTACCCATGCCGAAAATAGCCATACTGAATATACCTGCTGAAAAGTAGCCATACTGAATATTACCCATGCTGAAAATAGCATACTGAATATTACCCATGCTGAAAATAGCCATAACTGAATATTACCCAGCTGAAATAGCCATACTGAATATTTACCCATTTTTTAAAATAGCCATATTGAATATTACTCATGTGCTGAAAATAGCCATACTGAATATTATCCATGTTTAAAAATACCTACTGAATATTACCACAGGCTGAAATAGCCATACTGAATATTAACATACTGAAAATAGCCATACTGAATATTACCCATGCCTGAAAATAGCCTACTGAATATTATACCTATACTGAATATATCCACTGAATATTACCCTCTCTTAAAATAGCCATACTGATTACTACTCATACTGAAAATAACCATACTGAATATTACCCATACTGAATATTACCCATACTGAAAATTAGCAATACAGAATATTACTATTGTGCAACTAGCCATACTGAATATTACCCATGGTAAACTAGCTATACTTAATATTAACCCATACTGATATAACCCATGCTGAAAATAGCCCTACTGAATATTACCCATGCTGAAATAACCATACTGAATATTACCCATACTGAAATTAGCAATACGTGAATATTATCCATGGTAAACTCAGCCATACTGAATATTACCCATGCTGAATAGCCATACTGAATATTACCCATACTGAAAATGCCATACTGAATATTACCCATGCTGAAACTAGCCATACTGACTATAACCCATGTTTAAAAATAGCCATACTGATATTTACTCATGCTGAAAATAGCCATACTGAATATTATCCATGTTTAAATAGCCATACTGAATATTACCCATGTTTAAAATAGCCATACTGATATATTACCCAGGCTGAAAATAGCCATACTGATATTAACAAATACTGAAAAATGCCATACTGATATTACCCATGCTGAAAAATAGCCATACTGAATATTACCTATACTGAATATAGCCATACTGAATATTACCCATGCTTAAAATAGCCATACTGAATATTACTCTACTGAAAATACCATACTGGGAAATATTACCCATACTGACTATTTACCCCTACTGAATATACCCATACTGGAAAATTAGCAATACAGAATATTACCTATGGTGAAACTAGCCATACTGAATATTACCAGTGGTAAAACATAGGCTATACTTAATATTACCATACTGAAATACCCATGCTAAAAATAGCCATACTGAATATTACCCATGCTGAAAAATGCCATACTGATCTTACCCATACCGAAAATTAGGCAATAGAATATTATCCATGGTGAAAACTAGCCATACTAATATTACCCATGGTGAACTGCCATACTGAATTAATTAACCACCCTGAAAATAGCCATACTGAATATACAACCCGATGGTGCTGAAAATTACCATCCTGAATATTACCCACACTGGAAAAAGAGCCATAACTGTAAATATTACCCATACTGAAAATTAGGCAATACTGAATTTATCCATGGTGAACACTGCCATACGAATATTACCCCATGGTTGGAAACTGCCTACTGAATATTAACCACACTGAAAATACCCATATGAATATTACCACCATGCTGAAAATTAAGCTAACTGAATATTGCCCATGGTGAAAATAGACCCAACTGAATATTTACCCATACTGACAAATTAGCACTACTTAATAATTACCCATGGTGAAACTAACCGTACTGATATTACCCATGGTGTAACTAGCCATACTGGATATTATCCCATTCTGAAAATCGACATCTGAATATTACCATCTACTGAAAATTAGCAATACTGAATATTATCCATGGTGAAACTGCCATCTGAATATTCCCACCCATGGTGAAACTAGATCCATACTGAATATTACCCCACACTGAAAATAGCATACTGAATATTACCCATCTTTTTGAAAATAGCATACTGAATATTGCCCATGGTGAAATAGACATACTGATCTTACCCATACTGAAAATTAGCATAATACTTAAATTACCCATGGTGAAACTAACCGTCTGAATATTACCCATGTATTACCTACTATGAAAGTTACCATGCTGAAAATCGACATACGACTATTACCATAACTGAAAATTAGCAATATACTGAATATTACCCCCGAGAAACTACCATAGACTGATATCAATTCTTACCGGAATTTTCTTTTCCTGGTCCGTAGCACGGCAGTATATACTTCCCTCCCCGTTGTGTGTTTAATACCATTTCAGATCTGACGCTCGGACAGTCGTTCAAAGACACTGGTAGGAGGGCTGTGCAGCAATTTATCAGCTTGGGGAGTGGCCTGTCAGATGATGTCACAAGGGGGATTAACCCGTTGTTTCATACTGCCGTGCTACGGACCAGGAAAAGAAAATTCCGGTAAGAATTGAAATGGAATTTTCGTTTTTTCCGCATGGGTAATATTCAGTATGACTATTTTCAGCATGGGTAATATTCAGTATGGCTAGTTTCAGTATGGGTAATATTCAGTATGGGTAATATTCAGTATTGGTAATATTCAGTATGGCTAGTTTCAGCATGGGTAATATTCAGTATGACTATTTTCAGCATGGGTAATACTCAGTATGACTATTTTCAGCATGGGTAATATTCAGTATGGCTATTTTCAGCATGGGTAATATTCAGTATGGCTATTTTCAGAATGGGTAATATTCAGTATGGCTAGTTTCAGTATGAGTAATATTCAGTATGCGTAATATTCAGTATGGGTAATATTTAGTATGTGTAATATTCAGTATTGGTAATATTCAGTATGGGTAATATTCAGTATTGGTAATATTCAGTATGGCTATTTTCAGTATGGGTAATATTTAGTATGGCTATTTTCAGTATGGGTAATATTCAGTATGGCTAGTTTCAGTATGGGTAATATTCAGTATGGCTAGTTTCAGTATGGGTAATATTCAGTATGGGTAATATTCAGTTTGAGTAGATTCACCATGGGTAATATTCAGTATGGCTATTTTCAGTATGGGTAATATTCAGTATGGCTATTTTCAGCATGGGTAATATTCAGTATGGCTATTTTAAGCATGGGTAATATTCAGTATAAATTTTCGGCATGGGTAATATTCAGCATGGGTAATATTCAGTATGGCTATTTTCAGCATTGGTAATATTCAGTAGAGATGGGATCCAGGTCTATCTCAGACCCAGATCCAACGCAGAACCCCTTACGAAATTCGAATGTTCTGTCCGGATGGACTGTTCGGATTTCGAGACTTCGGATCACATTTTGATAATTAGCGATAATTCTCGACAAAGCTTCAAACATTCGATAATCATCGAAAATGGGCTCTGAAGTCCTGAAAGTATGTTCCATTTTCAGATTTTGGGATCTTCAGAATTTTACCGAGATCCGTAAATCTGAAAACGGAACGAAACTTAACAGTTTCGGCCATCTCTAATATTCAGCATGGCTATTTCCACTGGTTGCGATTTCCTAGATCAATTGTTTATAACAAATTCCCCCAAAGACCACCTGTTTGCCAGTGGACACAAGCCATATCTTCCAGTTCCGATTCTCCTGATAGTTTACAGGGCGCAAGGATGGATATTTTAATGGCCACGATTGTTCAATTACTGTAATTCTCGATAATACTTTTACAATTGCGGTCGGGGGGAATACGATTGCGATCAGAATTGTGTGATCGCCTATACAATACCACAGTAGTGAAAGGTGCATCATTTAGTCTTTGGGGGTGACTAAAGCTACAACATTATTCTCTGTAATACACGTAGTGGTTGCTTTCTGCCATATTTAACAGATTTCTTTCATTTTGGCATCTGCTTCACTTTCAAAATAAGATCTTATTTAAAATTGCTTTACAGTCTACTGTCCAATATGGAAAATCATGTGAAATAACCATTTGAACCATAAGACTGAGGCCTAATCTCTCTACTCAGCATTGATGTGACCACATCTCCTTAAATAACCATTTGTCTTATTATGCAATAGTGTTTCATAGCCCACATTTCCCATAGCTCTGGCAGGTTACGCAGAAACAGGATTCACATGTGACAATGTGGGGAAATACAACTGTATCCCTTAGTATTATGAAACCCTTAGTCTCAGGCCACGAATATCTTGATGAAATACTGTATATTATTTTATATTTGTAAAATAGCAATAATCCACTCATTCCCAAGGAGATAAATTATATTTATCACAGCGTGCTTATAGGCCACTAATCGTAATTGTAGTGACCATTATTTTAATTGTAAATATGATAAACTCTTTAAAGGACAAGTTTATTTCAAAAATTGTAAATTGATGTATTGCTAAATTACATCACACAGCAAGTTTGATGGAAAAGCAGGTTAGCAATATATAAATTTTTGTTTTGGAGTGAACTTGCCCTTTAAAAAAAAAATAAAGCTAACATTTGCTTGTGAAGGTTCTCATTCAGGTCATGGTATATCTGTTGTATACAATTAGATCAATTGGACTTGAAGTTTAGTTCTTGAAGACATCCGATGTGCTTTCTCAATTCAGAATGACTTGTACAAGAATCTGTGGCAATTATGTACCCTGGAAAATCCCAATTAGCATATCCACGCCGTGTGTAAAGGCGTGATTGCATAGTGGCGTGTTGTAGAAATGCACAGGGTGTTATAGGAACGCACAGGGTAAGGTGTCAAAAGAGCATTGTACATGGCAGACAGTTGAAAGAACATGGGCATCCCATATGTAGCAGGGTCTCCGAGAAATTAAGAAGAATTTTCAAAAACACTGTATCCCTGTCTGCTTAAATGTAACAACACACTGAGGCAGCAATTGGTACATCCGAAAGACCCAATACCAAAACACAAGAAAAGCGACATATATCACAGTGCAGTGCGGTGAAGAATGCTCGCGATTTGTATGTGGGGGAGACCAAACAGCAACTGCATCAACGTATGACCCAGCACAGAAGAGCCAATTCCTCGGTCAGGACTCAGCTGGTACCTGCATCTTAAGGATAAAGGACATACCTTTAAGATTGTAATGTTAACACATTGGCAAAGGAACGTGACTGGTTCAAGAGAGGTGTTTAAGGAGGCCATTATGTTGAAAAATAAAGAAACCAAGCCTAAATAGAGGTGGGGGGGTTCGACACCAACTGTTTTCCATGTACAATGCTGTTTTGACACCTTACCCCGGGTTTCTATAACACCTCTTAGCCACTATGCAATCACGCCCTTAACAATTGGTTGTGATATGCTAATTGGGACTTTCCAGGGAACATAATTGCCACAGATTCTTGTACAAGTCATTCTGAATTGAGAAAGCCAGTTGGATGACTAGGGAAACATCTTCAAGAACTAAACTTCAAGTCCAGTTGATCTAATTGAATACAACGGATAAAGCTAACATTTAGAAACAGATTCTTTTTGGTTGTTCTGTTTTCTCAAAAGTTTGCCCTACTGTTTAAATATACAGAAGTCAAGATCTATGTCCCTTTATTTGAGGAACAACGTCTCTAGCACTTAAGGTTCGTACACACGTGCGATTGTGGGTCCCGAATAGCGACGCAAATAAAACTTTTATTTCAGCCAATAATCGGCCTGTCTATGACCACTTTATAGCCCATTCGGTCGGGGATTGTTGCCCATACAATAAAGTGCCCATACACGGGCCAGTTATTGGCCGCAATGAATGTTCGTACACATAGGGGCATATTTATAAAGGTTCGTTAACTTTTGCGGCCGTTTTCGCGGACATTAACGCATAAATCGCGTTTAACGCGATTTATAAATGTCCGAAAACGGCCGCGAAAAGTTAACGAAGCGTTAACCCTTCGCGGCGATACTTACCTGTTACCACCGCTTCTATTTATAAAGGGAGGCTAGTATCGGCTGTTTTAGTTCGCCACCTTGAAGGCGGCGAAGTCAGCCGATACTAGCCTCCCGCGGGAGACACGCCCACCCCTCCCAACCCGTTCCCCGCTCGCGGCAATCTCGGAACGGGAGGCTAGGAGGGGCTGCGGGAAGGGGCCGCAGCAGGTGTCGCGACCACCCGCCGCGCACCCCCTCCGGCACAACCCCTCCAAGCCCCCTGGCCGCTCCCGGGGAGGGGAAGGGAGGGAGCGCTGGAAGGGGTGGAGGCTCCCTCAGCGGGGGCCTGAGAAGGGCCTTTTGGGGCTAGAGGGGGTCCGGGGCTTAAGGGGGTCGCGGCGGAAAGCTCCTCTTTATATAGGTTTGCAGATATCCATAATCCGTTTCTGATTGGTCAATTTTTTAATACTTGCTTTACATTAACCAATCAGATTTCAGAACTTTCCAGAAATCTGATTGGTTAATGTAAAGCATGTAAAGCAAGTATTAAAAAATGACCAATCAGAAACGGATTATGGATTTCTGCAAACATATAAAGAGGAGCTTTCCGCCGCGGAACTCAGATGCCATCGCAGTAGATGGCTGAAGAAAGAAGCAGCTGGCAAAATCAGCTCCGCTGAGGCCGGCGGTTGCCAGCGTGCTCACTGGCGGCGCAGTGCGATGCCCTGGCATCGGCGACCTGAGTGGGGTTGGTGTCGCAGCCCGAAGACGTCGCGTGGATCAAGACGCCGGCAACATCGGCTCGTTGAGGTCGCCGGCGCCGCCGGGGGTACCCCGGCGCCGCAGGGGGTACCTCTCGGGGGTGGCGGCCATGGCGGAGTGGTGTCGCCGGGACTGGAAGAAAGAAGACGCGCCCCAAGGGCTCTTTTAAGAGCCGCACTGGGGGTCCCGGTTTCGAGCTGCGGGACCCCGCCAAAGGCACTTGTCAGTGCCGCAAGGGCCCTTATAAGGGCCAGGGAGGGGGTCCGGTTCGAGCTGCGGGACCCCTAAGCCCCAAAGGGCTCTTGTCAGAGCCGCAAGGGCACTTGTAAGTGCGCAAAGGCCCTACAAGGGCCGGGGAGGGGGGGGTCCCGGTTCGAGCTGCGGGACCCCCTAAGCCCCAAAAGGCCCTTCTCAGGGCCCGCTGGAGGGTGCTCCAGCCTCCCAGCGGCTCCCTCCCTTCCCCTCCCGGGAGCGCCGGGGCGGGGGGCTTGGAGGGGTTGCCGGGGGAGGGGTGGCGCGGGTGGTCACGACCACTGCTGCGGCCCTTCCCGGAACCCCTCCTAGCCTCCGTCCGAGATTGCAGCGAGGGGGAACGGGTTGGGAGGGGCTGCTGGGAAGCAGCCGCGGGGGGTGTGGGCGGGGTTGGCATATGCCCCGCCCCCTTAGGAGAGGCGTCGGGAAGGGATTTTAAGTCCCTTCGCAGCGATACTATACAGTATCGCCGCGAAGGGGCTTAAAATTACCGCAGCACATCGCGGCCACGATACATATCGCGGGAATGGCGCTCGCCGTTTTTGGCGCTATTTTCGTTGCTTTATAAATAGCGCCAATATTGCACTTGTGTACGAACCTTTAGAGCTTACGGTCTGTTTTTTAAGTGTCTCTGCATTTCCATTATATTAAAAGGAGAACAATAAATTACTTTATACAAAGACAATTATAGTTCAAAAACGAACCGAACTTTCGAAAGTTCGTCCATCTCTACTTACCAGGACAACAAGCAATGGCGCTGCACTGTATACGGAATAGGAAGTGTGAATTTCCACCGAGATGTAACAGGCAAGGAAGGCAATGCTGGCCATTTATCAAGAGGATTGTTAACAATTAGTACAGGAAACAAAAACAGAAAAAACAATATTTTCTTTAAGAATAAAACATATTTCATGAATGACTGGGTCATACTTTATCAGGGTTATTCAATAAAAGTTCTTATTGTAAAAAATGGTGCTAAAAGCCAGTTGGATGACTAGGGAAACATCTTCAAGAACTAACTTCAAGTCCAGTTGATCTAATTGAATACAACGGATAAAGCTAACATTTAGAAAACAGATTCTTTTTGGTTGTTCTGTTTTCAAAAGTTTGCCCTAATGTTAAAATAAAGTCAAGATCTATGTCCCTTTATTTGAGGGAACAACGTCTCAGCACTTAAGGTTCGTACACACGTGCGATTGTGGGTCCCGAATAGCGACGCAAATAAAACTTTTATTTCAGCCAATTCGGCCTGTCTATGACCACTTTATAGCCCATTCGGTCGGGGATTGTTGCCCATACAATAAAGTGCCCATACACGGGCCAGTTATTGGCCGCAATAATGATGTTCGACACATAGGGGCATATTTATAAAGGTTCGTAACTTTTGCGGCCGTTTTCCGGACATTAACGCATAAAATCGCGTTTAACGCGATTTTAAATGTCCGAAAACGGCCGCGAAAGTTAACGAAGCGTTAACCTTCGCGGCGATACTTACCTGTTACCACCGCTTCTATTTATAAAGGGAGGCTAGTATCGGCTGTTTTAGTTCGCCACCTGAAGGCGGCGAAGTCAGCCGATACTAGCCTCCCGGGGAGACACGCCCCACCCTCCCAACCCGTTCCCCGCTCGCGGCAATCTCGGAACGGGAGGCTAGGAGGGGCTGCGGGAAGGGGCCGCAGCAGGTGTCGCGACCACCCGCCGCGCACCCCCTCCGGCACAACCCCTCCAAGCCCCCTGGCCGCTCCCGGGGAGGGGAAGGGAGGGAGCGCTGGAAGGGGTGGAGGCTCCCTCAGCGGGGCCTGAGAAGGGCCTTTTGGGGCTAAGAGGGGGTCCGGGGCTTAAGGGGGTCGCGGCGGAAAGCTCCTCTTTATATAGGTTTGCAGATATCCATAATCCGTTTCTGATTGGTCAATTTTTTAATACTTGCTTTACATTAACCAATCAGATTTCAGAACTTTCCAGAAATCTGATTGGTTAATGTAAAGCATGTAAAGCAAGTATTAAAAAATGACCAATCAGAAACGGATTATGGATTTCTGCAAACATATAAAGAGGAGCTTTCCGCCGCGGAACTCAGATGCCATCGCAGTAGATGGCTGAAGAAAGAAGCAGCTGGCAAAATCAGCTCCGCTGAGGCCGGCGGTTGCCAGCGTGCTCACTGGCGGCGCAGTGCGATGCCCTGGCATCGGCGACCTGAGTGGGGTTGGTGTCGCAGCCCGAAGACGTCGCGTGGATCAAGACGCCGGCAACATCGGCTCGTTGAGGTCGCCGGCGCCGCCGGGGGTACCCCGGCGCCGCAGGGGGTACCTCTCGGGGGTGGCGGCCATGGCGGAGTGGTGTCGCCGGGACTGGAAGAAAGAAGACGCGCCCCAAGGGCTCTTTTAAGAGCCGCACTGGGGGTCCCGGTTTCGAGCTGCGGGACCCCGCCAAAGGCACTTGTCAGTGCCGCAAGGGCCCTTATAAGGGCCAGGGAGGGGGTCCGGTTCGAGCTGCGGGACCCCTAAGCCCCAAAGGGCTCTTGTCAGAGCCGCAAGGGCACTTGTAAGTGCGCAAAGGCCCTACAAGGGCCGGGGAGGGGGGGGGTCCCGGTTCGAGCTGCGGGACCCCCTAAGCCCCAAAAGGCCCTTCTCAGGGCCCGCTGGAGGGTGCTCCAGCCTCCCAGCGGCTCCCTCCCTTCCCCTCCCGGGAGCGCCGGGGCGGGGGGCTTGGAGGGGTTGCCGGAGGGGAGGGGTGGCGCGGGTGGTCACGACCACTGCTGCGGCCCTTCCCGGAACCCCTCCTAGCCTCCGTGTCCGAGATTTGCAGCGAGGGGGAACGGGTTGGGAGGGGCTGCTGGGAAGCAGCCGCGGGGGGTGTGGGCGGGGTTGGCATATGCCCCGCCCCCTTAGGAGAGGCGTCGGGAAGGGATTTTAAGTCCCTTCGCAGCGATACTAAACAGTATCGCCGCGAAGGGGCTTAAAATTACCGCAGCACATCGCGGCCACGATACATATCGCGGGAATGGCGCTCGCCGTTTTTGGCGCTATTTTCGTTGCTTTATAAATAGCGCCAATTGCTGTGTACGAACCTTTAGAGCTTAAGGTCTGTTTTTAAGTGTCTCTGCATTTCCATTATATTAAAAGGAGAACAATAAATTACTTTATACAAAGACAATTATAGTTCAAAAACGAACCGAACTTTCGAAAGTTCGTCCATCTCTACTTACCAGGACAACAAGCAATGGCGCGCACTGTATACGGAATAGGAAGTGTGAATTTCCACCGAGATGTAACAGGCAAGGAAGGCATGCTGGCCATTTATCAAGAGGATTGTTAACAATTAGTACAGGAAACAAAAACAGAAAAACAATATTTTCTTTAAGAATAAACCTATTTCATGAATGACTGGGTCATACTTTATCAGGGTTATTCAATAAAAGTTCTTATTGTAAAAAATGGTGCTAATTTGCCCCAACCAATCAGATGGTTGCTTTTTTAAAAGCTGAATGCATGTAATAACAAGGTATTAATGCATGCAATAACAAGGTATGTGAATGAATGCATAACAAGGTATATGAATGAATGTAATAAACAAGGGTATGAATGCATGTAATAACAAGGTATATGAATGCATGTCATAACAAGGTGTATGAATGCATGTAATAACAAGGTGATGAATGCATGTAATAACAAGGTATATGAATGCATGTCATAACAAAGGTATAGAATGCATGTAATAAAAAGGTATATGATGCATGCATAACAAGGAATAGAATGCATGTATAAACAAGGATATGAATGCATGCAATAACAAGGTATATGAATGGATGCAATATACACGGTAAGTGAATGAATGCAATAACAGGTATATGGATGCATGTAATAAAAAGGTATATGAATGCATGCAATAACAAGGAATATGAATGCATGTAATAACAAGGTATATGAATGCAAGTAATAACAAGGTATATGATGCATGTAATAACACGGTATATGAATGCATGTAATAACAAGGTATATGAATGCATGCAATAACAGGTATATTAATGCATGTATAACAAGGAATATGAATGCAAGCAATAACAAGGTATATGAATGCATGTAATAACAAGGTATATGAAGCATGCAATAACAAGGTATGTGAATGAATGCAATAACAAGGTATATGAATGCATGTAATAACAAGGTTGTGAATTAATGCAATAACAAGGTATATGAATGCATGTAATAACAAGGTATGGAATGCATGCAATAAACAGGTATATAAATGCATGTATTAACAAGGTATATGAATGCATGCAATAACAAGGTATGTGAATGAATGCAATAACACGGTATAGAATGCATGTAATAACAAGGTATATGAATGCATGTAATAAAAAGGTATATGAATGAGTAATAACAAGGTATATGAATGCATGTATAATAAGGTATATGAATGCATGCAATACAAGGTATGAATGCATGCAATAACAAGGTATATGAATGCATGTAATAACACGGTATATGAATGCATGCAATAACCAGGTATATCAAGCATGCATACAAGGATCAATGCATGCAATAGCAAGGTAATGAATGCATGCATAACAAGGTATAAATGCATGCAAAACACGGTATATAACATGCAATAACGAGGAATAGAATGCATGTAATAAGGTATATGAATGCATGTAATAACAAGGTATATGAATGCATGTAATAACACAGTATATGAATGCATGTAATAAACAGGTATATGAATGCATGCATAACACAGGTATATGAATGCATGTAATAACAAGGAATAAATGCATGCAATAACAAGGTATACGAATGCATGTAATAACAAGGGTATGAATGCATGCAATAACAAGGTATGTGAATGAATGCAATAACAAGGTATATGAATGCATGTGATAACAAGGTATATGAATGCAGTAATAACAAGGTATATGAATGCATGTAATAACACGGTATATGAAGCATGCAATACAAAAGGTATATGAATGCGTGCAACAGCAAGGTATATGAATGCATGTAATACAAGTATATAAATGCCTGCAATAACAAGGTATGTGAATGAATGCAATAACAAGGTATATGAATGCATGCAAAAAAGGTATATAAATGCATGCTATAACAAGGTATATGAATGCATGTAATAACAACGTATATGAATGCATGAATAACAAGGTATATGCATGCATGCAATAACAAGGTATATACAATGCATGCAATAAACAAGGTATGTGGAATACAGAATGCATGTAATAACAAGGTATATGAATGCATGCAATAACAAGGTATGTGAATGCATGTAATAACATGGTATATGAATGCATGCAATAACAAGGTATATAAATGCATGTAATAACAAGGTATGTGAATGAATGCAATAACAAGGTATATGAATGCATGTAATAGCAAGGTATATGAATGCATGCAATAACAAGGTATATGAATGCATGTAGTAACAAGGTATATGAATGCATGCAATAACAAGGTATGTGAATGAATGCAATAACATGGTATATGAATGCATGTAATAACAAGGTGTATGAATGCATGTAATAATACACCTTGTTTTACATGCATTCATCACCTGTTATTACATGCATTCATATACCTTGTTTACAATGCATTCATACACCTTGTTATTACATGCATTCATACCCTTGTTATTACATGCATTCATACACCTTGTTATTACATGCATTCATACACCTTGTTATTACATGCATTCATACACCTTGTTATTAACATGCATTCATACACCTTGTTATTACATTCATTCATATCCACATGTTATTGCATTCATTCACATACCTTGTTATTGCATGCATTCATATACCTTGTTCTACATGCATTCATATACCTTGTTATTGCATGCATTCATATACCTTGCTATTACATGCATTCATATACCTTGTTATTGCATTCATTCACATACCTTGTTATTACATGCATTTATATACCTTGTTATTGCTGCATTCATATACCATGTTATTACATCATTCACATACCTTGTTATTGCATGCATTCATAACCTTGTTTATTACAGCATTCATATACGTTGTTATTACTGTATTCACATACCTTGTTATTGCATGCATTATATACCTTGTTATTGCATGCATGCATATACCTTGTTATTATGCATTCATATACGTTGTTATTACATGCATTCATATACCTTGTTATAGCATGCATTTATATACCTTTTTTGCATGCATTCATATACCTTGTTATTGCATTCATTCACATACCTTGTTATTGCAGGCATTTATATACCTTGTATTACATGCATTCATATACCTTGCTGTTGCACGCATTCATATACCTTTTGTATTGCATGCATTCATATACCGTGTTATTACATGCATTCATATACCTTGTTATTACCTGCATTCATATACCTTGTTATCACATGCATTCATATACCTTGTTATTGCATTCATTCACATACCTTGTTATTGCATGCATTCATACCCTTGTTATTACATGCATTCGTATACCTTTTATTGCATGCATTTTATTCCTTGTTATTACATGCATTCATATACCTGTGTTATGCATGCATTCATATACCTGTTTATTACATGCATTCATATACTGTGTTATTACATGCATTCATATACCTTGTTATTACATGCATTCATATACCTTATTACATGCATTCTATTCCTCGTTATTGCATGTTATATACCGTGTTATTGCATGCATTTATACCTTGTTATGCATGCATTCATTACCTTGCTATTGCATGCATTGATACCTTGTATTGCATGCTTGATATACCTGGTTATTGCATGCATTCATATACCGTGTTATTACATGCATTCATATACCTTGTTATTGCATGCATTCATATACCTTGTTATTGCATGCATTCATATACCTTATTATACATGCATTCATATACCTTGTTATTACATGCATTCATATACCTTGTTATTACATGCATTCATATACCTTGTTATTACATGCATTCATATACCGTGTTATTGCATTCATTCACATACCTTGTTATTGCATGCATTCATATACCTTGTTAATACATGCATTTATATACCTTGTTATTGCATGCATTCACATACCTTGTTATTACATGCATTCATATACCTTGTTATTGCATTAATTCACAACCTTGTTTTACATGCATTCATATACCTTGTTATTGCATTCATTCACATACCTTGTTTATTGCATGCTTCATATACCTTGTTATTACATGCATTCATATACCTTGTTATTGCTGCATTCATATTCCTTGTTATACATGCATTAATATACCTGGTTATTGCATGCATTCATATACCTTGTTTATTACATGCATTCATATACCGTGTTATTACATGCATCATATACCTTGTTATTACTTGCATTCATATACCTTGTTATTACATGCATTCATATTCCTTGTTATTGCATGCATTCATATACCTTTTTATTACATGCATCCATATACCTGTTATTGCATTCATTCACTTACCGTGTTATTGCATCATTCATATACCTTGTTATTGCATGCATTCATATACCTTGTTATACATGCATTCTATTCCTTGTTATGCATGCATCATATACCTTTTTATTACATGCATTCTATACCTTTGTTATTACATGCATTCATATACCTTGTTATTACATGCATTCATACACCTTGTTATTACATGCATTCATACACCTTGTTATTACATGCATTCATATACCTTGTTATTACATGCATTCATACACCTTGTTATTACATGCATTCATATACCTTGTTATTGCATTCATTCACATACCTTGTTATTGCATGCATTAATACCTTGTATTACATGCATTCAGCTTTTAAATGAATGCATGTAATAACAAGGTGTATGAATGCATGTAATAACAAGGTGTATGAATGCATGTAATAACAAGGTAACATACAGACGGATGTCAGTCCTATAGATGTCTATTCCTATATTAATATATAGAGGGATGTCAGTCCTATAGATGTCTATTCCTATATTAACATACAGATGGATGTCAGTCCTATAGATGTCTATTCCTATATTAACATACAGAGGGATGTCAGTCCTATAGATGTCTATTCCTATATTAACATACAGAGGGATGTCAGTCCTATAGACGTCTAATCCTATATTAATATAT
The DNA here is from genome assembly GCA_019447015.1 of Hymenochirus boettgeri. Taxonomy (NCBI): domain Eukaryota; kingdom Metazoa; phylum Chordata; class Amphibia; order Anura; family Pipidae; genus Hymenochirus; species Hymenochirus boettgeri. The sequence goes on along the minus strand of CM033469.1, from coordinate 64,941,433 downwards.
AGAGGGATGTCAGTCCTATAGATGTCTATTCCAATATTAATATATAGAGGGATGTCAGTCCTATAGACGTCTATTCCTATATTAATATATAAAGGGATGTCAGTCCTATAGATGGCTATTCCTATATTAATATATAGAGAGATGTCAGTCCTATAGATGTCTATTCCTATATTAACATACAGAGGGATGTCAGTCCTATAGACGTCTATTCCTATATTAATATATAGAGGGATGTCAGTCCTATAGACGTCTATTCCTATATTAATATATAGAGAGATGTTAGTCCTATAGACGTCTATTCCTATATTAATATATAGAGAGATGTCAGTCCTATAGACGTCTATTCCTATATTAATATATAGAGGGATGTCAGTCCTATAGATGTCTATTCCTATATTAAAATATAGAGGGATGTCAGTCCAATAGATGTCTATTCCTATAATAATATATAGAGGGATGTCAGTCCTATATGGATCTATTCCTATATTAATATATGAAGGGATGTCAGTCCTATAGATGTCTATTCCTATATTAATATATAGAGGGATGTCAGTCCTATATGGATCTATTCCTATATTAATATATAAAGGGATGTCAGTCCTATAGATGTCTATTCCTATATTAATATATAGAGGGATGTCAGTCCTATATGGATCTATTCCTATATTAACATGCAGAGGGATGTCAGTCCTATAGATGTCTATTCCTATATTAAGATACAGAGGGATGTCAGTCCGACGTCTATTCCTATATTAATATATAGAGAAATGTCAGTCCTATAGACGTCTATTCCTATATTAATATATAGAGGGATGTCAGTCCTATAGACGTCTATTCCTATATTAACATACAGAGGGATGTCAGTCCTATAGACGTCTATTCCTATATTAATATACAGAGAGATGTCAGTCCTATAGACGTCTATTCCTATATTAATATATAGAGGGATGTCAGTCCTATAGATGTCTATTCCTATATTAACATACAGAGGGATGTCAGTCCTATAGACGTCTATTCCTATATTAACATATAGAGGGATGTCAGTCCTATAGACGTCCATTCCTATATTAATATATAGAGGGATGTCAGTCCTATAGACGTCTATTCCTATATTAATATATAGAGAGATGTCAGTCCTATAGACGTCTATTCCTATAATAATATATAGAGGAATCTCAGTCCTATAGATGTCTATTCCTATATTATTATTAAGAGGGATGTCAGTCCTATAGATGGCTATTCCTATATTATTATTAAGAGGGATGTCAGTCCTATAGACTTCTATTCCTATATTAATAGGTATGTCAGTCCTATAGACGTCTATTCCTATATTAACATACAGAGGGATGTCAGTCCTATAGACGTCTATTCCTATATTAAAATATAGAGGGATGTCAGTCCTATAGACGTCTATTCCTATATTAATATATAGAGGGATGTCAGTCCTATAGACGTCTATTCCTATATTAACATACAGAGGGATGTCAGTCCTATAGATGTCTGTTCCTATATTAACATACAGAGGGATGTCAGTCCTATAGATGTCTATTCCTATATTAATATATAGAGGGATGTCAGTCCTATAGACGTCTAATACTATATTAATATATAGAGGGATGTCAGTCCTATAGACGTCTATTCCTATATTAATATATAGAGGGATGTCAGTCCTATAGACGTCTATTCCTATATTAATATATAGAGGGATGTCAGTTCTATAGACGTCTATTCCTATATTAACATACAGAGGGATGTCAGTCCTATAGACGTCTATTCCTATATTAACATACAGAGGGATGTCAGTCCTATAGATGTCTATTCCTATATTATTATTAAGAGGGATGTCAGTCCTATAGATGGCTATTCCTATATTATTATTAAGAGGGATGTCAGTCCTATAGACGTCTATTCCTATATTATTATTAAGAGGGATGTCAGTCCTCTAGATGGCTATTCCTATATTAATATATAGAGGGATGTCAATCCTATATTATGTCTATTCCTATATTAATATATAGAGAGATGACAGTCCTATAGATGTCTATTCCTATATTAATATATAGAGAGATGACAGTCCTATAGATGTCTATTCCTATATTAATATATAGAGGGATGTCAGTCCTATAGACGTCTATTCCTATAATAATATATAGAGGGATCTCAGTCCTATAGATGTCTATTCCTATATTAATATATAGAGGGATGTCAGTCCTATAGATGTCTATTCCTATATTTATATAGAGGGATGTCGTCCTATAGATGTCTATTCCTATATTAATATATAGAGGGATGTCAGTCCTATAGACTTCTATTCCTATTTAATTATAGAGGGATGTCATCCTATAGATGTCTATTCCTATATTAATATATGAAGGGATGTCAGTCCTATAGACGTCTATTCCTATATATATATAGAGGGATGTCAGTCCTATAGACGTCTATTCCTATAATAATATATAGAGGGATCTCAGTCCTATAGATGTCTATTCCTATATTAATATATAGAGGGATGTCAGACCTATATAGATCTATTCCTATATTAATATATAGACGGATGTCAATCCTATAGACGTCCATTCCTATAATAATATATAGAGGGATGTCAATCCTATAGACATCTATTCCTATAATAATATATAGAGGGATCTCAGTCCTATAGATGTCTCGTGTCACAATTGCAATGTTAAATGTACAATTTTGATCATAATTATAAAGACCACGATCAGTATTTTACTCCCATGATCGTAATTGTATGATCACGGTTCTAAAAATACAGTCTGTTAAAGGCAGGGTATTGCAAATGGCGATACTGCGCTTTTAGAAAATAATCCCCACGTACAAGAAAGATAACAGACATATATTGTAGTGTGAGTCACTGCTTGTTTTCTGGCAGTTACAAATATTGCCTTCAGAGCAAAGCAGGAAAATAGTACAAAGGAAAAATACTTTCCAGTGTGTTGCAATCACAAAACACTTTTTGCAGACTTGTCTTCTGTGATAATCCAATGTGCAGCCTTCTATAAATCTATTTCAGTTTTTTAGACTCTTTAACACATCTGTTAACCTTGTAGCTTTCATTTCCTGCGGTAAGGACTTTACGTAGTAAGACTTTATTATCAGTAAGTCTAATGTAATCATGGGGGCGCGTTATAAAAATGCAATGTCCAAAATTATATATATATTATAATCATTTTCTCTAACTTGACACGTTGACAAGGAATGTAGATTATGTTCTTTCTTTCGCTACATAAACGAGTACTAGCTTTATAAGCTATTGTCAAACCTGCCACCCCCCCCACCCCCCCCAGAAAGAACCCCTTACATGCCCTGGAATCAAATATTTTAGAACAGCTCATTAAAATTATACCTGCATTGGCAAACATTCAGCACTGAAAATGCTAATGTAGGGAACTGATAACCTAGTTACCATTTAGTCTTCTTGTTCTGGCAGGATTTTGGCCAATAGGGGGTCACTGTGTAAAGTATAAAAAGGTAAGCATACATGTGCTCAGTCTCTCGTTCTACTCCCTGGAGCTTCCCCAGGGGGGAGGGGACGAGCCTGGGACTTAAATACAGGGAGGCCCAGTTAATGTGAAATTAGATTCTGTTAAAGATCACTTCAGCAGTGGAGTATGGTAGCTAGTGAGCAACCTGAGCTCCAACAAGGAGATTAACATAGAGCCAGACATAGGGGTAAAAGTTCAAGAACCACTTGATGCCCATTTATGCATTCTACCAAGAGTTGGTAGTTCAGCACCACCTGCCTCCAATATATGCGAGGGCCCATCCTAATTAATAAGAGTCTTGTGCATAGAATCTGGATAAGGCTGAAAGTCTCTGGAGCAAATTACGTACCCTCATTTTATTTCGCCTTACATAACATTTTCTTGTCATGTTCTGAATACTGTGAGATTGCATCCATTGCAGTCTCAAGATAGATACTCCACTTCTACACCCCCTCTAAGCCGGTGGATATTAGATATATTCAGGATTATTCAATAAAGTTTCGTACGTTTAAAACGGTGCTAAATTTGCCCCAGCCAATCAGAACCTATTTACACATTTAAAAGTCAACACTGAATTGGTTGAGCAAAATTACACCATTTTAAACGATAAGAACTTTTATTGAATAACCCTGATTATATATTGTATTATAACAAATATGTTGGTTATGTGAAAGTGCATATTGTCAAATTGTGAATAAAATAGAATTTCTGTTTCCTGGTTTTAGCAGAAATGTTTCCCAGTGCATTATAATCTGTGTGTAGAGACAAATCTATGTAGTTTCTGGCAGAGCAAGAATCTAATGCACCTTAAAGAGTCATATATGCATGAATAACAAGGAATATGAATGCATGTATAACAGGAATATAATGCACTGTATAACAAGGTATATGAATGCATGTAATAACAGGTATATGAATGCATGTAATAACCCTGTATATGAATGCATGCAATAACAAGGTATATGAATGCATGTATAACAGTATATGAGCATGCAATAACAAGTATGATGAATGAATGCAATAACAAGGTATATGAATGCATGTAATAACAAGGGTATGAATGCATGTAATAACAAGGTATATGAATGCATGTAATAACAATGTTTATGAATGCATGTAATAACAAGGTGTATGAATGCATGTAATCCAAGGTATATGATGCATGTAATAACAAGGTTATAATGCATGCTGTAATAAAACTTATATGAATGCATGCAATACAAGGAATATGAATGCATGTAATAACAGGTATAGAATGCATGCAATAACAAGGTATATAATGCTGCAATAACACGGTAAGTGAATGATGCAATAACAAGTATTGGATGCATGTATAAAAAGGTATATGAAATGCATGCAATAACAAGGAATATGATGCATGTAATAACAAGGTATATGAATGCATGTTACAGGTATATGAATGCATGTAATACACGTATATAATGCATGTATAACAAGTATATGAATGCTGCATAACAGTATTAATGCATGTAATACACAGGAATATGAATGCACGCAATAACAAGGTATATGAATGCTTATACAGGTATGAAATGCATGCATAACAAGGTATGTGAATGAATGCAATAACAAGGTATATGGAATGCATGTAATACAAGGTATGTGTGAATTATGCAATAACAGGTATATATGCATGTAATAACAAGGTATGTGAATGCATGCAATAACAAGGTATATAAAGGCATGTATTAACAAGGTATATGATGCATGCATAACAAGGTAATGTTGAATGAATCATAACACGGTATATGAATGCATGTAATACAAGGTATATAATGCATGTAATAACAGTTATGAGATGCTGTATAAAAGGTATATGATGCAGTAATAATAAGGTTATGAATGCATGCATAACAGGTATATGAATGCATGCAATACACATTGAATCATGTAATACACGGTATATGAATGCATGCATAACAGGTTATCAATGCATGCAATCAACAGGTATATAATGCATGCAATAGCAGGTATATGAATGCATGCAATACAAGGTATATAAATGCTGCAAAACACGGTATATGAAAACATGCAATCGAGGAATATGAATTCATGTAATAAGGTATATGAATGCATGTAATAACAAGGTATATGAATGCATGTAATAACACAGTATATGAATGCATGTAATAACAATATATAGTGCATAACAAGGTATATGAATGCATGTATAACAAGGAATATAAATGCATGCAATAACAAGGTAATACGAATGCATGTAATAACAAGGTATATGAATGCATGCAATAACAAGGTATTGAATTGAATGCATAACAAGGTATATGAATGCATTGATAAAACACGTAAATATGAATGCATGTATAACAAGGTATATGAATGCATGTAATAACACGGTATATGAATGCTGCAATAACGGTATATGAATGCTTGCAACGCAAGGTATATGAAGCATGTAATAAACAGGTATATAAATGCCTGCAATAACAAGGTATGTGAATGAATGCAATAAACAGTATTGAATGCATGCAATACAAAGGTATATAAATGCATGCTATAACAAGGTATATGAATGCATGTAATAACACCGTATATGATGCTGTAATAACAAGGTTATGCATGCATGCAATAACAAGGTATATAAATGCATGCAATACAAGTATGTGAATCATGTAATAACACGTATATGAATGCATGTAATAACAAGTTATGAATCCATGCAATAACAAGGTATGTGAATGCATGTATACATGGTATATGATGCATGCAATAACAGGTATATAAATGCATTAATACCAAGGTATGTGATGAATGCAATAACAGGTATATGAATGCATGTAATAGCAGGTAATGAATGCATGCATAACAAGGTATATGAATGCATGTAGTAACAAGGTATTGAATGCATGCAATAACAAGGTATGTGAATGAATGCAATAACATGGTATATGAATGCATGTAAACAAGTGTATATGCATGAATAACAAGGTGTATGAATGCATGTAAAACAGGTGTATGAATGCATGTAATAACAAGGTGTATGAATGCATGTAATACACAGGTGTATGAATGCATGTAATAACAAGGTTGATGAATGCATGTAATAACAAGGTTATGAATGCATGTAATAACAAGGTGTATGAATGCATGTAATAACAAGGTGTATGAATGCATGTAATAACAAGGTGTATGAATGCATGTAATAACAAGGTGTATGAATGCATGTAATAACAAGGTATATGAATGCTGTAAAACAAGGTGTATGATGCAGTAATAACAAGGGTATGAATGCATGTAATAACAAGGTATAAATTAATGCATGTAATAACAAGGTGTAGAATCATAGTCATACAAGGTAATAAACTATAACCCAATAAAGGGACTTTTTTGTAAATCAAAGAACAACTCCACTGTAAAAATTACTTTTTTAAAATGAAGTACCTTCGGCAAGGAGGTGGAATTCCTACCTCCCAATTTAATTTTTAAACTTTTATTTTACTTTGCAAACTTAAACTCACTAAAAAAAGTAAAAAAACAAGCCTACACACATGTATGTATAAGTGTGCAAGTGATCACAAGTGATCTTATTCATAAGAATAATTCCAGGTCTTTGGCTATTTCCAGCAGGACCATCATGGTCAAGGCAGGATGGACTCTTCATGTGCGATGATGTAACAAACCTTTCGGCCGATACGGCCCGTGTATGGGCACTTTATCGCCTGAAATGGTCGTTTGTTCTGAATCCGCCAGGTCGTCGTTCAACGATCCCCAACAGAGGGGGGGATCACACGAGCCGATTTTCGACCGAAATGTTCGTTCATACACACGTGTGTGTACGAACCTTTTAGTCCTTGTACTATGATCCCTTTGAAGAATGAACCCAATAGGGTCTATGTCTACAGAGCAATATGTGGGAGTCTGAAATAACCAATGTGGATTTGCTTGTGAGTCACGAGCTGCCTCATTCAGATACCTTTATTGAAATCTATAAGGAGAATAATCACAAGTTTAAAAGGTCTACCTTTAATTAATGGATTTAATACTTATATTAGTACACTGGGTGAGGACCTAAATTGCTAGGTCCTCACCTCTGGGTTTGCCATATATCTGTGCCTTAAAGAACATTTTGCTCCGTTATTGCTGGTCTAGCCCCACAACCAATGTCCATTGTGTACTGTTGATAGACTAGTTATTGGGAAGAAAGTGGAGCATGTCCGAACCATAGGAAGAGGTGGCCCAGACTGGCAGAAGCTTATATGGATGAGGCTGTTTAAGTTTCCATATTGATACTAACATACAATTGCAAAATATTGCATGACTGCTACTTTGTGATCGTATGTTGCCGCAAGAAGATCTGGAAGTGCGGTTCCTCGAATTGATTGTAGGTCTGAATCAGTCTGCCAGGTAAGCTGTAACGTATGGGCAACTTTATACAGGTCCTAATATCCTTATATTTTACAACAGTAAGTACTTTATTTATATTCAATCTACACAATTGCAGCAAGTCGTGTGACATGGGATATCATTTACAGGATATCTATCGCTCTTGTTTAAAGGGTATGTAACCCTCAGATCAATATTTTATAACAAATGTTAAGCACCCCCCAACCCCTTTTTTAGTATACTTTCCTATCGGCTGTCGAAATCACCTCCGTTCAGGGCATAACTAGCAGGGGGGCCTGGAGCCAGGGGGCCCCATCTTATTTTTCCTATGACACATATAGCTTCCTTCCAGAAAACCATCATAGATAAAGCATGATAAGGGCGCCATCAGAGTTTTGCTGGGGGGGGGCAGTAATTCCTAGTTACTGGTTATGAGTTTTCAGAAGATCATGGCTTTGGCTGACAGAAGGTCCCTTGTGGTATTTTATTATCGCACTAGCGGTTAAGCCTCTCTCTCTCTCTCTCTCCTCTCTTCTCTCTCTCTCTTTTCGTCCGGGTCATGGAACTAGTTTTCTCACCGTCTGTTTTCTGTTCGCGCATAGCCGAAGACTCCTCCTCCCACACACGATTCCCAGACGCACATTACGGCTTTATTATATAGGATGGTATTCTATGACCGAACTTCATAAATTAATGAACGTTCACCGTAAATGTGGGATCGGCGGCTGTATATTTACCGGCCGCTGACGTACTTCACCATAACACGCGGTAGCACTAACTTGCGATACGGCGGGTTTATAAATTTAGCCCTAAATGAGAGTGCCAGGAATAATCAAGTTCTGTTGAATGAAAATTTGCCTGAATGCAGTGTCGCCACAGTTTAAAATTGCCTCGAATTTCAACCCATTCAACCACATATTGTGCCATGTGCTTTTTTTTTTTAGCCTTCCGAAATACGCAAAAGGTTAACACCTTACTGAATCTGCATCTTGTGGCCAAAGTAATATGTTCATTGCCATGAGTAGGAAAAATAAATAAACAAATGCAATTAAAGCTGAAAAAAAACCTGAACTGGTTATTCATAAACGTTCTTATCGTTAAAAATGGTGCTAATTATGCCCCAACCAATCAGATTTTAGCTTTCAATTGTTAAATAATATATGGTTGTTGTTGGGCAAAATTAGCACCATTTTTAATGATAAGAGTTTATTGAATCTTCTGCTGATAGTATTTTAAAAATCAAGGAAAAGAAGTCAAGTTCTAACTTTATTGAGCTGATTACCCATAAAGAGATTGGTAGAAAGACACGGCATCACTGTACTACACAGATTGATAATGTTGGTAAATAGGAAACTTTTAAATAAAACTAACAATGGCTGAATACGTGCAGCCCTGAGATTCACATGCTTTCCCCATCTTCTCTGTTCTCCCTGATCTACTTGATCTACCTACTACTTAATCTACCTACTAGATCTTTGAACAAAAATGCTGATCTATGTATCCTTGTGCGTTACAAGCAACCTACGCCCTTTGAACAGAGAATAATAAAAAAATTATGCCGATTAGTAATGCTACAATATATTCTAAATTAAGGGTAAAGTCACCCTAAAAGATAATTGACAAACTCCAATCTTATAATTACAGAGAGAGGACCTGAAACCAAGTAATTATAAAATTAGCAATATTTAATTAGCATATACAGCACTAAAAATGCACATCTTTACCCCAATCCCTGTACAATCTATGCTCACAGGTGTTTCAACCAACTAGACTCATTGGACTAGCATTATTACAGAAGTGAGATCTCATTTAACAGTACACTCAACTAGCTTACAGAAAAATACTGAAGCAGATTAATTATCAAAAACATAGAAATGAGAGTCAATACAGTAACATTGACATTTTCCATGTTCTTAATCACTTGTCATAGTCGATGTCTATGAGTCTCTATACATCATCAATCCGTCTAAAATACAGTGAAAGAATGAGGCAGCATTTTTCCTCCATGCACAAGGAAGAAACAAATGTGTAATATAGAATCGTGCAAGCAGATAACTATGACACAACGTTCAACACATATTTTTTTAAATAAGTGCAGAATGCAGCATAGATTTACAAACATTTTAGCACTTGTAACTGTACATGATACAATACATTTTGTTAACTTGTTTGGACATACCTTTTAATGATAGTTTTCCATGAGATTTAAATAAGGTATCTAAGGGCTTGTTACACTACATCAATTTGTATCCGTTTTTCAAATGCAGGCGCGTTTAAAAAAATGGACACGACAGTAAAACCCATAGTGATTTCCTAATATCGTTCACACCTGCTGCGTTATAATCCGTTCCAGTCCGTTTAAAAAAACGCACTGCACTGCAGCTTTCTGTCCGTTTTTCATGCATTTTCTATAGAATCTATGGAAGACACAAAAATGGTATACAAACTGACAGAACACATGCGTGCGTACTGTCAGTTTCTGTCAGTTTCTAGCGTGAAGCGAGCCCTAAAGCTTCGTACACACCTTGCGAATGCGAGGCCTGACCGCGACACACAATGGTGTAAAACAGCCCTTTCATGCCGATTATCGGTAAGTATATGGTGCTCAGTTGGGTATCATGATTATCCTACCTGGTGGATCATCAACAGCACAATCGAACAGCTGTTTGGCCGGCCTAGCACTACGCTTTACCGATAGCTGGCCAAAATGCCCGTCATACCCATCATGAATTGCGGGTCAGGTCCACAAACACACGTGTGTGCAGACTAATAGCTGTTAGCTTAGTCATTGGTAAGACCTTTAGGCTTTTTTATCATAGACTAGTTCACCTTTAATGTTAAAATGTATTTTACCGGCAGATACAGTATCTATAAAGCCAAAATGGAATACTGTGTCCTTATTGCCATTGTAAAATGCCTTTGTTCATTCTATAACCATGGTTGTAAAAGAACAGCCATGTCATAAAATCCTGACACAACCAATAACAACCCCAATATTTGGCCATATTTAAAAAGCTGTGGTTCGCAAGTTTGGACATCGTACATTTATGGACGAGATCATACATTTACAGCGAACGATTGTTATTCTACCAACGTTCATTGTAGACTACCACAGCACGTTCGTAGCTTTAAGATCACAATTGTATGTTTCAATATTGATTGTAAAAACGATATAACGATCGCCATAAAGATCGTTAAAGGGGCAGTATGGCTAAAAAGTCATACCACACCTTTTTAAATGGGCCCTATCGATTAAGACAAAAAATTGTACCAAGTAAGGTGAATTCAACTGAGTATAGAGAGTAATCCATCAATGCCATATGACTCTTCCCTGTCAAAAAAGAGTGTTTCTGAGGATGCTTATTGATACTTTATTTAAACTAGGGATTTAGAGCAAATCCTCACCCTATTTCCTGTAATAATGATGATTTATACATGCACTAGAGATGTTTGACCAGCAAAGTCAAAAGGTGACAAATTTTCATAAAATCTTCTGACAAAATGTGATCTCTAAACCCACACTTTTCTCATCAAAACCTGTAATTTTAGTGCAAATACAGTTTTGTGACAAAACATTAAAAAAAACTGTGCACAAGCTTATTTCATCATATTATCCAACTTTCAGTCACTTGATTTCTCATGGATGGAAAAATGATCTTCTACAGGATTAAGTTTTATATTATAAAATCACCATCTGGAGGAAGAGAGGATGAATGCGAATAGTGACCACTGAAAAGAGCCCTGCGTAGGTCCAATCCTCAATCCCACACTGACCCACACAGCCACCCCCTTACCTGAACCCTACAGGCCCATAGATGTACCATACTGATTGTACAATCGTGACATTGTGCATCATCATTGGTCCAGTATATTTTTTTACGTGTCCGATAGAGAAAAATATTAGAGGAAACTCTGCAATCTGCCCATGCATCTCCAATGATCATATGATATTGGAAAATATCAAACCCTTGCAGGTACAACCAACCTGCAGGTTTAGACCTACAACTCAACCCCTACTCTTACCCACAATTTCTCTCTACCTTCCAATAATACATTCAGTATTTTTGTTAAATGTGTGTTCTTATTGTGAGGCTAAGAATGTAGGGCCAAATACTGCAATATTGTATAGGCAATCGGAGAATTGGGATCGTTCATCGTTTGAGCAAAAACAGAGCAGGGACTTCTGTGCGGACAGCCACTTTACTTCCTGATCACGGCTGTCAGAACGATTGGGCTGATGTCACATTGTGCTGCAACCAGGAAGTGGAGCGGCTGTCAGCAGCAGTGGCAAGGGACCGGGTCAGTTAAGGATGTCAGGAGCATCTTTTGAAACTGTGAATATTGCGAAAAGTGGGGTTTGGATGGGTAATCTACATTTTAGAACAGTGTATTTTTTTCAGTGGACGTGCCCTCTGATCACCCGTTAAAGATCAAACCCTATTGTTGGCCAATTGGTCTGGCCAGAGAAGGGGCCATATTTATAACGCGAATTTAGCCCATACTGCCTTTATCGTATGTATGACATCGGCCCGTGGTGTACTTTTATGCCGAACATTCCTTTATTAACAAACGTTCTTTGGTAGAATACCATGTGGTAGTAACTTTATATAGTTTATAAAGTTTGGTACGTGTAACTTTATAAACAATTCTTACCAGCTGGTACGTGCTGCTCTCTGACACTATAACAGTTTACAGTCTATTAGAGACTGCCATGTCAGTCATATGTACACTCTGTACAATAAACTGTATCTGCTGTTAATATTGTCAGGAAGCAATAAGTACCAGCTGGTAAGACTTGTTACTGAAGTGTGACATAACTTGTAATACATAAGATATAAGCTTATATATTTGATATATTATGTACATCTTATGTTTATGACTTTGGGGCATCTAATGTCTTATTCTCAAATCTGACATTTCTAATATGAAAGATAGGATTTATGGATACACATTTCAAACCATATTCTAATAACTAATTCATTTATGTGTTAAGACTCCTTAGTGGAGAATGTTTAATATCCTGTTCCTACCATAATTTTAGGGGCAGCAGGGGCAGTCCACACTACATAATTGCTCTGAGGAGGGTGAACAATTATTTTTGACATTCAGACAACTACAAGACAATACATTTTTTCAGTAGTCAGTTTTATTTAAAGACGCCAATAGAAAACTCTGTAAGTTAGTTGCTAGTATCTGTAGTATCTTTCTAGGTGTTTTGGCTACCTGGCTCCACCCCTGCCTTAAGGACAAGTTGATTACTTTTATTGCAGTAGGCACTGGTTTATTTACCAAACTGCTCTGCTACATACTATAGGTTTATATCTCTGGCGGGGCAACTGAGAAAACTGTCCATGTGAGAGCAGGGCTATGCCCGCAGCCTGGACAGAGCATGGGGTGGCGCTTGTGCGGTAAGTGCATGTTGAATGCAGAGCGTGTACGTAAATGCTGGATACAGTGTAGGTAGGTCTGGGCTGTATAGTAAAACTCATTATGTTTACACCCAAGATTCATTATATTTTTGTTTCTTAACTAGCACCTCCATTGCAGCCTGAGTGAGCCAGATGAAGGTGACATGACTACATGCTGTACCATATCTTTTTTATCTTAACTGTTGATAAGAGCACCTGTATAAATATTCCTCTTAATGTTAGTTATTACATAGATCAGTATCTAACCAAGGGGTCCAACACTTTTCACTTTGGTTTTAACATTCATTTCATTATTTCTGATCGGAACTCTGACACAACGGCAAAGTTTTTAATTGTCTTGTTATATGTTAATGAGGAGCCCGGACCATGTGAGTTACATAAAGAACACTGTATAGTTACAAAGAATTTGTTGTTTGACCCTTGTTAAAGATGGGTTTTTTTTGTTACTTTTTTTTTTTTACCACTTATCGTTTTAAATATTTAACACGTTGTTTTTGTGATATAAAGGTGAGTCCCAGACAGGCAGGTAGTTCATACAGATTGTTACAGGATAAGATTACAGTGAGAACAATGATCTGTACAGGTTACATTACCAAAGCAATTGACCAGATAAATACAGGCCTTGCTCAGTCTGGCTCTGATGATGGGACAGAGAGGCCTAAAACCCTCTTGAACCTTCAATACAAGGATTAGGGATCTACTTCCAGATCTGACAATTACATTAAAATAATCAGCATTGTGTGTATAGTACTAATATACCTGCTTAAAGGACTTAAGCTGGTACACACTGTACAGATTTCTGAAAGATGACAGACGGATCTGCAAGATCCTGTCTGCCATCTTTCAAAGATCTGCAAACACACAGTCCCGAGCGTTCTCCTATGTGAGAACGCTCGGACTGTGTGTTCCCATCGGCCGCTCTAGACTATCTCATAGCGATGGAAATTTTCGGCCTTTCCCGAACGAGCGTTCGGCGACCCGATCGTTTGGCGGCCCGCCGCTCGTTCGGGAAACGAACGTACACACGTAACGATTAAGCCCCGATACCCGCGATCCGACGGTATCGGGGCTTAATCGTTTATGTGTGTACCCAGCTTTAGTCCCACTAGGCACTATTCTGTCCAGTTTAATTTTCAGATTTTCAATGACATGTTGTTTCCCACTATCAGGGTTATTCAATAAAAGTTCTTATTGTTAAAAATGGTGCTAATTTTGCCCCAACCAATCAGATGTTAGCTTTCAAATGTTAAACAAGATTTAATTGGCTGGTGCACAATTAGCACCATTTTAAAAGATAATGGGGTTATTCAATAAAAGTCCTTGGGCCTCATTTACCCACAGTCGCTGGGCAAATATATAGAGTTAAAGTCGCGCTAACCGGTTCGCTACAAAAGTGGACACAATTTTTTCAATCTGATTCTGTGGGACCTAACCCTAATTATAAAAAAGCATTGGTTTGCATTTGCCAATTTCTGTTTCTAGCCATCTTGGTGCCCTATGCGCCCTCCCACACATGAGCCCCCAATAATACAAAACAAACAAACACTGACCAGCCAACTGATGAAGCTGGGTTTCCCCATTCATTTCTTCTGTCACTGTCAATGTTTCGTGGGATGTTCCTGTATAGTGGGACCGCTATAGTAGTTGGTAAGAGGCACAAGCTGTACCGGTAGGGCAGGCGGGCATGTATATGAACGTTTGTGTGTACACAGCGTCAATGAGATACTGATTGGAAAGTCAGAATAGGTTATCAGCAGATGCATGGTAGTGGTGCCAATGTTCCCCAGAAATTGTTGCCAATCCGGGTGCATGAAAAAGTAGCCATTTTGGGCAGCCATGGAATTTTAGTGAGATCTGAGATGTTTAACTCCTTCAGTGCCAGCAGACTTTACGGCTAAGCCATGCTAGAATGCTCGCAATTGTGCAAACGTGCGTGCACACATTGATTTCTGCATTGATTTCTGAGAATCTGGCTTCTTATTGGAGGGTATGCAAATTGCACCAAAAATAGCCATTGATGCGCTCTAATAAGTGGATTGCAGTGGACACCACGAGGTGATGTGACACCCTCATAGGCCAACACTACTGTGCTCTTTTAAAAGCGTGATCAGATCACAATCCCATCATGCAGTAGTGTTGGCCTGGCCTAGTATTGGCATTAACACTTTCAGTGCCAGTACTTTCCCAGAGTATTGCCATTAACCCTTCAGTGACCGCACTTTCTCATTGAGTATTGATGATAACCATTCAATGCCAGCAGAGTATTACTTTTAGCCCTTTCAGCTGCCAGCATTGACATGATAGTATATGTATCTGTTTTCCATGTTCCTCCACCGAATTGTTAACATCAAATTGGAGAGTTGGATGTAAGGAGAAAGAGGCAGGGATAGGGATCTCATGGTTGCTAGTCACAGGGGCCACAGTTTAAAGTCTGCAGCAGATTTTACCTGCCCTTTTAGAACTGTTCCCCTCAGTACTATTATCTGAGCTCATCCTCTCCTCTCCTTCCTTCACCTTCAGTTCTATTGTAACATTTATCCAAGTAGCAGGAGCTGAGTTCAGGCTCTGTACTCACTAACATGTTACAAATTACAGCACACGTAACAGTCAAAACTGGCCTGTGCGTCTTCTTTGTATGTGAGACGAACTGGAATTTATCTGCACCAATTTTTTTTTTGGTCGGATAGTGCTGTTTTGAGATGGGCAAGCATTTAATTGGATATACCTAAGGCTGCGAACACATGGAATGATATTTGTCCTGGCCAATAGCGAGAGTGGTTGCCAGGATAAATCATTAGTCGGCCAGGCAAATCATTGTTGGTCGCGGCAAAAGTAGCCGTGACCGATCATGCAGTCCCCATAGAACCGCACCATCGACTGTGATTCCAAACATAGGCATTTCTCAATCTTAATATTGGTTGTTGGATATATTGGTTACCAGACAATATATGGATAGAAAGATGTCATCAGAGCCCCTACCACAGGGTATACAGTCTATGAAAAATAATAAACAGGTTAAAGTAGCATGAATTGAATTAAATACTTATTGTCAACCAAACATTTCAGGGGGAATGACCCCTTCCTAGAGGGATCACAAGGAGGAAGGGGGCCATTCTCCCTAAAATGTGTTTTGATGTGGTGTTCAAAATAAATATTTAATTCAGTTGGAGTGCGACTTTAACCTGTTATTATATTTCCTACATTAACAGACTCGATATTAAAGGGCATGTCCACCCTCAAAATGATATTTTACACACGTGTAGAAACACCCCAAACCCTAAATCCATTTTACTTACAAAGCCCAGAAGTGCATGTGAAGTGAGTTATTCAGGCGGATCGAAAACACAATTTCTGGCATAACAAAGAGCAGTGAAAGCTCAGAGAGCTTTTGCACAGGCTCATGTGAGCTTCACTGCATTCAATAGAAACCTCCAGGTGCACATGTATATGTATTTGAGGTTGAATAAAGACACATGTCCATCCAGTCCAACCCATCTAGCATATCCTCATTTCCTCCTAACTGTTGATCCAGAGGAAGGCAAAAAAAAAAACACCAAATTTATGAAGGGGAAAAAATTCCTTCCTGACTCCAATGGCAATCGGAAATTTCCCTGGATCAACTCTACTTTATATATCATACCAGAACTTGTACATTCATTCCTTGTTTGCAGAAACTCATCCAGCTTTTATTAAACTGACCAATAACCTGCCATAACAACTCCACTGGAAGACAGTTCCATAGCTTTACCGTTCTCACATGAAAAACCCTTCCGAGCTTGAAGCCTAAACCTTTTTTCTTCAAGTCTTAAGGGATGTCCTCGTGTCCTCTGACATGTTCTATTGGTGAACAATGCCCCAGATAGTTTATTGTATGGCCCGTTAATGTATTTATACACAGTAATCATATCCGCGCGCAAGTGTCTTTACTCAGCTTTTTTCCAGTCTCTCTTCATAGAATTCATTGAATTCATCTGCCACTTAGCAACCCAATGTGACAATCTATCTAGACCCGCCTACAACGATTGCACATCCTTTTAGTTTTTAAAGCCCCCACATTATAGCCGTGCTCATTTTAATTAATACAAATCAGAATCATACGAATAACATGTTATCTGAAGATTTATAGAAAACCAAACAATGAGTAACCCTACTATACTTCACATATACTTATCCTTTATGAAGGAACTGGTTTCCGAGGATCTGTAAAGAAGTTACTAGGAATAAATAATTATACTGCCTTGGCAATAATAATATGCCATGAAAAACACCATGGTAAAAAAGACCCACATAAAGAACCTGTCCATGACTTTAGCAACTTTTTTCCACTCAATTCCTTTAGCACTGATTGCTTTCTGCTCCTTGTACCAGTTAGTAATGTTCAATGTTATTAGCAATGATTTTGTAGCGGTTGCAATGGGTACGCAATGACTTTCTACAATCTCCTTCTGTGGGCTACAGTGTCCACTTAACTTACTGATATCAATGTCACAGGAAATGGTACCACTGCCAGATAGAGAGGACAATTTAAATGACCATATGGTTCACATTCCTTCTCATAATCATCATAAGAATGATCACTTCCATTAGATCTTGTGTCAGAATCACTCTGTGGGCTGGTGCAGTTCTCTCCAACATCATAAACAAAGAATATCTTGGACATGTAGTCCAATATGACAATCCTGGCCCATCGAGGGATGGGCTTGGCCTCTGGTCCACAAAGGTGAATGTTCATTATGATGATAGTCAGTGCAGTAGAGGCTGTGATCATGGTCATTGTGGCTATGTAATATTTTCCTGAAATTAAAGAGAAAATGTTTATGTACTAAAACAGAATTTAAGGTCTATAGAGATGTCAATCCTAGACGTCTATTCCTATATTAACATACAGAGGATGTCAGTCCTATAGATGTCTATTCCAATATTAATATATAGAGGGATGTCAGTCCTATAGATAGCTATTCCTATATTAATATATAGAGATGTCAGTCCTATAGATGTCTATTCCTATATTAACATACAGACGGATGTCAGTCCTATAGATGTCTATTCCTATATTAACATACAGAGGGATGTCAGTCCTATAGTGTTATTCCTATATTAACATACAGAGGGATGTCAGTCCTATAGATAGCTATTCCTATATTATATTAAGGGATGTCAGTCCTATAGATTTCTATTCCTATATTAATATATAGAGAGATGTCAGTCCTATAGATGTCTATTCCTATATAACATACAGAGGGATGTCAGTCCTATAGATAGCTATTCCTATATTATAATGAAGGGATGTCAGTCCTATATGTCTATTCCTATATTATATATAGGGGATGTCAGTCCTATAGATGTCTATTCCTATATTAATAATAGAGATGTCAGTCCTATAGATGTCTATTCCTATATTAATATATAGAGGATGTCAGTCCTATAGATGTCATTCCTATATTAACATACAGAGGGATGTCAGTCCTATAGATGTCTATTCCTATATTATACGAGGGATGTCAGTCCTATAATCTATTTCCTATATTAAATATAGAGGGATGTCAGTCCTATAGAGTCTATTCCTATATTAATATATAGAGGGATGTCAGTCCTATAGATGTCTATTCCTATATTAATATATAGAGGATGTCAGTCCTATAATAGCTATTCCTATATTAATATATAGAGGGATGTCATCCTATAGATGTCTATTCCTATATTAACATACAGACGATGTCAGTCCTATAGATGTCTATCCTATATTAATATATAGAGGATGTCAGTCCTATAGATGTCTATTCCATATTAACATACAGATGGATGTCAGTCCTATAGATGTCTATTCCTATATTAACTACGAGGGATGTCAGTCCTATAGATGTCTATTCCTATATTAACATACAGAGGGATGTCAGTCCTATAGACGTCTAATCCTATATAATATATAGAGGGATGTCAGTCCTATAGATGTCTATTCCAATATTAATATATAGAGGGATGTCAGTCCTATAGACGTCTATTCCTATATTAACATACAGAGGGATGTCAGTCCTATAGATGTCTATTCCTATATTAATATATAGAGGGATGTCAGTCCTATAGATGTCTATTCCAATATTATATATAGAGGGATGTCAGTCCTATAGACGTCTATTCCTATTAATATATAAAGGGATTCAGTCCTATAGATGCTATTCCTATATTAATATATAGAGAGATGTCAGTCTCTATAGATGTCTATTCTATATTAACATACGGAGGGTTTCAGTCCTATAGACGTCTATTCCTATATTAACATACAGAGGATTTCAGTCCTATAGATGTCTATTCCTATATTACATACAGAGGGATGTCAGTCCTATAGATGTCTATTCCTATATTAACATACAGAGGGATGTCAGTCCAATATGTCTATTCCTTATTAACATACAAGGTGTCAGTTCATAGACGTCTATTCCTATATTAATATATAGAGGATGTCAGTCCTATAGACGTCTATTCCTATATTAATATAAGAGATGTTATCCTATAGACGTCTTTCCTATATTAATATATAGAGAGATTTCAGTCCTATAGACGTCTATTCCTATATTAATATATAGAGGATGTCATCCTATAGATGTCTATTCCTATATTAAAATATAGGGATGTCAGTCCAATAGATGTCTATTCCTATAATAATATATAGAGGGATGTCAGTCCTATATGGATCTATTCCTATATTAATATATGAAGGGTTGTCAGTCCTATAGATGTCTATTCTATATTAATAATAGAGGGATGTCAGTCCTATATGGATCTATTCCTATATTAATATATAAAGGGATGTCAGTCCTATAATGTCTATTCTATATTATTATAGAGGGATGTCAGTCCTATATGGATCTATTCCTATATTAACATGCAGAGGGATGTCATCCTATAGATGTCTATTCCTATATTAAGATACAGAGGGATGTCAGTCCTATAGATGTCTATTCCTATATTAACATACAAGGATGTCAGTCCTATAGATGTCTATTCCTATATTACATATAGAGGGATGTCAGTCCTATAGATGTCTATTCCTATATTAACATACAGAGGGATGTCAGTCCTATAGATGTCATTCCTATATTAACATACAGAGGGATGTCAGTCCTATAGATGTCTATTCCTATATTAACATACAGAGGGGTGTCAGTCCTATAGATGTCTATTCCTATATTAACATACAGAGGGATGTCAGTCCTATAGACGTCTATTCCTATATTAATATATAGAGGGATGTCAGTCCTATAGACGTCTTTTCCTAATTAATATATAGAGGGATGTCAGTCCTATAGACGTCTATCCTATATTAATATATAGGGAATGTCAGTCCATAGACGTCCTATATAATTATAGAGGAGTCAGTCATTAGACGTCTATTCCTATATTAACATACAGAGGGATTCAGTCCTATAGACGTCTATTCCTATATTATATACAGGAGAGATGTCAGTCCTATAGACGTCTATTCCATATATTAATATATAGAGGGATGTCAGTCCTATGATCTATTTCCTATATTAACATACAGAGGATGTCAGTCCTATAGACGCTATTCCTATATAACATATGAGGATTTCAGTCCTATAGACGTCATTCCTATATTAATATATAGAGGGTTCAGTCCTATAGACGTCTATTCCTATATTAATATATAGAGAGAGTGTCAGTCCTATAGACGTCTATTCCTATAATAATATATAGAGGAATCTCAGTCCTATAGTTCATTCCTATATTATTATATAGAGGGATGTCATCTATAGATGGTATTCCTATATTATTATGAGGGATGTCAGTCCTATAGACTCTATTCCTATATTATTAAGAGGGATGTCAGTCCTATAGACGTCTATTCCTATATTAATATATAGAGGGATGTCAGTCCATAGACGTCTATTCCTATATTAACATAAAGAGGGATGTCAGTCCTATAGACGTCTATTCCATTAAAATATAGAGGGATGCTTTCACCTATAGAGTGTCTATCCTATATATAATAGAGGGATGTCAGTCCTATAGACTCTATTCCTATATTAACATACAGAGGGATGTCAGTCCATAAGATGTCTTATTCCTATATTAACATACAGAGGGATGTCAGTCCTATAGATGTCTATTCCTAATTAATATATAGAGGGATGTCAGTCCTATAGACGTCTATACTATATTAATATATAGAGGGATGTCAGTCCTAATACGTCTATTCCATATATTTATATAGGGATGTCAGTCCTATAGACGTCATTCCTATATTAATATATAGAGGGTGTCAGTTCTATAGACGTCTATCTCTATTAACTACAGGGATGTCATCCTATACGTCTATTCCTATATTAACATACAGAGGGATGTCAGTCCTATAGATGTCTATCCTATATTATATTAAGAGGGATGTCTTATGATGCTATTCCATATATATATCAGGGATGTCAGTCCTATAGACGTCTATTTCCTATTATTATTAAGAGGGATGTCAGTCCTAGATGCTATTCCTATATAATATATAGAGGGATTCAAGTCCTTATATTTCTATTCCTATATTAATATATAGAGATGACAGCCTATAGATGTTCTATTCCTATATTAATATATAGAGAGATGACAGTCCTTAGATGTCTATTCCTATATTAATATATAGAGGGATGTCAGTCCTATAGACGTCTATCCTTAATAATATATAGAGGGATCTCAGTCCTATAGATTCTATTCCTATATTAATATATAGAGGGATGTCAGACCTATATAGATCTATTCCTATATTATATATAGACGGATGTCAATCCTATAGACGTCCTTCATAATAATATATAGAGGGATGTCAATCCTATAGACATCTATTCCTATAATAATAAATAAGAGGGATCTCAGTCCTATAGATGTCTATTCCTATATTAATATATAGAGGGATGTCAGTCCTATAGATGTCTATCCATATTAAAGATATAGAGGGATGTCAGTCCTATAGATGTCTATTCCTATATTAATATATAGAGGGATGTCAGTCCTATAGACTTCTATCCTATATTATATATAGAGGGATGTCAGTCCTATAGATGTCTATTCCTATATTAATATATAGAGGGATGTCAGTCCTATAGACGTCTATTCCTATATTTATATATAGGGGTGTCAGTCCTATAGACGTCTATCCTATATTAATATAGAGGGATGTCATCCTATAGACGGCTATTCCTATATTATTATAATAGAGGGATGTCAATCCTATACGTCTATTCCTATATTTATATATAAGGATGTCAGTCCTATAGACGTCTATACCCATATTAATATATAGGGATGTCAGTCCTATAGACGTCTATACCCATATTAATATATGAGGGATGTCAGTCCTATAGATGTCTATTCCTATAATAATATATAGAGGGATGTCAGTCCATAGATGTCTATTCCTATATTAATATATAGAGGGATGTCAGTCCTATAGACGTCTAATCCTATATTAATATATAGAGGGATGTCAGTCCTATAGACGTCTAATCCTATGCCGATAGTGACTCCGTCTAAGCGCGCAGAGCCGAGCTGCCCGACTGGAATAAGAGACCTGCGTAGGTCCATATCCTCAATCCCACACTTGACCCACACAGCCACCCCCTTACCTGAACCCTCCAGGGCCCATAGATGTACCAATACTGATTGTACAATCGTGACATTGTGCAATCATCATTGGTCCAGTATATTTTTTTACGTGTCCGATAGAGAAAAATATTAGAGGAAACTCTGCAATCTGCCATGCATTTCCAATGATCATATGATATTGGAAAATATCAAACCCTTGCAGTACAACCAACCTGCAAGGTTTAACCTACAACTCAACCCCTACTCCTTACCCCCAATTCTCTCTACCTTCCAATATAATACATTCAGTATTTTTTTAAAAATGTGTGTTCTTATTGTGAGCATAAGAATGTAAGGGCCAAAATACTGCATATTGTAGGCAATCGAGAATTGGGATCGTTCATCGTTGAGCAAAAACAGGAGCGGGACTTCTGTGCCGACAGCCACTTTACTTCCTGATCACGGCTGTCAGACGATTGGGCATGATGTCACATTGTGCTGCAACCAGGAAGTGGAGCGGCTGTCAGCAGCAGTGGCAAGGGACCGGGTCAGTTAAGGATGTTCAGGAGCATCTTTGAAACTGTGAATATTGCGAAGTGGGGTTTGGATGGGTAATCTACATTTTAGAACAGTGTATTTTTTTCAGTGGACGTGCCCTCTGATCACCCGTTAAAGATCAAACCCTATTGTTGGCCAATTGGTCTGGCCAGAGAAGGGGCCATATTTAATAAGCGCAATTTAGCCATACTGCGCTTTATCGGTAATGTATGACATCGGCCGCGGTCGTACTTATGCCGAACATTCCTTTATTAACAAACGTTCTTTGGTAGAATACCATGTGGTAGTAACTTTATATAGTTTTAAAGTTTGGTACGTGTAACTTTATAAACAATTCTTCCCAGCTGGTACGTGCTCTTCCTGACACTATTAACAGTGTTACAGTCTATTAGAGACTGCGCATGTCAGTCAATATGACACTCTGTACAATAAACTGTATCTGCTGTAATATTGTCAGGAAGCAATAAGTACCAGCTGGTAAGACTTGTTACTGAAAGTTAACTAATTGTAATACATAAGATATAAGCTTATATATTTGATATATTATTGTACATCTTATGTTTATGACTTTGGGCATCTAATGTTCTTAATTCTCATAATCTGACATTTCTAATATGAAAGATAGGATTTATGGAATACACATTTCAAACCATATTCTAATAACTAATTCATTTATGTGTTAGCTCTTAGTTGGAGAATGTTTAATATCCTGTTCCTACCATAATTTTAGGGGCCGCAGGGGGCAGTCTCACAATACATAATTGCTCTTGAGGAAGGGGTGAACAATTATTTTTGACATTCAGACAACTACAAGACAATACATTTTTTCAGTAGTCAGTTTTATTTAAAGACGCCAATAGAAAACTCTGTAAGTTAGTTGCTAGTATCTGTAGTATTCTAGGTGTTTTGGCTACCTGGCTCCACCCTGCCTTAAGGACAAGTTGATTACTTTTATTGCAGTAGGCACTGGTTATTTACCAAACCTCGGCTACATACTATAGGTTTATATCTCTGCTCTGCGGGGCAACTGAGAAAACTGTCCATGTGAGAGCAGGGCTATGCCCGCAGCCTGGACAGAGCATGGGGTGGCGCTTGTGCGGTAAGTGCATGTTGAATGCAGAGCGTGTACGTAATGCTGGATACGTGTAGGTAGGTCTGGGCTTGTAGTGTAAACATCATTATGTTTACACCCAAGATTCATTATATTTATTGTTTTCTTAACTAGCAGCCTCCATTGCAGCCTGATTGAGCCAGATGAAGGTGCATGACTACATGACTGTACCATTATCTTTTTTATCTTAACTGTTGATAAGAGCACCTGTATAAATATTCCTCTTATGTTAGTTATCTACATAGATCAGTATCTAACCAAGGGGTCCAACACTTTTCACTTTGGTTTAACATTCATTTCATATTTTCGATCGGAACTCTGCACAAAGACGGCAAAGTATTTATTGTCTTGTTTATGTTAATGAGGGAGCCCAGGACCATGTAGTTACTAAAGAACTGTATAGTTACAAAGAATTGTTTGTTTGCCCCTGTTTAAAGATGGGTTTTTTGTTTACTTTTTTTTTTTTTACCACTTATCGTTTTAAATATTTAACACGTTGTTTTTGTGATATAAAGGTGAGTCCCAGACAGGCAGGTAGTTCATACAGATTGTTACAGGATAAGATTACAGTGAGAACAATGATCTGTACAGGTTACATTACCAAAGCAATTGACCAGGAAAATAACAGGCCTTGCTCAGTCTGGCTCTGATGATGGGACAGAGAGCCTAAAACCCTCTTTGAACCTTCAATACAAGATTAGGGGATCTACTCCAGATCTGACAATTACATTAAATAATCAGCATTGTGTGTATAGTACTAAATATACCTGCTTAAAGGACTTAAGCTAGTACACACTGTACAGATTTCTGAAAGATGACAGACAGGATCTGCAAGATCCTGTCTGCCATCTTTCAAAGATCTGCAAACACACGTCCCAGCCGAGCGTTCTCCTATGTGAGAACGCTCGGGCATGTGTGTTACCATCGGCCGCTCTAGACTACTCTATAGCGATGGAAATTTTCGGCCTTTCCCGAACGGCGTTCGGCCCCGATCGTTTGCCGGCCGCGCGCTCGTTCGGGAAACGAACGTACACCCGTAACGATTAAGCCCCGATACCCGTCGATCCGACGGTATCGGGGCTTAATCGTTAATGTGTGTACCCAGCTTTAGTCCCACTAGGCACTATTCTGTCCAGTTTAATTTTCAGATTTTCAATGACATGTTGTTTCCCACTATCAGGTTATTCAATAAAGTTCTTATTGTTAAAAATGGTGCTAATTTTGCCCCAACCAATCAGTGTTAGCTCAAATGTTAAACAAGATTTAATTGGCTGGTGCACAATTAGCACCATTTTAAAAGATAATGGGGGTTATTCAATAAAAGTCCTTGGGCCCTCATTTACCCACAGTCGCTGGGCAATATATAGAGTTAAAGTCGCGCTAACCGGTTCGCTACAAAATGGACACAAGTTTTTTCAATCTGATTCTTGTGGACCTAACCCTTAATTATATAAAAGCATTGGTTTGCATTTGCCAATTTCTGTTTCTAGCCATCTTGGTGCCCTATGCGCCCTCCACACATGACCCCCCAATAATACAAAACAAACAAACACTGACCAGCCAAACTGATGAAGCTGGGTTTCCCCATTCATTTCTTTCTGTCACTGTCAATGTTTCTGTGGATGTTCCTGTATAGTGGACCGCTATAGTAGTTGGTAAGAGGCACAAGCTGTACCAGGTAGGGCAGGCGGGCATGTATATGAACGTTTGTGTGTACACAGCGTCAATGAGATACTGATTGGAAAGTCAGAATAGGTTATCAGCAGATGCATGGTATGGTGCCAATGTTCCCCAGAAATTGTTGCCATCCGGGTGGCATGAAAAAGTAGCCATTTTGGGCAGAACATGGAATTTTAGTGAGATCTGAGATGTTTAACTCCTTCATTGCCAGCAGACTTTACGGCTAAGGCCATGCTAGAATGCTCGCAATTGTGCAAACGTGCGTGCACACATTGATTTCTGCATTGATTTCTGAGAATCTGGCTTCTATTGGAGGGTATGCAAATTGCACCAAAAATAGCCATTGATGCGCTCTAATATTGGATTGCAGTGACACCAACGAGTGATGTGACACCCTCATAGGCCAACACTACTGTGCTCTTTTAAAAGCGTGATCAGATCCTCCCATCATGCAGTAGTGTGGCCTGCCTAGTATTGGCATTAACACTTTCAGTGCCAGTACTTTCCCAGATTATTGCCATTAACCCTCAGTGACCGCACTTTCTCATTGAGTTTGATATTAACCATTTCAATGCCAGCAGAGTATTACTTTTAGCCCTTTCAGCTGCCAGCATTGACATGATAGTATAATGTATCTGTTTTCCATGTTTCCTCCACCGAATTGTTAACTCAAATTGGAGAGTTGGATGTAAGGAGAAAGAGGCGGAGAGGATCTCATGGTTGCTAGTCACAGGGCCACAGTATAAAGTCTGCAGCAGATTTTACCCCCTTTTAGAACTGTTCCCCTCAGTACTATTATCTGAGCTCATCCTCTCCTCTCCTTCCTTCACCTTCAGTTCATTTGTAACATTTTATCCAAGTGCAGGAGCTGAGTTCAGGCCTCTGTACTCACTACAATGTTACAAATTACAGCACACTTAACAGTCAAAACTGGCCTGTGCGTCTTCTTTGTATAGTGAGGACAACTGGAATTTATCTGCACCAATTTTTTTTTGGTCGGATAGTGCTGTTTTGAGATGGGCAAGCATTTAATTGGATTATACCTAAGGCTGCGACACATGGAATGATATTTGTCCTGGCCAATAGCGAGAGTGGTTGGCCAGGATAAATCATTAGTCGGCCAGGACAAATCATTGTTGGTCGCGGCAAAAGTAGCCGTGACCGATCATGCAGCAGTCCCCATAGAACCGCACCATCGACTGTGATTTCCAAACATAGGCGATTTCTCAATCGTAATATTGGTTGTTGGATATATTGGTTACCAGACAATATATGGATAGAAAGATGTCATCAGACCCCTACCACAGGGGTATACAGTCTATGAAAATAATAAACAGGTTAAAGTA
The DNA here is from genome assembly GCA_019447015.1 of Hymenochirus boettgeri. Classification (NCBI taxonomy): domain Eukaryota; kingdom Metazoa; phylum Chordata; class Amphibia; order Anura; family Pipidae; genus Hymenochirus; species Hymenochirus boettgeri. The sequence goes on along the minus strand of CM033469.1, from coordinate 64,913,853 downwards.
GCAGTGAATGGAATTAAATACTTATTGTCAACCAACACATTCAGGGGGAATGACCCCTTCCTAGAGGGATCACAAGGAGGAAGGGGGCCATTCTCCCTAAAATGTGTTTTGATGTGGTGTTCAAAATAATATTTAATTCAGTTGGAGTGCGACTTTAACCTGTTTATTATATTTCCTACATTAACAACTCGATATTAAAGGGCATTTCCACCCTCAAAATGATTTTTACAACACGTGTAGAAACACCCCAAACCCTAAATCCATTTTACTTACAAAGCCCAGAAGTGCATGTGAAGTGAGTTATTCAGGCGGATCGAAACACAATTTCTGGCATAACAAAGAGCAGTTGAAACTCAGAGAGCTTTTGCACAGCTCATGTGAGCTTTCACTGCATTCAATAGAAACCTCCAGGTGCACATAGTATAGTATTTGAGGTTGAATAAAGACACATGTCCATCCAGTCCAACCCATCTAGCATATCCTCATTCCTGCCTAACTGTTTATCCAGAGGAAGGCAAAAAAAAAACACCAAATTTATGAAGGGGGAAAAAATTCCTTCCTGACTCCAATGGCAATCGGAAATTTCCCTGGATCACTCTACTTTTATATCAATACCAGTAACTTGTAACATTCCTTGTTTGCAGAAACTCATCCAGCTTTTTATTAAACTGACCAATGAACCTGCCTAACAACGTCCACTGGAAGACAGTTCCATAGCTTTACCGTTCTCACAGTGAAAAACCCTTTCCGAGCTTGAAGCCTAAACCTTTTTTCTTCAAGTCTTAAGGGATGTCCTCGTGTCCTCTGACATGTTCTATTGGTGAACAATGCCCCAGATAGTTTATTTTATGGCCCGTTATGTATTTATATACAAGTAATCATATCCCGCGCAAGTGTCTTTACTCCAGCTTTTTTCCAGTCTCTCTTCATAGAATTTCATTGAATTTCATCTGCCACTTAGCAACCCAATGTGACAATCTATCTAGACCCGCCTACAACGATTGCCACATCCTTTATAGTTTTTAAAGCCCCACATTATTAGCCGGTGCTCATTTTAATTAATACAAATACAGAATCATACGAATAACATGTTATTCTGAAGATTTATAGAAAACCAAACAATGAGTAACCCATACTATACTTCACTATACTTATCCTTTGAAGGAACTGGTTTCCGAGGATCTGTAAAGAAGTTACTAGGAATAATAATTATACTGCCTTGGCAATAATTAATATGCTCATGAAAAACACCATGGTAAAAAAGACCCACATAAAGAACCTGTCCATGACTTTAGCAACTTTTTTCCACTCAATTCCTTTAGCACTGATTGCTTCTGCTCCTTGTACCAGTTAGTATGTATTCAATGTTATTAGCAATGATTTTGTAGCGGTTGCAATGGTCAGCAATGACTTTCTACAATCTCCTTCTGTGGCTACAGTGTCCACTTAACTTACTGATATCAATGTCACAGGAAATGGTACCACTGCCAGATAGAGGACAATTTAAATGACCATATGGTTCCACATTCCTTCTCATAATCATCATAAGAATGATCACTTCCATTAGATCTTGTGTCAGAATCACTCTGTGGGCTGGTGCAGTTCTCTCCAACATCATAAACAAAGAATATCTTGGACATGTAGTCCAATATGACAATCCTGGCCCATCGAGGGATTGGCTTGGCCTCTGGTCCACAAAGGTGAATGTTCATTATGATGATAGTCAGTGCAGTAGAGGCTGTGATCATGGTCATTGTGGCTATGTAATATTTTCCTGAAATTAAAGAGAAAATGTTTATGTACTAAAACGAATTTAAGGTCTATAGAGATGTCAATCCTAGACGTCTATTCCTATATTAACATACAGAGGGATGTCAGTCCTATAGATGTCTATTCCAATATTAAATATAGAGGGATGTCAGTCCTATAGATAGCTATTCCTATATATATATAGAGGGATGTCAGTCCTATAGATGTCTATTCCTATATTAACATACAGACGGATGTCAGTCCTATAGATGTCTATTCCTATATTAACATACAAGGGATGTCAGTCCTATAGATGTCTATTCCTATATTAACATACAGAGGGATGTCATTCCTATAGATAGCTATTCCTATATAATATATAGAGGGATGTCAGTCCTATAGATGTCTATTCCTTAATAATATATAGAGAGATGTCAGTCCTATAGATGTCTATTCCTATATTAACATACAGAGGGATGTCAGTCCTTAGATAGCTATTCCTATATAATATATAGAGGGATGTCATTCCTATAGATTCTATTCCTATATTAATATAGAGGGGATGTCAGTCCTATAGATTTCTATTCCTATATTATATATAGGGGATGTCAGTCCTATAGATGTCTATTCCTATATTAATATATAGAGGGATGTCAGTCCTATAGATGTCTATTCCTATATTAACATACAGAGGGATGTCAGTCCTATAGATGTCTATTCCTATATTAACATACAGAGGGATGTCAGTCCTATAGATAGCTATTCCTATATTAATATATAGAGGGATGTCAGTCCTATAGATGTCTATTCCTATATTAATATATAGAGGGATGTCAGTCCTATAGATGTCTATTCCTATATTAATATATAGAGGGATGTCAGTCCTATAGATAGCTATTCCTATATTAATATATAGAGGGATGTCAGTCCTATAGATGTCTATTCCTATATTAACATACAGACGGATGTCAGTCCTATAGATGTCTATTCCTATATTAATATATAGAGGATGTCAGTCCTATAGATGCTATTCCTATTAACATACAGATGGATGTCAGTCCTATAGATGTCTATTCCTAATTAACAACAGAGGGATGTCAGTCCTATGATTCTATTCCTATATTAACATACAGAGGGATGTCAGTCCTATAGACGTCTAATCCTATATTAATATATAGGGATGTCAGTCCTATAGATGTCTATTCCAATATTAATATATAGAGGGATGTCAGTCCTATAGACGTCTATTCCATATTAACTAAAGAGGGATGTCAGTCCTATAGATGTCTATTCCTAATTAATATATAGAGGGATGTCAGTCCTATAGATGTCTATTCCAATATTAATATTAGAGGGATGTCAGTCCTATAGACGTCTATTCCTATATTAATATATAAAGGGATGTCAGTCCTATAGATGGCTATTCCTATATTAATATATAAGATGTCAGTCCTATAGATGTCTATTCCTATATTAACATACGGAGGGATGTCAGTCCTATAGACGTCTATTCCTATATTAACATACAGAGGGATGTCAGTCCTATAATGTCTATTCCTATATTAACATACAGAGGGATGTCAGTCCTATAATGTCTATTCCTATATAACATACAGAGGGATGTCAGTCCTATAGTGTCTATTCCTATATTACATACAGAGGGATGTCAGTCCTATAGACGTCTATTCCTATATTAATATATAGAGGGATGTCAGTCCTATAGACGTCTATTCCTATATTAAATATTAGAGAGTTTTAGTCCTATAGACGTCTATTCCTATATTAATATATAGAGAGATGTCAGTCCTATAGACGTCTATTCCTATATTAATATATAGAGGGATGTCAGTCCTATAGATGTCTATTCCTATTTAAATATAGAGGGATGTCAGTCCAATAGATGTCTATTCCTATAATAATATATAGAGGGATGTCAGTCCTATATGGATCTATTCCTATATTAATATGAAGATGTCAGTCCTATAGATGTCTATTCCTATATTAATATATAGAGGGATGTCAGTCCTATAGGATCTTTCCTATATTAATATAAAAGGGATGTCAGTCCTATAAATGTCTATTCCTATATTAATATTAGAGGGATGTCAGTCCTATATGGATCTATCCTATATTAACATGCGAGGGATGTCAGTCCTATAGATGTCTATTCCTATATTAAGATACAGAGGGATGTCAGTCCTATAGATGTCTATTCCTATATTAACATACAGAGGATGTCAGTCCTATAGATGTCTATTCCTATATTACATATAGAGGGATGTCAGTCCTATAGATGTCTATTCCTATATTAACATACAGAGGGATGTCAGTCCTAGAGATGCTATTCCTATTTTTAACATACAGAGGGATGTCAGTCCTATAGATGTCTATTCCTATATTAACATACAGGGGGTGTCAGTCCTATAGATGTCTATTCCTATATTACATACAGAGGGATGTCAGTCCTATAGACGTCTATTCCTATATTAATATATAGAGGGATGTCAGTCCTATAGACTCTATTCTATATTAATATATAGAGGGATGTCAGTCCTATAGACGTCTATTCCTATATTAATATATAGAGAAATGTCAGTCCTATAGACGTCTATCCTATATTAATATAGAGGGATGTCAGTCCTATAGACGTCTATTCCTATATTAACATACAGAGGGATGTCAGTCCTATAGACGTCTATTCCTATATTAATATACAGAGAGATGTCAGTCCTATAGACGTCTATTCCTATTTAATATATAGAGGGATGTCAGTCCTATAGATGTCTATTCCTATATTAACATACAGAGGGATGTCAGTCCTATAGACGTTTTTCCTATATTAACATTAGAGGGATGTCAGTCCTATAGACGTCCATTCCTATATTAATATATAGAGGGATGTCAGTCCTATAGACGTCTATTCCTATATTAATATATAGAGAGATGTCAGTCCTATAGACGTCTATTCCTATAAATAATAGAGGAATCTCAGTCCTATAGATGTCTATTCCTATATTATTATTAAGAGGGATGTCAGTCCTATAGATGGCTATTCCTATATTATTATTAGAGGGATGTCAGTCCTATAGACTTCTATTCCTATATTATTATTAAGAGGGATGTCAGTCCTATAGACGTCTATTCCTATATTAATATATAGAGGGATGTCATCCTATAGACGTCTATTCCTATATTAACATACAGAGGGATGTCAGTCCTATAGACGTCTATTCCTATATTAAAATATAGAGGGATGTCAGTCCTATAGCGTCTATTCCTATATTAATATATAGAGGGATGTCAGTCTAAGACGTCTATTCCTATATTAACATACAGAGGGATGTCAGTCCTATAGATGTCTGTTCCTATATTAACATACAGAGGGATGTCAGTCCTATAGTGTCTATTCCATATTAATATATAGAGGGATGTCAGTCCTATAGACGTCTATACTATATTAATATATAAGGGATGTCAGTCCTATAGACGTCTATTCCTATATTAATATATAGAGGGATGTCAGTCCTATAGTCTATTCCTATATTAATATATAGAGGGATCGAGTTCTATAACTCTATTCCTATATTACATACAGAGGGATGTCAGTCCTATAGACGTCTATTCCTATATTAACATACAGAGGGAGTCATCCTATAGATGTCTATCCTATATTTATTAAGAGGATGTCAGTCCTATAGATGGCATTCCTATATTATTATTAAGAGGGATGTCATCCTATAGACGTCTATTCCTATATTATTATAAGAGGGATGTCAGTCCCTAGATGGCTATTCCTATATTAATATATAGAGGGAGTCAATCCTATATTATGTCTCTTCCTATATTAATATAAGAGAGATGACAGTCCTATAGAGTCTTTCCTATATTAATATATAGAAGATGACAGTCTTAGATGTCTTATCCTATATTAATATATAGAGGGATGTCAGTCCATAGACCTATTCCATAAATAATATATAGAGGGATCTCAGTCCTATAGATGTCTATTCCTATATTAATATATAGAGGGATGTCGACCTATATAGATCTATTCCTATATTATATATAAGACGGATGTCAATCCTATAGACGTCCATTCCTATATATATATATAGAGGATGTCAATCCTATAGACATCTATTCCTATAATAATATATAGAGGGATCTCAGTCCTATAGTGTCTATTCCTATATAATATATAGAGGGTGTCGTCCTATAGATGTCTATTCCTATATTAAGATATAGAGGGATGTCAGTCCTATAGATGTCTATTCCATATTTAATATATAGAGGGATGTCAGTCCTATAGACTTCTATTCCTATATAATATATAGAGGATGTCAATCCTATAGATGTCTATTCCTATATTAATATATAGAGGGATGTCAGTCCTATAGACGTCTATTCCTATATTTATATATAGAGGGATGTCAGTCCTATAGACGTCTATTCCTATATTAATATATAGAGGGATGTCATCCTATAGACGGCTATTCCTATATTATTATTAAGAGGGATGTCAATCCTATAGACGTCTATTCCTATATTTATATATAAAGGGATGTCAGTCCTATAGACGTCTATACCCATATTAATAAATATAGGGATGTCAGTCCTATAGACGTCTATACCCATATTAATATATAGAGGGATGTCAGTCCTATAGATGTCTATTCCTATAATAATATATAGAGGGATGTCAGTCCTATAGATGTCTATTCCTATATTAATATATAGAGGGATGTCGGTCCTATAGACGTCTAATCCTATAAATTATAGGGATTTCAGTCCTATAGACCGTCTATACCCATATTAATATATAGAGGGATGTCAGTCCTATAGACGTCTATCCTATAATTAATCTCAATGTTACCTCCTCTCTGTCCCAAGGACACCTTTTGGATTCCCATAAATGTGAAAATGACATTCTTGTCATTATGTAGTCATGAACATGTTTGCCATTGCACTTCTGTCTACTTGACTATTCTGTGGTGCTTCACATGTTCGCTATTCTGATAGATAGCTTTCTCTTGTTTGACCTAAATCTAATCCACATTTACATTCCAATAAATAAATTACCTGGGTACTTTGACAAGTAATTAACCATTTACTTTATACTGTTTTCCATTTATTCCTCCAAATACAGCATCTTGATTCATATTTACATATTTTACAATTGCCACAACTTCTATTTCCCTCGCGGGGGATATCTAACCAGCTTTCCATATTAACTTCGAGGGTTCAGATGACTTGGGGAGAGCAAGTCTCTCAAATTTCTCCCCCTTCTTGCCGTCATCTGTGGATATGCCTATGCGTTCTTAATTCATCATCATCACTTAGAAGAAACCAATATTTTTGCAAAATACCTTTTAACTTAGGCCACTCATATTATATGTAGTTATGAAACGAATGGGGTTTGCTTTTTTTGTGCTGAAGATGTAACTTTATTTTATATAAAAGATAACCTCTGCTTTCGTAAAGCTACTTTGAAACCTTTTTTTTTTCTTATAACCTCTTGCCTGAAACCTTTGTTTCATTTCCTCTGACTGCTCCAAAATTTACTATCTGAGGAACAATTGCGTCTTAGACGCTGAAATTGCCCTATTGGTATCCCTTGTATTAGATTATATGGATGATGGCTGTGGCAAATAATAAGGAATTTACCGCAGTGTCCTTTCTAATGTTTCTGTAATCAAAGTGTCCCCTTCTCTGGTAATCCGAAGACCAGAAAAAAAACTGATTTATTATCCCAATTGCCGTTAGCCTGAGTTTTTATCATAGTAGTTAAGTTTGTCAATAAATTTCTGTAATGACTCTTCAGAACCATTCCACACCATCAAAATATCGTCCATATATCGGATCCATATGCCACATTTTGCTCAATCCCCATCAGGTCTATTGCTCACTTACGTCCGTTTTTTCCCAGATCCCCAGGTGGAGGCACGCATACGTGGGCGCGCAAGCCGCGCCCATCGCGGTGCCTCTCACCGGTAGTATTTTCCATTGAATAGGAATACATTATTCTCCAAAATAAACTAAGTAGCTCCAAAGTTATTCAGTATGCGCCCTAAGTTGTTCCCCTCTATGTCCAGGAAATTTTACATGCCTGGAGGCCGATTGCAGGGGGATCGAAGTGTATAAACCCTCCACATCTAAGGTAACCAACATTGCATTAGGATCAATTATAATGCCATCCAATTTCTTAAGAACATTCCTGTATCTAAAATAAAGGAGTCTAAGCCATATAGAAAAGGTCTCAATACTGGTCAATATATTGGCAGATGTTGTCAGTGGGTCCCTCGATCCCCGATACAATCGGCCGACCAGGTGGATTCTGTCTTTCTTATGTACTTTGGGGATATATAAAAGGTAGGGCTTCTAGGGCATTGTACCCAAAGATAATCACGTTCTTTTGACTTATCAAACCATCATTATATCCTTATTAATCAGCTTTTGCTTTGCCTGAATTTGATATATTGGATTATTCTCCAATTTCATATTGACGATTGTCAGATAATGTCTATACACCTCTTTTTTATATGACTCCTACTCATAACCACAATGTTTCCTCCTTTGTCAGCAATCTTATTATAAGGTCTTTATTTTTCTGTAAATTTTGTAATTCCAACCATTCGCTTTGTCAGATTGTGCTGAGACAAACCTCCTATCTCCAACTTATTAATTTCTCGAGATACACATTTGACAAAGGAGAAACATTTTGTGAGTAACTTATTGATGGAAACCATTTAGACTTATTTTTTAATGAAGTCAACTCCAAGCTATTAGGACCCTGATCTTCCTCACTAGGTATGGTCCCCTCATTTTCATCCAAAAGTCTTAATAAATTATTCAGGGCTTCCTGATCTCTTTATTGACCTCTCCCAACAACCCGCTCTTTTCTGATGGATCTTATTAAAATTAGCTTTCTAGCAAACAAATGAAGATCTTTTGTTAATTCAAAATCTAGTTTATTGGTTGGCACAAAGGTAAGGCCCTTGGAAAGTACCGACATACCCATATCGAGATATGAGTATCGGAGTGTTTATGTTCAAGTTGTCATTCCCAATGTTCTGACCAGTCGTTAATTCCTGGGGTTTGGGCCTTTCTTTCTCTCCTCAAACTCCTTGGTGACAAAGCTCTGTCCTTTGTTTTCTTTCTTCCTACGTCCCTTCCCCCTTGTTTTCTCTTATTTCTCCTAAAGGGCCTACCTTTTCCACTTTCCTCATCGTGTCAGAACTATATTCTTTTCCAATTTTAAACCAATCATAGACTATTTCCTTCTTATAGTCTCACTATCTCTTTGGAATTTTTCTTTCTTCCGTTTCTTATTTCTATTTGCAAACATCTACTTCCTTTCTTAACAATTCATTTGCTGTCTTAAAATCTGGTTCTTCCTATAGATCTCCATTTTAACTTTCAAATCCTCCACCTGTTCACTCAAAAGTTTTAATCTTTTACTGTCCTCCTTTATAATCATCCCATTAACCTGAATGAACATTCAGTTAACTCTTTTTCCCATTCCTGTTTAATATTCCATCACTTTCTTTACCAAGTTTTCCCTTGGGTTGAGTCTTAATCTCAGACCCTAGGTACCATCTTGTTTAAGATAATTTTCTAGACTTGATATCTCCCATTTTATACGTAATTGTTGAGAATTTGTGTTCGGTATTTTTTTTTATGTTTTTAACGTAGTTTCATCCCCTTCCGTATTTTCCATATTTTCATCACTATCAAAAACTTCTGACATATCTGAATCCCAATCAAGCTCCCTAAGGGGAGAACGCCATGTTGAAAGTCTGTGCCAACAATCCCTTCAAACTGAAAAAGATTTCTGGTGTGCTATTCAGTCATATAGAAAAACGGAGCAATAGCTACACAAAATGTGACTAAAGAATAATGAACTATGACTGAATGCACTACCACATTTTATTTATAGAATATGTGTGACCAGACTAATCTGGTGGTGCTGGAGATATATAAAGATAAATTCAATCTACACCAATTTGGGAAGACACCCTTCCCCAGTATCTCCACAAGCACTCAAGACACTTGTAATTCAAATTTAAAATGCGATTTATTGGCACAGACAAAATATAAAACACTCAAAGCCCAACCCCCTGTAACTCCCACCTCTTATAATAAAACATAGATAGAACTAGAACAATCTGGGCGTCCCCAGATAATATTGTATTAAAAGGTCTCTATATGAATGACCTGAAGAAAAAGTGCTCCTGTGTGAAGTAGCTTGGTGCTATAAAGTAGTCACAAAGTATAGATTTTGTAAATTCCAAGTTCGTGGTTTACATAAACATAAACTCGGCCTATTAGGGCCTCCGCTCTTTCCAAGTGTTCTCCGGAAACAAAAGCAGCATGGACGCTATATACAGTTACATCAGGCTTACCGGGACTTTTACGGGATCATATCCTGGGGCTACTCATCCTGCTGTAGTATGAAACATAAGCTTTTAAGATGGTCGAGCTCAGTCCCGCTTCACCCGGAGCATACGCTCTTGAACTATCTTGCGCCAATCAATGCTGTTTCCAAACCACCAAACCAAAAAACTGCACATGTTTGGGTAATCACTATCCGGAAACAAAAAGCAACATGGACGCTATATACAGTCACATTAAGCCTTACCGGGACTTTTTCCGGGATCACATTGAATGGCTACTCATCCTGCTGTCGTATACAACATAAGCTTTTACGATGGTCGAGCCTCTGTCCCTCCTTCAACGGTACCCACTCTTGGACTGTGTTAGCGCCAATCAATGCTGTTTCCGTCTTTCCAAACCGCCAAGCCAACAGGCAGCACATGTTCAGGTCATAAACTACCGACGCGCGTTTCGCTTGTACTCGTATTTCCCACAAGATTCGTCAGGGTCTCACGAGAGTGGAAAAGGTAACGGCCCTTTAGGAGAAATAAGAGGAAGATGAGAAGGGGGAAGGGATGTAGGAAGAAAGAAAAACAAAGGACAGAGCAGTTTGTCACCAAGGAGTTTGAAGGAGAGAAAGAAAGGCCCAAACCCCAGGAATTAACGACTGGTCAGAAGATGCGCTAGAGGAGCTCAAGAGCTACCAGTTTTGGGTAATAATAATTGTCGGTTCTGTTGTCGGCGGCTTGGCCATGTCTCAACAAGCGAGTGGTGTGTTCCAATGGAACTACCTCATGTGGGCTAATTTTTAAGTGGAGTGCCTCAGGGTTCTGTAACTGGGCGTTACTGGGCCACCATCTTTTTAATCTGTTCATAATGACTTAGAAGGGGGCATTGAGAGCAAGGTCTCTGTCTTTGCTGATGACACTAAACTATGCATGACTTTAAAACTCAAATGATGTGCATTGCTGCAGAGCTGACCTAGTAGATATATCAAAATGGGCAGTAGAATGGCATGTGAGATTCAATGTTGATAATATAAGGTGATGCCATTTTGGGTTTAACAATCCGGTGCCACCTCCCCCATAAATAACTCTGTGTTATGAATCTCTCGAGGAAAAGGATTGGGATTCTGGTAGATAACAACTTAGTTGTAGCAAACAATGCCAGGTGGCACAGCTAGAACTAGTTAAAATTGCCTTGTATAAAAGGGAAGATTCAATAGAGAAAACGTTATACTCCCTCTTTACAGGCACGGATAGCCCTCATTTGGAATATGCAGTGCAGTTTTTGAATCCCATATACAAAAAAGGCATCTTGGAAAAGGAACAGTTTAGAGAAGGGCAACTAAATTAATAAAGAGAATGGAGGGTCCTGACTATGCAGCAGCTAGACACATTTAGGGCTGTTTACAATAGGCATTTGACGTGGGGATATAAGAATATTATCAAATATTAATGGGCCATACATAAACTCTCTGGTGCATTTTTTTACTAATAGGGTCATATCAAGACTGTGGACATCCTTATATTAAGAATCAAAGAAGTTTCATCTCTCAGGTTAGTAAAGGTTTCTTTACTGAAACTGTGGAACTGTCTTCCAGATGTGGTAATGACAAGTTCATTAGATAATATCAATGGCCTAAATAAGTTTCTAATTCAAAAATAAAAACTAAAATATTTTGATGACTGGTATTAATACATATACTGTAGTTGTGGTTTATCCAGGGATACTTTCCGATTGCCATTTGGAGTCCCCCCCCCCTTTTTACCTGTTTTTTTTTTTGCCTTCCTTGGGATCAACTGTTAGGTAGGGTTAAAAAGGAGGGTGAAAAGGTTGGACTTGATGAACGTTGTTATTTTTTGCAGCTGCAATGAAAGTTCCTACATCTACTGTTTGTGAGTATAAGGGTTACAGTGATGTGAGATTCACTAAAACCATACGTATTATTTCTTATTAATTATAGTTTTTGTAAGATTTTTCTTAGTATGGAAAGGCTTTTTTTGCAATACCTTGCAATAAATGATGTCACATTTCAGTTTTGACTTGAACCATGGTGAAGATCACAGAGAAATTACACAGAGGCTTTTTTATGCAAAACAGTATGACATCATCAATGATGTCACAATGACCAGCAGTAAAGTCTGTTGTTGTTTTTTTCCCCCCAGTTTTGACTTGAGAGAATCATGGCGAGGGTCACAGTGAAAATGCTCTTACTTTTTCTTGGGATTTTCATTTCAGAGGCTTTTCAAGTAAGAATTTTAATCTATTTTAGACCAAGAGTTTAGTTTGCTCAGTAATGTAACATGTTTTCAATTTTATCATTTATTTGCATTATGATCTGACAATATTATGTATTACTCTACATCAAATTGTTTTTTGCAGATGCACTGAAAATTCCTTCATCTACTGTTAGCGAGTATGAGATTCAGTGATGGTGAGTTATAATCTTAGTGTATCTGTCATGTGCCTACTTTACCCCTTTATCCTTTCTCATATGGGGGTGGGATTCACTAATGGTTTACAGCCATACATTATGTTCCCATTGACACATTAATGAAAGGTGATTATGGCAGCTCATGTTCATTTGGCTGGCTGGAAGGTTGCAGTTGGTGAATAATATACAGCATGGTCGTCTCTCCCTCCTCCAACTGACAAATCTTCCTCACACACTCAACTCTTTTTTATAGTCAGGGGCTGGTACAATAACAGCTACAGCTGTGATTGGTTGTCCCACCCTGCTAAACTGTTGTAATGGTAGGGAATTATTGGTATTTCACATCACTTTGTGAATTTCTGTCCATTTTACTAGATTGCAAAAAGGGAAATTTTGCTACAGAACAAACATACAATATTAGGAAAAAAACTATTTGTAAACAAAAGGTAACCCCACGTAGGATCAGGGCGGAGGTAGAACAATAAATGACGGTAGGATTCCCGCTATAGTAGCACACTTTTTCTTTAACAGTTTTATAACAATATCACCCAAACATTTTATTTAATGCAGAGGTAATAACGATCCCCATTCAGATGACTACGGACCAACCAATGGAACCACGACCGGTAAGGTTTCTGGGAAGAGTCTTGGTTCTATTATTACTATTATGTACAAACTGCTCACTTGCCTGTATGTCCTATTAGATATGAAAGGATCAGTCTAATTCTCCTTTTATTCTTGTAGAATCTGGGGATGTCCGAGCTGCTGCTGCTCCCCTCCTGTCACAGCCGATCCTGATGTCATTTGCTTTCCAGACAGAGAATCAATACATGTAAGTATTCTACCAAATATTCCTATTAACATTTATACATGGTGATTAACTGAGCAATTCATTCTATTATCCAACTTATTTCCAGCGAACGGTGATGCGCTAGAGGAGCTCAAGAGCTACCAGAAGTCTGCTGGCAATGGGAAAGTTACTGGTAATGGGAAAGTCTGCTGGCAATGGGAAAGTTACTGGTAATGGGAAAGTTACTGGGTAGGAAAGCTCTTGCTGTCACTGCGAATGTTACTGGTAATGGGAATTCTGCTGGCACTGGGAATGTTACTGGTAATGGGAAGTCTGCTGGCACTGGGAATGTTACTGGTAATGGGAAAGTCTGCTGGCACGGGGAAAGTAACTGGTAATGGAAATGTCTGCTGACACCAGTTATGTTACTAGTAATGGGAAAGTCTGCTGGCACTGGGAAGTAACTGGTAATGGGAAAGTCTGCTGGCACTGGGAAAGTAACTGGTAATGCAAAAGTCTGCTGGCATGAGAAGTAACTGGCACTGGAAAGTCTGCTGGCACTGGGAAAGTCTACTGGACTGGGAAAGTCTACTGGGAAAGTCTGCTGACACTGGGAATGTTACTGGTAATGGGAAAGTCTGCTGCACTGGGAATGTTACTAGTAATGGGAAAGTCTGCTGGCACTGGGAATGTTACTGGTAATGGGAAAGTCTGCTGGCACTGGGAAAGTTAATGGTAATGGGAGAGTCTGCTGCACTGGGAATGTTACTGGTAATGGGAAAGTCTACTGGCACTGGGAAAGTGAATGGTAATGGGAAAGTCTGCTGGCACTGGGAAAGTAACTGGTAATGCAAAAGTCTGCTGGCACTGGGAAAGTCTGCTGGCACTGGGAAAGTCTGCTGGCACTGGGAAAGTCTGCTGGCACTGGGAAAGTCTGCTGGCACTGGGAAAGTCTGCTGGCACTGGGAAAGTCTGCTGGCACTGGGAAAGTCTGCTGGCACTGGGAAAGTCTACTGGGACTGGGAAAGTCTAATGGGACTGGGAATGTTACTGGTAATGAGAAAGTCTGCTGCACTGGGAATGTTACTAGTAATGGGAGAGTCTGCTGCACTGGGAATGTTACTGGTAATGGGAAAGTCTACTGGCACTGGGAAAGTGAATGGTAATGGGAAAGTCTGCTGTAACTGGTAATGGGAAAGTCTGCTGACACTGGGAATGTTACTGGTAATGGGAAAGTCTGCTGGCAATGGGAAAGTTACTGGTAATGGGAAAGTCTGCTGGCAATGGGAAAGTTACTGGTAATGGGAAAGTCTGCTGCACTGCGAATGTTACTGGTATTGGGAAAGTCTGCTGGCACTGGAAACGTTACTGGTAATGAGAGAGTCTGCTGGCACTGGGAAAGTAACTGGTAATGGGAATGTTACTGGTAATGGGAAAGTCTACTGGCACTGGGAAAGTGAATGGTAATGGGAAAGTCTGCTGTAACTGGTAATGGAAATCTGCTGACACTGGGAATGTTACTGGTAAAGGGAAAGTTGCTGGCACTGGGAAATAAGGTAATGGAAATTCTGCTGGTAATGGGAAAGTCTGCTGGCACTGGAATGTTACTGGTAATGGGAAAGTCTGCGGGCACTGGAAAGTCTGCTGGATGGAATCGGGTAGGAAGTCTGCGGTAAATGGGAAAGTCTGCTGGTAATGGGAAAGTTCTACTGGCCACTGGGAAGTAACTGGTAATGGAAAGTAACTGGTAATGGGAAAGTAACTGGTAGGGGAAAGTAACTGGTAATGGGAAGTCTGCTGACACTGGGAATGTTACTGGTAATGGGAAAGTGCTGCACTGGGAATGTTACTGGTAATCGGAAAGTCTACTGGCACTGGAAAGTTAATGGTAATGGAGAGTCTGCTGCACTGGGAATGTTACTTTTAATGGGAAAGTCTACTGGCACTGGGAAAGTGAATGGTAATGGTAAAGTCTGCTGGCACTGGGAAAGTAACTGTATGCAAAGTCTGCGGGCACTGAGAAAGTAACTGGCACTGGGAAAGTCCTGCTGCACTGGGAAAGTCTGCTGGCACTGGGAAAGTCTGCTGGCACTGGAAAGTCGCTGGCACTGGAAAGCTGCTGCCCTGGGAAAGTCTACTGGGACTGGGAAAGTCTACTGGGACTGGAAATCTACTGGACTGGGAATGTTACTAGTAATGGGAAAGTCTGCTGGCATCTGGGAATGTTACTGGTAATGGGAAAGTCTGCTGGCACTGGGAAATTTAATGGTAATGGGAGATCTGCTGCACTGGGAATGTTAACTGGTATATGGAGAAAGTCTACTGGCACTGGGAAAGTGAATGGTAATGGGAAAGTCTGCTGTAACTGGTAATGGGAAAGTCTGCTGACACTGGGAATGTTACTGGTATGGGAAGTCTGGCTGCAATGGGAAAGTCTGCTGGCAATGGAAGTCTGCTGGCACTGGGAATGTTCTGGTAATGGAGAGTCTGCTGGCACTGGGAAGTAACTGGTAATGGGAATGTTACTGGTAATGGGAAAGTCTACTGACACTGGGAAAGTGAATGGTAATGGGAAAGTCTGCTGTAACTGGTAATGGGAAAGTCTGCTGACACTGGGAATGTTACTGGTAATGGGAAAGTCTGCTGGCACTGGGAAAGTCCTACTGGGAAAGTCCTGCTGACACTGGGAATGTTACTGGTAATGAGAAAGTCTGCTGCACTGGGAATGTTACTAGTAATGGGAAAGTCGCTGGCACTGGGAATGTTACTGGTAGGGAAAGTCTGCTGCACTGGGAAGTTAATGGTAATGGGAGAGTCTGCTGCACTGGGAATGTTACTGGTAATGGGAAAGTCTACTGGCACTGGGAAAGTGAATGGTAATGGGAAAGTCTGCTGGCACTGGGAAAGTAACTGGTAATGCAAAAGTCTGCTGGCACTGGGAAAGTCTGCTGGCACTGGGAAAGTCTGCTGGCACTGGGAAAGTCTGCTGGCACTGGGAAAGTCTGCTGGCACTGGGAAAGTCTGCTGGCACTGGGAAAGTCTGCTGGCACTGGGAAAGTCTGCTGGCACTGGGAAAGTCTACTGGGACTGGGAAAGTCTAATGGGACTGGGAATGTTACTGGTAATGAGAAAGTCTGCTGCACTGGGAATGTTACTAGTAATGGGGAAGTCTGCTGCCCTGGGAATGTTACTGGTAATGGGAAAGTCTACTGGCACTGGGAAAGTGAATGGTAATGGGAAAGTCTGCTGTAACTGGTAATGGGAAAGTCTGCTGACACTGGGAATGTTACTGGTAATGGGAAAGTCTGCTGGCAATGGGAAAGTTACTGGTAATGGGAAAGTCTGCTGGCAATGGGAAAGTTACTGGTAATGGAAAGTCTGCTGCACTGCGAGTTACTGGTATTGGGAAAGTCTGCTGGCACTGGAAACGTTACTGGTAATGAGAGAGTCTGCTGGCACTGGGAAAGTAACTGGTAATGGAATGTTACTGGTAATGGGAAATCTACTGGCACTGGGAAAGTGAATGGTAATGGGAAGTCTGCTGTAACTGGTAATGGAAAGTCTGCTGACACTGGGAATGTTACTGGTAAAGGGAAAGTTGCTGGCACTGGGAAATTAAGGAATGGAAATTCTGCTGGTAATGGGAAAGTCTGCTGCACTGGGAATGTTACTGGTAATGGGAAAGTCTGCGGGCACTGGGAAAGTCTGCTGGATGGAATCGCGGTAGGAAGTCCTGCGGTAATGGGAAAGTCTGCTGGTAATGGGAAAGTTCTACTGGCCACTGGGAAGTAACTGGTAATGGAAAGTAACTGGTAATGGGAAAGTAACTGGTAGGGGAAAGTAACTGGTAATGGGAAGTCTGCTGACACTGGGAATGTTACTGGTAATGGGAAAGTGCTGCACTGGGAATGTTACTGGTAATCGGAAAGTCTACTCGGCACTGGAAAGTTAATGGTAATGGAGAGTCTGCTGCACTGGGAATGTTACTTTTAATGGGAAAGTCTACTGGCACTGGGAAAGTGAATGGTAATGGTAAAGTCTGCTGGCACTGGGAAAGTAACTGTAATGCAAAGTCTGCGGCACTGAGAAGTAACTGGCACTGGGAAAGTCTGCTGCACTGGGAAAGTCTGCTGGCACTGGGAAAGTCTGCTGGCACTGGAAAGTCGCTGGCACTGGGAAAGCTGCTGGCCCTGGGAAAGTCTACTGGGACTGGGAAAGTCTACTGGGCTGGAAATCTACTGGACTGGGAATGTTACTAGTAATGGGAAAGTCTGCTGGCATTGGGAATGTTACTGGTAATGGGAAAGTCTGCTGGCACTGGGAAAGTTAATGGTAATGGGAGAGTCTGCTGCACTGGGAATGTTACTGGTAATGGGAAAGTCTACTGGCACTGGGAAAGTGAATGGTAATGGGAAAGTCTGCTGTAACTGGTAATGGGAAAGTCTGCTGACACTGGGAATGTTACTGGTATGGGAAGTCTGGCTGCAATGGGAAAGTCTGCTGGCAATGGAAGTCTGCTGCACTGGAATGTTTACTGGTAATGGGAAAGTCTGCTGGCACTGGGAAAGTAACTGGTAATGGGAATGTTACTGGTAATGGGAAAGTCTACTGGCACTGGGAAAGTGAATGGTAATGGGAAAGTCTGCTGTAACTGGTAATGGGAAAGTCTGCTGACACTGGGAATGTTACTGGTAATGGGAAAGTCTGCTGGCACTGGGAAAGTAACTGGAATGGAATGTTCTGGTAATGGAAAGTCTACTGGCACTGGGAAGTGAATGGTATGGGAAAGTCTGCTGTAACTGGTAATGGGAAAGTCTGCTGACACTGGGAATGTTACTGGTAATGGGAAAGTCTGCTGGCACTGGGAAAATTAATGGTAATGGGAAAGTCTGCTGGTAATTGGAAAGTGAATGGTAATGGGAAAGTCTGCTGGCACTGGGAAAGTCTGCTGACACTGGGAATGTTACTGGTAATGGGAAAGTCTGCTGGCACTGGGAAAGTCTGCTGGTAATGGGAAAGTCTGCTGGCACTGGGAAAGTCTGCTGGTAATGGGAAAGTCTACTGGCACAGTCTGCTGGTAATGGGAAAGTCTACTGGCACTGGGAAAGTAACTGGTAATGGGAAAGTCTGCTGACACTGGGAATGTTACTGGTAATGGGAAAGTGCTGCACTGGGAATGTTACTGGTAATCGGAAAGTCTACTGGCACTGGGAAAGTTAATGGTAATGGGAGAGTCTGCTGCACTGGGAATGTTACTGGTAATGGGAAAGTCTACTGGCACTGGGAAAGTGAATGGTAATGGGAAAGTCTGCTGGCACTGGGAAAGTAACTGGTAATGGGAAAGTCTGCTGGCACTGGGAAAGTGAGAATTACTGGTATTAATGCATATAGATCTGGTTGATCCAGGGATAGTTTCCGATTGCCGTTTGGAGTCAGGAAGGAATTTCCCCCCCCCTTTTTTAGCTGGGGTTTTTTGCCTTCCTCTGGATCAACTGTTAGGTAGGGTTAAAAAAAAAAAAAAAAGGGAATAGGTTGGACTTGATGGACGAATGTCTTTATTCAACCTTAATTACTATGTTACTATGTTACTATGTAATGCCCCATGGGTAATATTCAGTATGGCTAGTTTCACCATGGATAATATTCAGTATTGCTAATTTTCGGTATGGGTAATATTCAGTATGGCTATTTTCAGCATGGGTAATATTCAGTATGGCTATTTTTAGCATGGGTTATATTCAGTATGGGTAATATTAAGTATAGCTAGTTTTTGCAATTTCAGATGGGTAATATCAGTAGAGTTAGTTTTCACCATGGCCCATATCTTTCAGTATTTGCTAATTTTTCAGCAATGGGTAATCGTTCAGTATGGGCTATTTTCAGGTGTGGTAATATCAGTATGGCTATTTCATCATATCACATGGGTAATATTCAGTATGGCTAGTTTCACCATGGGATAATATTCAGTATTGCTAATTTTCAGTATGGTAATATTCAGTATGTCGATTTCGCATGGGTAATATTCATATGGCTAGTTAACCATGGGTAATATTCAGATCACGGTTAGTTTCACCATGGGTAATATTAAGTATTTGCTAATTTTCAGTATGGGTAATATTCAGTATGTCTATTTTCACCAGGGCAATATTCAGTATTGCTAATTTTCGCATGGGTAATATTCATATGGCTATTTTCAGTGTGGGTATTTCATATGGCTAGTTTCACCATGGGGTAATATTCGTATGGCTAGTTTCACCAGGGATAAATTTCAGTATTTGCATTTTCAGTATGGGTATAATATGTCAGTCATGGGCTATTTTTCATGTTGAGGTATATTCAGTATGGCTATTTTCAGCAGGGTATTCATATGGTTATTCAAGTGTGGGTAATATTCATATGGCTATTTCACCATGGGTATATTCAGTATGGCAGTTTCACCGTGGATAATATTCAGTATTGCTAATTTTCGTAATGGGTAAATATTCAGTATGGCTATTTTCAGCATGGGTAATATCAGTATGGCCTATTTTAGCATGGGTTATATTCATTATGGGTAATATTAGTATAGCTAGTTTTACCAGGGGTAATATTCAGTATGGCTAGTTTCAACATAGGTAATATCTGTATTGCTAAATTTCAGTATGGTAATTTCAGTATGGGTAATATTCGTATGGGTAAATTCAGTATGGTTATTTTCAGTATGAGTAATATCAGTATGGCTTTTTAAGCATGGTTAATATTCAGTGGCTATATTCAGTATAGGTAATATTCAGTATGGCTATTTCAGCATGGGTAATATTCCAGTATGGCTATTTTCGTATTGTTAATATTCAGTATGGCTATTTCAGCCTGGGTAATATTCAGTATGGCTATTTTAAACAGGGGTAATTTCAGTAGGGCTATTTTAAACATGATATATTCAGTATGGCTATTTTTCAGCATGGAGTATATTCAGTATGGCTATTTTAACATGGGTAATATTCATTATGCTAGTTTTCAGCATGGGTAATATTCAGTATGGCTATTTTCAGTAGGGATATATCAGTATGGCTATTTCAGCATGGGTAATATTCAGTATGGCTAGTTTCACACATGGATATTCATTATTGCTAATTTCCAGTATGGTAATAGTCAGTATGGCTATTTTCAGCATGGGTAATATCAGTATGGCTATTTTCATCATGGGTTATTCATGGTAATATAAGTATGCTAGTTTTACCATGGGAATATTCAGTATGGCGTTCACATAGGTAATATTCTGTATTGCTAATTTCATTTGGGTAATTCAGTATGGTACTATTCAGTATATGGTAATTTTCAGTATGAGTTAATATTCAGTATTGCTATTTTAAGCATGGGTAATATTCAGTATGGCTAATTCAGATAGGTAATATTCATATGGCTATTTTCACATGGGTAATATTCAGTATGGCTATTTTCAGTATGTTAATACTCAGTTATGGCTATTTTCAGCTGGGTATATTCAGTATGCTTTTAAACATGGATAATATTCAGTATGGCTTTTTCAGAGAGTAAAATTCAATATGGCTATTTTAACATGGGTATATTCATATGCTATTTTTCGCCTGGTATATTCAGTATGGCTATTTCACAGCATGGTAATATTCAGTATGGCTATTTTCAGCATGGGTAATATTCAGTATGGCTAGTTTCATTCAGCATGGGTAATATTCAGTATGGCTATTTTCTCAGCATGGGTAATATTCAGTATGGCTATTCAGCATGGTAATATTCGTATGCTATTTTCAGCAGTGGGTAATATTCAGTATGGCTATTTTCAGCATGGGAATATTCAGTATGGCTATTTCTCAGCATGGGTAATATCAGTATGGCTATTTTCAGCATGGTAATACAGTATGGGCTTTTCAGCATGGGTAATATTCAGTATGGCTATTTCAGCATGGGTAATATTCAGTATGGCTATTTTCAGCATGGGTAATATTCAGTATGGCTATTCAGCATGGGTAATATCAGTATGCTATTTTTCGCAGGTAAATTCAGTGGTATTTTCAGATGGTAAATTCAGTATGGTATTTTCAGCATGGGTATATTCAGTATGGCTATTTCACATGGGAGTAATATTCAGTATGGCTATTTTTCAGCAGGGGGTAATTCAGTATGGCTATTTCAGCATGGGTAATATTCAGTATGGCTATTTCAGCATGGGTAATATTCAGTATGGCTATTTTCAGCATGGGTAATATTCAGTATGGCTATTTCAGCATGGGTAATATTCAGTATGGCTATTTCAGCATGGGTAATATTCAGTATGGCTATTTTCACATAATGGGTAATATTCAGTATGGCTATTTTCATGCATGGGTATATTCAGTATGGCTATTTCAGCATGGGTAATATTCAGTATGGCTATTTCAGCATGGGTAATATTCAGTATGGCTATTTCAGCATGGGTAATATTCAGTATGGCTATTTCAGCATGGGTAATATTCAGTATGGCTATTTTCAGCATGGGTAATATTCAGTATGGTTGCTATTTCAGCAGGCATGGGTATAAATTCAGTATGGCTATTTTCAGCATGGGTAATATTCAGTATGGCTATTCATCATGGGTAATATTCATAGGTTATTAGTTCAGCATGGGTAATTATTCAGTATGGCTTCTGTTATAAATTGATTGACTCCCCTTAAAGATTCTCTCAGATGCATGATTAATCAATTTTCAGATTTGATCAAATCAGCTATTCCTACAGCAGGTCGGCGATTTCCAATCTCACCCCAGTTTCAAGCCGCTTCAGACCAAACTGAACCAGGAGAGTTGATAGAAGGTGACTTAGGCCCTTATTCCAGCAAAGCCAATTCCTGAGTATTCCTTCCTTCCCATGAAGTATTAGGTTGGTTTAATTTCCAAGATGAGAAAATCATTGCTAATCTCAGAACCTGAGACGCCAAGCTCCTTCGGATTTGATGTTTTCCGTGAAAACAGATGACACTATATGTTCCAGGTACTGAGCACATTAAAGATATTTTAAAAGAATAGATTTGCCAGATAAAAGATACTCTGCCTCTCAAACTTTAATAATACTTTCCAATTAAACAAGTTGATTCTTCCTTCTGGGACAATCCACCGAAAATACATACACCTATATTTAAAGCAGCAAAATTCACTTCTTTGGCAACAGAAGATTCTGCAGTTCTCAAAAGATCCGATGGATAAAAAGGAAAGAATCTCTGCTTAAAAGAATTTTATCATTTATCAGGGGCAGCTGACCCCCTATTGCAATACCAGTTTTGCTAGGGCTATAAAATCTGGATCCGAAGCTGAAGAAGCTGTTAAGAATGGTTCCCCTAAGGAAAACTGCTTTCTCATGATTAAGAATGTGAAGCTTTCAAACGAATTTGTTTGCTGAGCATTGATGGATTCGATCAAGTTGGCAGCTAAGACCATGAGTGCTTCAGTGGTACTAGGAGATCGGTTGTGGCTCAGACAATGGAGGGCCGATATAATTCTAAGCAGGGCCTATCATCACTTCCCTATGAGGGTGGTCTCTTATTTGGCAGCAAACTAGAGGAATTGATCGAAAGGTTCTTCAAAGAAAAGCCTTCCTCTTTCAGACCTCAGAGGAATGTGTTTCCAGCAGCATCAGCTTCCCCTTAAAGATGCCAAAAGTATAGGCCCTGGGAGACCCTTTGATCAGAGGGGGTCATAGCGGTCCAACCCCCTCAGTCCTTTCGTGGCAGAGGAGCCAGTACCAGAGCATGTCCTTTATGACAGTCAAAGCGATTGTCTGAAAGTGGGAGGAAGGCTTTCTGGTTTCCCAGCATATGGGCTCAACGACTCAGACTCTTGGGTCCTACAGATTATAAAGTACGGTTACCGACTAGAATTTCTTTCTTTTCCCCCTCAAGACAGATTTATCCAGTCAAGGGTTCCCAAGTGCCAGCAGGCCGGAAAACTTTCGACCTTTCTGTGTTCCCTGTTCACAACACGTCATAGAACACGTTCCTGTTTCCCAAAGTGGGAAAGGTGTTATTCTCCTCTCTTTTCAAATAAGTCAGGGGATTCAGGCCTATTCTCAACTTAAAATATCCAACCAATTCTGCAAATAAAAAGTTTCGTATGGAAACACTTCAGTCTGTCACATTCAGCTGAACAAACAGGATTGGATGTCGAAGATAGACATCAAAGACGCCTACCTGCAACTTGCGTCCATCGAAACCACCGCAGATTTCTCGGTTTTGTGTCAACCAGTCATATTACCAATACAGAGCACTTCCATTTGGTCTAGCAACTGCTCCAAGTCTGTTTACCAAAGTTCTGGTTCCCTTAATTGCGCACTGCGAATGCAGAAAAGTTCAGGTATATGCATACCTGGACGATATCCTAATAAAGCCAAGACCCCGTCCCTACCAGGATCATATTTTCCATACCTTGACTTGCCTGGCCCGTCATGGATGGGTAATCAACAAGGAAAATCGTCTCTTCTTCCGGTTCAGAACATTCAATTTCTGGGAAGGAGATAAATACTCTCTCCATGTCTGTCTCTCTCCTGGAAACTCGCAGAGAGGACATCATGACAAAATTAAGAAATTCATTGCACTCCCAGCATCACTGCTTGGATGTGCCAGCAATATCCGGGCAAACTAATTGCGAATTTAGACTCGGTCAAATGGGCCATGGTTCACATTTGCCCATTACAATATCATTCTTGGGTCAGTTTCTCTCCGGAGAAATCCAAACTAACTCATCATCCTCACCTCTCCAGTCAGAATGATCTGGAATGGTGGACACTGAAGAGCATTTCAGACCAGTGCCTTTACAGACACCTTCATGGCAATCCTTACCACGATGCGAGCCCTGTTGGCTGGGAAAGCCACTTTAGGGAATCTGATGGTCCAAGGTGTGTGGCCAATGAAACCATCATTGGTTTCTCAGAATCAGAGGGATGACTGCAGTACCTCCGGCACTCAAACACTTTCAACACCAGCTATTAGGAAGTCAGTGCAGTGAACTCAGACAATGCAACAACAGTTGCTTATATCAACAAGAGGGGGGCATTCGAAGTCACCATCTTGGTTAATCTCCAAACAGATTTTCAACTGGCAGAAACTCATTATTCAACCTGACTCATGCTACATTCCTGAATAATCAATCTGGAGGCAGATTTCCTAAGGCAGAAATCAGCTTCCCCAAAAAGAGTGTCAGCTCTCACCCTCAAGTATTTCTTCAAATTTCACAAATGTGGGGTTGCCCGAGATAATCTCATGGCTACACACAACTCCCAATTGACGAAATACTGCTCCAGGTTCCAGATCCCGATGCATACAGGTAATGCTTTCTTCTGATCAAATGGGATTTCCCCTTGATGTATGTTTTCCCCCCCATAGCCATCATACCTGGTGCTCAAGGAAGATCAAGACACAACAAACATCATGTATCCTCCCCTGGTGGCCGAGAAGGCCATGGTTTCCGTGGGTCCTGCAAATGTGTGCAGCTCCACCTTTCAAACTACCTCTGAGGAAGGACCTTCTGAGGCAGGGATCAGTTCTGTTCAGAACATCAAGAACCTTCAGTTGACGGTCTTTTATTTGGAACCATGAGCATTAGGCTTAGAGGCTCTCGACAGCACTATATCTACACACTATTATCACCAGAAGCCTCACGTCTGCTAAATATTACAAATCCTGGAAAGTATTTGGCGACTGGTGCAAACTTAAGAGTTAAACCCCTTAAGCCCCTCATTAGAATCCATTACAGAATTCCTGCAGGCTGGGCTCGAAAAATCTCAGTAAAGCCATTTAAAGGCATGTCCCCACCTCCAAAACTATTATCCCCCCCCTACTGGCCCCATTGTGTAGTGTAGTTTAAATCCTTACCTCACATCCCAGCTCATATGGTTCTCCTGTAGTCCCCCCCCAAAGTCCCAAAACTGCCCACCAGGAGGATAGCAGAGTCCATATAGGGCTGCAGTTTGGCATGTGTAACTGCAGCCCTTCTCCCCCTCCCTCTCCCCCCGATAGGATTCCCTCCCCCTATGTAAAAATCTTTTTACATAATATTCCCCCTGTCCCCCCAGCCCCAAGCGCTATATTTGTATATCAGAAAATGCCCAAAACTTACTTACCTTCCCCTTTCCTCCGTCCTCGCCACACTGAACTCCCCTGCAGCCGCGTCTGTGATTGGCGGCCACTCAGCCAATCACTGACGCAACTGCCGGTCCCTCTGCTTGCATTTTCTCACAAGCAGAAGGCCTGGCAGCGTGGCGGAGGGAAGTAAGTAATGTTTTGGGGCATTTTCTGATAACACAATATAGCGTTGGGGCTGGGGGACAGGGGGAATGTTACGTAAAAATTTTTTAGAAGTGGGACAACCCTTTAAGTCGCAGGTGTCTGCAATTTCCGCTCTAAACCGATATAAATGGGCCTATGATCCGCTTATTATCCGTTTTTTTTCAGGGGTATCTCATTTAATGACCCAAGTGCCTCCTTGGGACTTACCCTGGTCTCAATTACCTCAAGGGACCTCCTTTTGAGCCTCTGGAGATCTGTTCAATAAAACATTTAACCTCTGCAAACCTCTGAACCATTTACTGTATTCCTCAGGACAGAGTAATACTCAGACGCAAACTTCACTTTTCTCCCCAAAGTTGTGTCCAAGCTACCACATTAATCAGGATATTGTTCTGCCTACGTTAACATCTCATCTGATGTTCGTGTCTGCCCTTCAAACATTCCTTGATTGGAAGAATCCTAAGAGTTGTATATTGATAACTAAGAATTTCGCTAAACGGATGCACTCTTTATCTCTTCTCAGGTAGCTATCAGGATATCATCCAGCAAATCCTCAAAAAAAAACCAAAAAACACCTTAGCCTCATGGCTAAAACATTGTATAGAGCAAGCTTATGTGGGCAGGACAGAGCCTTACCTGATAGTCACCTCTTCCACCAGATCGGTTGCAGCTCATGGGCATTCAGTGCCAGAGCTTCGCCTGAGAAATATGCAAGGCGCAGCATGGTCGTCCTTATCTACTTTTATTAGGCACTACAAAATTGACATTGTCTATTCTGGACAAGCTGTTTTTGTGTTCAAAAATGTTGTCGGATGCTGTTCAAGAGTAAATAAGTTTTTTCAGCTATATTGGTTCCCGCGCCCATTTCTTTAAGCTTTCAATCCATTGTTTCATACTTCCGTGCAGTGACCAGGGAAAAGAAAATTCTATTTCAATTCTTACCGGAATTTTCTTTTCCTGGTCCGTTGCACGGCAGTAATACTTCCCTCCCCGTTGTGTGTTTAATACCATTTCAGATCTGACGCTCGACAGTCGTTCAAAGACACTGGTAGGAGGGCTGTGCAGCAATTTATCACTTGGGGAGTGGCCTGTCAGATGATGTCACAAGGGGGATTAACCCGTGTTTTCATATGCCGTGCTACGACCAGAAAGAAAATTCCGGTAAAATTGAAAATGGAATTTCGTTTTTTCCGCATGGGTAATATTCATTATGACTATTTTCAGCAATGGGTAATATCAGTATGGCTAGTTCAGTATGGGTAATATTCAGTATGGTAATATTCAGTATTGGTAATATTTCAGTATGGCTAGTTTCAGCATGGTAATACCAGTATGACTATTTTCAGCATGGGTATACTCAGTATGACTATTTTCAGCATGGTAATATTCAGTATGGCTATTTTCAGCATGGGTAATATTCAGTATGGCTTATTTCAGAAGGGTAATATTCAGTATGGCTGTTTCAGTAGGAGTAATATTCAGTATGGCTATATTCAGTATGGGTTAAATTTAGTATGTGTAATATTCAGTATTGGTATATTCAGTATGGGTAATATTCGTATTGGTAATATTCAGTATGGCGTATTTCAGTATGGGTAATCTTTAGTATGCTATTTTCAGTATGGTTAATATTCAGTATGGCTAGTTTCAGTATGGGTATATTCAGTTGGCTAGTTCAGTATGGGTAATATTCAGTATGGTAATATTCAGTTTGAGTAGATTCACCATGGGTAATATCATATGGCTATTTTCAGTAGGGTAATATCCATATGGCTATTTCAGCATGGGTAATATTCATTATGGCTTATTTAAGCATGGGTTAATATTCATATAATTTTTCGGATGGGTAATATTCAGCATGGGTAATATTCAGTATGGCTATTTTCAGCATTGGTAATATTCAGTAGAGATGGGATCCAGGTCTATCTCAGACCCAGATCCAACGCAGAACCCCTTACGAAATTCGAATGTTCTGTCCGGATGGACTTGTCGATTTCGAGACTTCGGATCACATTTTGTAATTAGCTATAATTCTCGACCAAGCTTCAAACATTCGATAATCATCCGAAAATGGGCTCTAAGTCCTGAAAGTATGTTCCATTTTCAGATTTGGGAGATCTTCAAATTTTACCGAGATCCGTAAATCTGAAAACGGAACGAAACTTAACAGTTTCGGCCATCTCTAATATTCAGCATGGTCTTTCATGGTTGCGATTTCCTAGATCAATTGTTTATAACAATTCCCCCAAAGACCACCTGTTTGCCAGTGAGACCAACGCCATATCTTCCAGTTCCGATTCTCCTGATAGTTTACAGGCGCCAAGGATGGATATTTTAATGGCCCACGATTGTTCAATTACTGTATTCGATAATCTTTTACCAAATTTGCGGTCGGGGGGAATACATTGCGATCAGAATTGTGTGATCGCCTATACAATACCACAGTAGTGAAGGTGCATCATTTTATTCTTTGGGGGTGACTAAAGCAACAACATTATTCTCTGTAATACACGTAGTGGTTGCTTTCTGCCATATACAGATTTCTTTCATTTTGGCATCTGCTTCACTTTCAAAATAAGTCTTATTTAAAATTGCTTTACAGTCTACTGTCCAATATGGAAAATCATGTGAAATAACCATTTGAACCATAAGACTGAGGCCTAATCTCTCTACTCAGCATTGATGACCACATCTCCTTAATAACCATTTGTCTTATTATGCAATAGTGTTTCATAGCCACATTTCCCATAGCTCTGGCAGGTTACGCAGAAACAGGATTCACATGTGACATGTGGGGGAAATACAACTGTATCCCTTATATTATGAAATTCCCTAGTCTCAGGCCAAGCGAATATCTTGATGAAACTGTAATTATTTTATTTTGTAAAATAGCAATAATCCACTCATTCCCCAGAGATAAATTATATTATCACAGCGTGCTTATAGGCCACTAATCGTATTGTAGTGACCATTATTTTAATTGTAAATATGATAAACTCTTTAAAGGACAAGTTTATTCAAAAATTGTAAATTGATGTATTGCTAAATTACATCACACAGCAAGTTTGATGGAAAAGCAGGTAGCATATATAAATTTTTGTTTTGGAGTGAACTTGCCCTTTAAAAAAAAAAATAAAGCTAACATTTGCTTTGTGAAGTTTCTCATTCAGGTCATGGTATATCTGTTGTATACAATTAGATCAATTGGACTTGAAGTTTAGTTCTTGAAGACATCCGATGTTGCTTTCTCAATTCAATGACTTGTACAAGAATCTGTGGCAATTATGTACCCTGGAAAATCCCAAAGCATATCACAGCCAGGTGGTTAAAGGCGTGATTGCATAGTGGCGTGTTGTAAATGCACAGGGTGTTATGAACGCACAGGGTGAAGGTGTCAAAAGAGCATGTACATGGCAGACAGTTGAAAGAACATGGGCATCCCATATGTAGCAGGGTCTCCGAGAAATTAGAAGAATTTTCAATAAACACTGTATCCCTGTCTGCTTTAAATGTAACAACACACTGAGGCAGCATGGTACATCCGAAAGACCCAATACCAAAACACAAGAAAAGCACTATATATACACGTGCTTGCAGTGAAGAATGCTCTGATTTGTTGTGGGGGAGACCAACAGCAACGCATCAACGTATGACCCAGCACAGAAAGCCAATTCCTCGGGTCAGACTCAGGCGTGTACCTGCATCTTAAGGATAAAGGACATACCTTTTAAGATTGTAATGTTAACACATTGGCAAAGGAACGTGACTGGTTCAAGAGAGGTGTTAAGGAGGCCATTTATGTGAAAATAAAGAAACCAAGCCTAAATAGAGGTGGGGGGGTTCGACACCAACTGTTTTCCATGTACAATGCTGTTTTGACACCTTACCCCGGGTTTCTATAACACCTCTTACCACTATGCAATCCACGCCCTAACAATTGGTTGTGATATGCAATTGGGACTTTCCAGGGAACATAATTGCCACAGATTCTTGTACAAGTCATTCTGAATTAGAACCATTGGATGACTAGGGAAACATCTTCAAGAACTAAACTTCAAGTCCAGTTGATCTTTGATACAACGGATAGCTAACATTTTAGAAACAGATTCTTTTTGGTTGTTCTTTCTCCAAAATTTTGCCCTACTGTTTAAATTACAGAAGTCAAGATCTATGTCCCTTATTTGAGGAACAACGTCTCTAGCCTTAAGGTTCTACACCCGTGCGATTGTGGGTCCCGAATAGCGACGCAAATAAAACTTTTATTTCAGCCAATAATCGGCCTGTCTATGACCACTTTATAGCCCATTCGGTCGGGGATTGTTGCCCATACACATAAAGTGCCCATACACGGCCAGTTATTGGCCCTGAATGTTTCGTACACATAGGGGCATATTTATAAAGGTTCGTTAACTTTTGCGGCCGTTTTTCGCGGACATTAACGCATAAAATCGCGTTTAACGCATTTATAAATGTCCGAAAACGGCCGCGAAAAGTATACGAAGCGTTAACCCTTCGCGGCGATACTTACCTGTTCCCACACGCTTCTATTTATAAAGGAGGCAGTATCGGCTGTTTTAGTTCGCCACCTGAAGGCGGCAAGTCAGCCGATACTAGCCTCCCGCGGGGAGACACGCCCCCCCCTCCCAACCCGTTCCCCCCTCGCGGCATCTCGGAACGGGAGGCTAGGAGGGGCTGCCGGGAAGGGGCCGCACAGGTGGTCCGACCACCCGCCGCGCACCCCTCCCCGGCAACCCCTCCAGCCCCCTGGCCGCTCCCGGGGAGGGGAAGGGAGGGGGAGCCGCTGAAGGGTGTTGAGGCTCCCTCCAGCGGGGCCCTGAGAAGGGCCTTTTGGGGCTTAAGGGGGTCCCGGGGCTTAAGGGGTCCGCGGCGGAAGCTCCTCTTTATATAGGTTTGCAGATATCCATATCGTTCTTCGATTGGTCAATTTTTTAATACTTGCTTTACATACCAATCAGATTGCAGAACTTTCCAGAAATCTGATTGGTTATGTAAAGCATGTAAAGCAAGTATTAAAAATTGACCAATCAGAACGGATTATGGATTTCTGCAAACCTATTAAAGAGGAGCTTTCCGCCGCGGAACTCCAGATGCCAATCGCAGTAGATGGCTGAAGAAAGAAGCAGCTGGCAACTCAGCTCCGCTGAGGCCGGCGTTGCCAGCGTGCTCACTGGCGCCGCAGTGAGCCCTGCCTGGCATCGGCGACCTGATGTGGGGTTGGTGTCGCAGCCCGAAGACGTTCGCGTCGGATCAAGACGCGCAACATCGGCTCTGTTGAGTCGCCGGCGCCCGCGGGGGTACCCCTGGCTGCCGCAGGGGTACCTCTCGGGGGTCGGCGGCCATGGCGGAGCTTGGTGTCCCGGCGCTGACTGGAAGAAGAAAGACGCCGCCCAAGGCTCTTAAGAGCCGCACTGGGGGTCCCGGTTCGAGCTGCGGGACCCCCGCCAAAGGCACTTGTCAGTGCCGCAAGGGCCTTATAAGGCCAGGGAGGGGGTCCCGGTTTCGAGCTGCGGGACCCCTTAAGCCCCAAAGGGCTCTTGTCAGAGCCGCAAGGGCACTTGTAATTGCCGCAAAGGCCCCTTACAAGGGCCGGGGAGGGGGGGTCCCGGTTCGAGCTTGCGGGACCCCCTAAGCCCCAAAAGGCCCTTCTCAGGGCACCCGCTGGAGGGTGCCCTCCAGCCCTCCCAGCGGCTCCCTCCCTTCCCCTCCCCGGGAGCGGCCGGGGCGGGGGGGCTGGAGGGGTTGCCGGGAGGGGGTGCGCGGGGTGGTCACGACCACCTGCTGCGGCCCCTTCCCGGCAACCCCTCCTAGCCTCCCGTTCCGAGATTGCAGCGAGACGGGGAACGGGTTGGGAGGGGCTGCTGGGAAGCAGCCGCGGGGGTGTGTGGGCGGGGTTGGCATATCCCCGCCCCCTTAGGAGAGGCGTCGGGAAGGATTTTAAGTCCCTTCGCAGCGATACTATACAGTATCGCCGCGAAGGGGCTTAAATTACCGCAGCACATCGCGGCCACGTACATATCGCGGGAATGGCGCTGCCGGTTTTGGCGCTATTTTCTTTGCTTTATAATAGCGCCAATATTGCACTTGTGTACGAACCTTTAGAGCTTTCGGTCTGTTTTTTTAAGTGTCTCTGCATTTCCATATATTAAAAGGAGAACAATAATTACTTTATACAAAGACAATTATAGTTCAAAAAAGAACCGAACTTTCGAAGTTCGTCCATCTCTACTTACCAGGACAACAACAATGGCGCTGCACTGTATACGGAATAGGAGTGTGAATTTCCACCGAGATGTACAGGCAAGGAAGGCAATGCTGGCATTTATCAGAGGATTGTAACAATTAGTACAGGAAACAAAAACAGAAAAAACAATATTTTCTTTAAGAATAAAACATATTTCATGAATGACTGGGTCAATACTTTATCAGGGTTATTCAATAAAAGTTTTTATTGTAAAAAATGGTGCTAATTTTGCCCCAACCAATCAATGTTAGCTTTCAAATGTTAAATATGATCTAAAATTAGCACCATTTTAATGATATAGAACTTTTATTGACTCCCCTGTATGTTTGCTAACCACACGAGGATGCACAATTTGAAGATTTGGCTCAAGGTCTAACCAATTGGATTACAGATTTTTATCATTCATGTTAAGCTAGGTATCGACGGTATTGGGGCTTTATGATCAGTGTGTGTAGTTCATAATACTTAATTTCCCTTGGTCGTGGTAGTCTCCCTATAGGGAAGCCAGCTGAGGTTGTGGAAATGCAGGGATAGTTTCCAATTGCCATTGGGAGTCAGGAAGGACCCCCCCCCCTTTTTTTAGTCCTGGGTCTTTTGCTTCCTCTGGAAACAACTGTGTTATATTTTAAAAAGGAGGGTGGAAAGGTTCGACTTGATGGACGTATGTCCCATTATTATTTTACTATGTTACAGTTCCGAACGGTATCCATATGCCGTGTATAGGGACACTCAGACTGTGTGTTCCCTGATTTTGAAAATGACAGACAGGATCTTGCAGATCTGTCATCTTCAAACATCTTTCCTGTGTGTACCCCCTAGGCTGTGACCCCATAGACAGTCCCAACAGAAGAATGCTTTGTTTTGATCATTTAGCTGCTAATATATTCTGACAAGAGAAACATGGGATTCTGATCAAATTAATAAATAAAGTGTAAATTTGTTTTTACTTTGGATACATAAGGATGGAATAGGTAAAAAAAAAAAAAAAACAACACAAACCTAGTCAATTGTCAGTTACTTTCCCAACACCACTGATATATTTTGCACTTACACCTGTAATTACTAACCAAGATATTTAAAGGGCAGTCCCCCACCAAAACTATAATCCCACCCATTACTGGCCCCATTCTGTAGTGTAGTTTAATCCTTACCTTACATCCCACGCTCCATAAGGTTCTTCTGCTATCCCTCCCAAATCCCAAAAACGCCCACCAGTGAGTACTGCAGAGTCCATATAGGACCTCTGCCTCCTGTCTCCCCTCCGGGAGAAGTTTGCATGCCTTACTGCAGCCCTTCTCCTCCTCCCTTCCCTCCCCTCCCCCGATTTAGATTCTCTCCCCTAGCGTAAAAAACCTTCTATATATATTCTCCCTGTCCCTCCAGCCCCAACCGCATAGTTTTAAGTTCATAAGTGCCCAAACATTACTTACCTACCCTCTTCCTCCACCGCACTGACTCCCGGCAGCCGCGTCCGGATTGTTGCCGCTCAGCCAATCACAGACGGGACTGCCGTCCCGCCCCTCTGCTTGAATTTTCTCGCAGAGGGCCTGGCAGTGCGGCAGAGAAAGAGAAAGGTAAGTCATATTTGGGGCACTTTCTGAACTTAAAACTATAGCGGTTGGAGATGGGGGGGACAGGGAGAATATTATATTGAAAAAAATTTTAAGAGGGTGGACATGCCCTTTAAAGGTATCTCCACCCTAAATATACCTTTTCTATATTGAAACTAACCCTGCCCCCCCAACCGCTGGGTTAGATTTCTAAAAAAAAAAGTATCAAATCATACTTCTCGCTCCCGCGGCTGTCTTCTCCGGCGCCCTGTTTGCTGGAACTTGCAAACGGGCTGGACTGGCCGCTGTGTCTGTAATTGGCTGAGAGACAGCCAATCACAGACGCGACTGTCGCTATGAAGACAGCCACGGGAACAAAGGCTGTTTGTTCCCGTAAGTATTTTTCTGATTTTTTTTTTTTTGAAAATACAACCCGGTGATTGGGGGTGGGCAAGGGTGAAAAAAGGTTTATTATTGGCATAGTGGAAGACAAGCCATGGAGGGATCCAGAGGGTGGGATGGAGGGGGGAAGGCGCTCTCCTCCACATGCAACTGTCCTCTTTAGAGGACCAGGAGGTAGAAACCTTTCCCACAGGAAGACACCTCCTACTCTTCATTTTCCTGGACTTTGGACAAGCACTGCAGAAAGAACACATAGGGGCCAGAGGATGTAACGTAAATAGTGGGTTTAAATTTTAGTTTTGGGGTGGACATGCCCTTTAAGGATAATTATTGTCTGCCACTGGAAGTAAGCTGAACTCTCCCCTCCATGCAGTCAATCAAAGCTGTAACAACTGACATCACAGACAATGGTTGACTGCTGTTTATCCTGCTGCCTCCTTGCACATGCTCAAGCCTTATAAAAAGCCTTTGAGCAGATATCCTTTTCCAGAAAGAAATATAACTTATCATTAAATATCTCTTTAACAATGCATGTACTGTAAAAACTGTTAAAAGTAGCATCTATGGTGTGTGACAATACCTGACAAGTCACCAGTTTTTTGTTTTAAGGGTGGACGTGCCCTTTAAATGCAGAAGACATTTTCCTTACCACTGATTCATTTGTAGTCCACTTTAAATTGGTGTGTCCTACTTTATCTGTATCATCCTGTATCAGACATCAAGTCTGATGCTTTAGACACACCCTTGACCAGAGTTGTAATTGCAGGGCCCAGGCCCCCTCGCGAGATTGGAGGCCGGGCCCCCTGACATACAGCCTCGCTGGCGTCGGGTCTGGTCTTTTAAACAACTGGTCGCTCGTATGTTTACTCATATGCGCAATCAGCTTTTTTAAAACACTGATCGCAGACCTTTGGTACGGGCCCTCCTCACCTCCCAGCTCCCCCCGCGGGGGCAGTAGTTATCAACACTGCCCTCATCTTGTAAGAGGGTCAATCAATGGAAAAATTCACTTTGCAAAGAAGCATGTCTTCCTTAAGGTGGCCCATCCCCTGGCTCCCCAAAGCATGGAGCGGGCGATGCAGGTTTGAGGTATGATTTCTTGCAAGAAAATAGCATATCTGGCACCAGCATACGGGAGGGGATTGCATTATCTCTTCAGTTATATCTAAACTCTATATTTTTTTTATTAATGTTTTAGCAAAATTGTCTGTTAGAACAAATGGACAAATGATCAGGAAATAATCGCCAATAAATCAGTAGTTATACTCATTGTCATAAATCCCCAAGAGTTGAGACAACAGGACCACGCATTGCTCTTAAAGTAAGACCAACCACCTCAGCTACAATTATAACACCGAATTCACACTAGACGGACAAAAACGCAACTTAAAGTGACGTTTTCAAAACGTTTTTGGTATCCGTTTGCTTGCCCGTTTTGCGTTACTTCCTTTGTGTCGTACGTTTACAATAACGTTTTTGCCTGCAATGGCGCCTCTCCCACTGTGTTTCTTATAGCCTGCGGATCGGAAATGACATCACGGAACTCCCGGCATCCTTTTCGAAAATGGACACAAACACAAACGCGTGCGTTTTATCCGTTGTATCCTTGTTATCCGTTGTTATCACGTTGTTATCCGTTGTACAGCATTTTCATGCATTAAAATGTGTGCTGCAGTGCGTTTTAAAAACGCACTGGAGCAGACGATAAAAATGCAGCAGCTGTGAACGATATTTATAAATCCTATGGATTTTTAATGTCTGTCCGTTTTTTTAAATGGCACCTGCGTTTCAAAACGGACAAAACTGATGTAGTGTGAAACGAGCCCTTAGCACAATGCTTATTAGTCCTTCTTGTGTGGGATAAGGCCAGGCCACACTACAACGCACCAATCCGCGCACACATGGTGAGCGTTATCGATTCTTGTGCATTTGCGCATGCAATTTTGCTCTTTCCGTTATTGAAACTTATGCGTTAACGCACCAAACATGGTAAACGCGTGTTACTAAACGCGAACGGACACGCAATTGCATGCGCATCGGAGATAATGGGCAATTTCGCTTTCCCGATTTCCATTTAGCGAAAAACGCGTGGGGCGCAATCACGAACGAAAACACGGGCGCAAAAGTGCGGAAAAATGCGCTAGTGTGGCATGTCTTTGGAAGGATTTTGGCCTCATATTAAACTAGTGTTGTATAAAGTTTGGACGTTGCCCTTTCTTTGAGTGAAATATTCTGTTACAAAATCTGCAGCCACATTGACATTAAGGCAATAGATAATTTAAAGTATTTGACAGATGCCGATCCTCAGCAGCTAGTTTAGCAGTTAATGTGGCTTGCAGAGCCAAATTCTTTCTATTTCTTTTTCCTTCCGTTTTGTTTATTCCGCTTTTTTGGACCGTATCTCCTCCCACATCTTTTGAGCTAGAAACATGAATTCGGTACACGACATGCAGGACATATAGTGTGCTGTTGCCCATCTAAGGATCGGTGGAAGCGTTACGGCGTTATCGGCACATTTGGGACATTTTTCACCATAGAAATAATGGTAACATACTCAAATGTGGATATTTCAAAACGTTTGTGTTTCAAACGGTGATATCCCCAACCCCCAACACAGACACAGGTACACCACCTACTGACTACCTTTCCATTCCCATGGAGCCGCATACTTAAAGGTAACTATAGTCAAAAAACTAATTTTGATCAATCATCAAAAAGTTAGTTATATGGTCATCCATGCAAAAACACATACCCCCAACCTCATATGGATACACACACCTACTGACCTTCCCTTCCATTCCCCATGGAAGCCATACTTAAAGGGTACTAAAAGCAAAAACTAATTTTGATCAATCATCAATAAAGTTATATGTCATACATGCAATAATACATAACCCCACCTCAATGGGTACACACACCTACTGACCTGCCCTTCCATTTCCATGGCAGTCATATAAGGGTAAATAAGAAAAAAAATCAATTTGATATATCCTCAATAAAGTTAATTTTGGTTGTAAAACAAAAAAGACATACCCCTCCTACCTCACTGGGTAACACACCTCTGAACCTAACCCTCCCTTCCTGTGGCAGCCTTACTGTAAAGGAAATAAAGTCAAAAAAGCTAATTTATCCTTAATAAAAGATAGTTTTATGGTTTAAACGCAAAAAAAAGACATATGCCCTCAACCAGACCCAGGCACACACGCCTACTGACCTACCCTTCCATTTTTATGGCAGCCTATTTAAGGTAACTATAGTCAAAAAATTATTTGGACTAATCTTCAACAAAGTTTTGTTTTTTTTATAACCCCAAACCTGACACTGTTCTAGTTATCCATTACTGTGGCAGCCTTACTTAAAGGATAACTAAATAAAAAAAAAATTTGATCAATAATCCAAAAAATGTTTTTTTTACTTCAAACCTGATCCAGGTACCACGCCTACTGACCTACCCTTCCATTTCATGGCAGCCATATTTAAAGGGTAACTATAGTCAAAAATGTTTTGACTATCATCAACAAAGTTTTTTTTTCAACCCCACATGGCAGGTGAGGTACATACACCTATGACCTACCCCTCATTATTGTTGCAGCCATAAATAGAGGTAACTAAAGTAAAAAAAAACTAATTTTGAACCAATCATCAAAAGATGTGTTTGTTTTATTTAACCCACAACCGGACACACGGCAAACTCACCTACTACCATTACTGTGGTAGCCATACTTAAATTTAACTAAAGTAAAAAAACAATTTTATCAGTTATTAAAAAGGTGGTTTTTTAACTTAAACTTTTTTAACCTGATGCAGGTACCACACCGCTACTGAGCTACCCTTTTATTTCATGGCAGCCAATTTACAATGGTAACTATAGTCAAATAATAATAACAATAATATAAACAAAGTTTTTTTTTTTTTTAACCCCCAGCCAGACCCAGGTACAACCCACCTACTGATCTACTATATCCATTACTGTGCAGCCATATTTAAAAGGCTAACAAAAGTCAAAAAATTATTTTTGACCAATCATCAAAAAGTTGTTTTTAACCCTCACCGACACAGGTCACACACCCCACTGATCTACTTATCATTACTGTGGTAGCCATATGTAAAGGGTAATTAAAGTTAAAAAAAAAATTCCAACCTGACCAGGCACACACACTTACTGACCCACCCTTCCATTTCATGGCAGCCATACTTAAAGCTGACCCCAGGTTCACAATACTGAACCTACCATTCCATTTCCAGAAGCATACTTAAAGGTTACTATAGTCAAAAAACAATTTTGACCAATAATGAAAAAAGGTAGGTTTTTTTTAACCCCCAACCCGACACAGGTACACATACCTACTAACCTTTTCTGTGGCGCCCATACTTAAAGGGTACTAAAGTCAAAAATAATTTTGATCATAACAAAAAATGTTTTTTTTAACTGTCCAACCTGACACAGGTAAATACCCCAACTGAGCTACCCATTCATTCATGTGGCAGCCATATTTAAAGGTAAGTATAGTAAAAAAACATGTTTTTACAACCAATCATCAAAAAAGTTAGTCTTTTATCCTCAATCCCATTTTGCCCCAACCAATCAGATGTTAGCTTTCAAATGTTAAATATGATCTGAAAATTAGCACAATTTTAATGATAAGAAATTTTATTGACTCCCCTGTATGTTTTCTAACCACACGGAGGAGGACACCAATTTGAAGATTTGGCTCAAGGTCTAACCAATTGGATTACAGATTTTTTATCATTTCATGTTAAGCTAGGTATCCGACGGTATTGGGGCTTTATGATCAGTGTGTGTAGTTCATAATACCTTAATTTCCCTTGGTCGTGGTAGTCTCCCTATAGGGAAGCCAGCGAGGTTGTGGGAAATGCAGGGATAGTTTCCAATTGCCATTGGGAGTCAGGAAGGACCCCCCCCCCCTTTTTTTAGCTGGGTCTTTTGCTTCCTCTGGAAACAACTGTTGGTATTGTTAAAAAGGAGGGTGGAAAGGTTAGACTTGATGGAGTATGTCCAATTATTATTTTACTATGTTACAGTTCCGAACGTTATCCATATGCCGTGTATAGGGACACTCAGGACGTGTGTTCCTGATTTTTGAAAATGACAGACAGGATCTTGCAGATCTGTCATCTTTCAAACATCTTTCCTGGTTGTACCCCCGCTTAGGCTGTGACCCCATAGACCAGTCCCAACAGAAGAATCTTTTGTTTTGATCATTTAGCTGCTAATATATTCTGACAAGAGAAAACTGGGATTCTGATCAAATTAATAAATAAGTGGTAAATTTGTTTTTACATTTGGATACATAAGGATGGAATAGGTAAAAAAAAAAAAAAAACAACACAAAACTAGTCAATTGTCAGTTACTTTCCCACAACCCAACTGATTATTTTGCACTTATCACCTGTATTACTAACCAGATATTTAAAGGGCATGTCCCCCACCAAAAACTATAATCCCCCCATTACTGGCCCCATTCTGTAGTGTAGTTTAATCCTTACCTTACATCCCAGCTCCATAAGGTTTTCTGCTATCCCTCCCAAGTCCCAAAAACGCCCACCAGGAGTACTGCAGAGTCCATATAGGACTCTGCCTCCTGTCTCCCCTCCGGGAGAAGTTTGGCATGCGTACTGCAGCCCTTCCCTCCTCCCTTCCCTCCCTCTCCCTCCCGATTTAGATTCCCTCCCCTAGCGTAAAAACCTTTCTATATAATATTCTCTGTCCCTCAGCCCCAACCGCTATAGTTTTAAGTTCATAAAGTGCCCCAAACATTACTTACCTACCCTCTTTCCTCCACACGCCACTGAACTCCCGGCAGCCGCGTCCGTGATTGTTGCCGCTCAGCCAATCACAGACGTGACTGCCGTCCCGCCCCCTCTGCTTGAATTTCTCGCAGAGGGCCTGGCAGTGCGGCAGAGGAAAGAGGAAAGGTAAGTCATATTTGGGGCACTTTCTGAACTTAAAACTATAGCGGTTGGAGATGGGGGGACAGGGAGAATATTATATGAAAAAATTTTAAGAGGGTGGACATGCCCTTTAAAGGGTATCTCCACCCTAAAATATAACCTTTTCTATATTGAAACTACACCCTGCCCACCCCAACCGCTGGGTTAGATTTCTAAAAAAAAAAGTATCAAAATCATACTCTCGCTCCGCGGGTGTCTTCTCCGGCTCCCTGTTTGCTGGAACTTGCAAACGGGCTGGACTGGCCGCTGTGTCTGTAATTGGCGGAGAGACAGCCAATCACAGACGCGACTGTCGGCTATGAAGACAGCCACGGGAACAAAGGGCTGTTTGTTCCCGTAAGTATGTTTCTGATTTTTATTTTTGAAAATACAACCCGGTGATTGGGGGTGGGCAAGGGTGAAAAAGGTTATATTGCATAGTGGAAGACAAGCCATGAGGGATCCAGAGGGTGGGATGGAGGGGGGGGGGAAGGCTCTCTCTCCACATGCCACTGTCCTCTTAGAGGACCAGGAGTAGAAACCTTTCCCACAGGAAGACACCTCCTACTCTTTCTTTCCTGGACTTTGGACAAGCACTGCAGGAGAACCATAAGGAGCAGAGATGTAACGTAAATAGTGGGTTAAATTTTAGTTTTGGGGTGGACATGCCCTTTAAGGATAATTATTGTCTCCAATCTGGCAGAGTAAGCTGAACTCTCCCTCCATGCAGTCAATCAAAGCTGTAACAACACATCACAGACAATGGTTGACTGCTGTCTGTTATCCTGCTGCCTCCTCTGCACATGCTCAAGCTTAAAAAAGCTCTTTGAGCAGATACCTTTTCCAGAAAGAAAATAACTTATCATTAAATATCTCTTTACAAATGATGTACTGTAAAACTGTTAAAATAGCATCTATGGTTGTTGTGACAATAACTGACAAGCACCAGTTTTTTGTTTTAAGGGTGGACGTGCCCTTTAAATGTCAGAAGACATTTTCCTTCCAGCTGATTCATTTGTAGTCCATTTAAATTTGGTGTGTCCTACTTTATCTGTATCATCCTGTATCAGACATCAAGTCTGATGCTTTAGACACACCCCTTGACCAGAGTTGTAATTGCAGGGGCCCAGGCCCCCTCGGAGATTGGAGCCGGGCCCCTGACATACAGCCTCGCTGGCAGTTCGGGTCTGGTCTTTTAAACAGCTGGTCGCTGTATGTTTACTTCATATGCGCAATCAGCTTTTTTAAAACAGCTGATCGCAGACCTTTGGTACGGGCCCTCCTACCTCCCAGCTCCCCCCGCGGGGGCAGTAGTTTCAACACTGCCCTGCATCTTGTAAGAGGGGTCAATCAATGGGAAAAATTCACTTTGCAAGAAGCATGTCTTCCTTAAGGTGGCCCATCCCGGCTCCCCAAAGCATGGGAGCGGGCGATGCAGGTTTGAGGTATGATTTCTTGCAAGAAAATAGCAATCTGGGCACAGCATACGGGAGGGGATTGCATTTATCTCTTCAGTTATATACTAAACTCTAATTTTTTTATTAAATGTTTAGGCAAAATTGTCTGTAGAACAAATGGACAAATGGACTCAGGAAATAATCGCCAATTAATCAGTCAGGTTATTCATTGTCATAATTCCCAAGAGTTTGAGACAACAGGACCACGCATTGCTCTTAAAGTAAGACCAAACCACCTCAGCTACAATTTAAACCGAATTCACACTAGGAACGGACAAAAACGCAACTTAAAGTGACTTTCAAAACGTTTTTGTATCCGTTGCTGCCCGTTTGCGTTACTATCCGTTTGTGTCGTAGCGTTTACATACGTTTTTGCCTGCAATGGCGCCTCTCCCACGTGTTTTCTTATAGCCTGCCGATCGGAAATGACATCACAGGAACTCCCAGGCATCCTTTTCGAAAAATGGACACAAACACAAACGCGTGCGTTGTTATCCGTGTTATCCGTTGTTACTGTTGTTATCCGTTGTTATCCGTTGTACAGCATTTTCATGCATTTAAAATGTGTGCTGCAGTGCGTTTTAAAACGCACTGGAGCGAACGAAATAAAATGCAGCAGCTGTGAACGATATTTGATCCTATGGTAGTTTAATGTCTGTCCGTTTTTTTAAAGCACCTGCGTTTTCAAAACGGATACAAACTGATGTAGTGTGAACGAGCCCTTATGCACAATGCTTATTAGTCCTTCTTGTGTGGGTATAAGGCCAAGGCCACACTACAACGCACCAAATCGCGCACACAATGGTGAGCGTTATCGATTCTTGTGCATTTGCGCATGCAATTTTGCTGCTTTCCGTTATTGAAACGTATGCGTTAACGCACCAAACATGGTAAACGCGTGTTACTAAAACGCGAACGGACACGCAATTGCATGCGCATCGGAGATAATGGGAATTTTCGCTTTCCAACGATTTCCATTTTAGCGAAAAACGGGGGGCGCAATCACGAACGAAAACACGGGCGCAAACGTGCGGAAAATGCGCTAGTGTGGCATAGTCTTTAGGAAGGATTTTGGCCTCAATAAAACTAGTGTTGTATTATAAGTTTGACGTGCCCTTTCTTTTGAGTGAAATATTCTGTTACAAAATCTGCAGCCACAGTGACATATGAGGCAATAGATAATTTAAAGTATTTGACAGATGCCAGAT
This sequence comes from Hymenochirus boettgeri, assembly GCA_019447015.1. Taxonomy (NCBI): domain Eukaryota; kingdom Metazoa; phylum Chordata; class Amphibia; order Anura; family Pipidae; genus Hymenochirus; species Hymenochirus boettgeri. The sequence continues at coordinate 64,871,403 of CM033469.1, read as the reverse complement.
CTCAGCAGCTAGTTAGCTAGTTAATGTGGCTTGCAGAGCCAAATTTTCTATTTCTTCTTCCGTTTTGTTATTCGCTTTTTTGGACCGTATCTCCTCCCACAGTTTTTGAGCTAGAAACATGAAATTCGGTACAGACATGCAGGACATATAGTGTGCTGTTGCCCATCTAAGGAATCTGTGGAAACGTTACGGCGTTATCGGCACATTTGGACATTTTTCACCATAGAATATAATGGTAACAATACTCAAATGTGGATATTTCAAAACAGTTTGTTTCAAACGGTGATATCCCCAACCCCCAACACAGACACAGGTACAATCACCTACTGACCTACTTTCCATTCCCATGGAAGCCATACTAAAGGTTAACTATAGTCAAAAAACTAATTTTGACAATCATCATAAAAGTTAGTTTATGGTCTACATGCAAAAACACATACCCCCAACCTCATATGGATACACACACATACTGACCTTCCCTTCCATTCCCCATGGAAGCCATACTTAAAGGGTAACTAAAGTCAAAAAACTAATTTTGATCAATCATCAATAAAGTTATATGGTTCATACATGCAATAATACATAACCCCAACCTCAATGGGTACACACACCTACTGACCTGCCCTTCCATTTCCATGGCAGTCATATAAAGGGTAAATAAGTAAAAAAAATCAATTTGATATATCCTCAATAAAAGTTAATTTTATGGTTGTAAAAACAAAAAAGACATACCCCTACCTCACATGGGTACACACACCTAAGACCTACCCTTCCATTCCTGTGGCAGCCTTACTTAAAGGGAACAACTAAAGTCAAAAAGCTAATTTATCCTTAATAAAAGATAGTTTTTATGGTTGTAACGCAAAAAAGACATATGCCCTCAACCAGACCCAGGCACACACGCTACTGACCTACCCTTCCATTTTTATGGCAGCCATATTTAAAGGGTAACTATAGTTCAAAAAATTATTTTGACTAATCTTCAACAAATGTTTTTTTTTTTTAACCCCAACCTGACACTGTTCTAGTTATCCATTACTGTGGCAGCCTTACTTAAAGGATAACTAAAGAAAAAAAAAAATTTGATCAATAATCCAAAAAATTTGTTTTTTTACTTCAAACCTGATCCAGGTACACACGCCTACTGACTACCCTTCCATTTTCATGGCAGCATATTTAAAGGGTAACTATAGTCAAAAAATGTTTTGACTAATCATCAACAAAGTTTGTTTTTTTAACCCCACGTGGCACTGTGGAGGTACATACACCTACTGACCTACCCCTCCATTATTGTTGCAGCCATAAATAGAGGGTAACTAAAGTAAAAAAAAACTAATTTTGACCAATCATCAAAAAAGTTTGTTTTATTTAACCCACAACCGGACACAGGCAAACTCACCTACTTATCCATTACTGTGGTAGCCATACTTAAGGGTAACTAAAGTAAAAAACAAATTTTATCAGTTATTAAAAAGTGGTTTTTTAACTTAAACTTTTTTTAACCTGATGCAGGTACACACGCCTACTGAGCTACCCTTTTATTTTCATGGCAGCCATATTAAATGGTAACTATAGTCAAATAATAAAACAATAAAATAAACAAAGTTTTTTTTTTTTTAACCCCCAGCCAGACCCAGGTACACCACCTACTGATCTACTATCCATACTGTGGCAGCCATATTTAAGGCTAACAAAAGTCAAAAATTATTTTTGACCAATCATCAAAAAAGTTGTTTAAACCCTCAACCCGACACAGGTACACACACCCACTGATCTAATATCCATTACTGTGGTAGCCATATGTAAAGGGTAATTAAAGTTAAAAAAAAAAATTCCAACCTGATCCAGGCACACACACTTACTGACCCACCCTTCCATTTATGGCAGCCCTACTTAAAGTGACCCAGGTTCCAAAGACTACCATTCCATTTCCAGGAAGCATACTTAAAGGGTACTATAGTCAAAAAACAATTTGACCAAAATGAAAAAAGGTGGTTTTTTTAACCCCCAACCCGACACAGGTACACATACCTACTAACCTATTTCTGTGGCAGCCATACTAAAGGGTAACTAAAGTCAAAAATAATTTTGATCATAACAAAAAATGTTTTTTTAACTTCAACCTGACACAGGTACATACACCAACTGAGCTACCCATTCATTCATGTGGCAGCCTATTTAAAGGGTAAGTATAGTTAAAAAAAAGTGTTTTAACCAATCATCAAAAAAGTTAGTCTTTTATCCCCAACTAGACACGAGTACAACACCAACTGACCTACCTTTAATTCATGTGACAGTCATATTTAAAGGGTAAGTAAAAACAATGTTCTATCATGGCATTATTGAGTTTTAAAAATCTGCAGCACACATTCTCTTACAAAATGGGCCTTTCAAGACAAATTCAAAGTTTATATTATTATACATTTATATTATTATTATTATTGTGGTTATTATAGCGCCAACATCTTCCGTAGCGCTTACAATTACAGTGATACATTATCCGCCTGCCCGAAGAGCTTACAATCTAATCACTTTATTTACATATACAACCTATCAGTATGTCTTTGTGATTGTAGGGGAAACCGGAGTGCCCGGAGGAAACCCACGCAAGCACGGGAAGAACATCCAAACTCCTTGCAGATGTGTCCAAGGGTGAATCAAACTTAGGACCTCAGTGCTGCAAGGCATCAGTGCTAACCACTGAGCCACCCTAAACTTTCCCTTTCTAGTTAATTTCTACTCTATATCAGACCTTTTTTTGCCTGCTGGTGCCAGACTCCACCTTATTATTGTGAGTAGGGAATATTATTATCAGTGCCAATATTACTATATTGTCACTACCTGTCAGTAACTGCCGTTACACCCTTCAACTCCAGAGAATCCAGCACATCCATCTTCATTCTAAGGCTAAGAAGAGCACACCTAGAAATACTTGGCTCTGTGTCCCACAGAATGCGTAATGACATTAGCACATGTAAACTATGTATGCAGTAGGACACAAATGCAATTGCACTGTTTTTAGACACCCGAGGGGGCATGTTTTTTAAAGTGTAGATATTGGGATTGTATCTTTTACAATGGTATTTCCGTCATTACTGATGCAATATTGAGTAATTTATTATAACTCCACAATGACGAGTCTTATTACATTTCATAGTAATTGAGGTTGAATAAAGACAATACGTCCATCAAGTCCAACCTATTCACCCTCCTTTTTTTCTTTTTTTTTTAACCCTACCTAACGTTGTTCCAGAGGAAGGCAAAAAAAACAGCTAAAGGGGGGGGGGGGGGATTCCTTCCTGACTCCAAACGGCAATCGGAAATAGATCCCTGGATCAACCAGATCAATATGTATAACTACCAGTAATTCTCAATATTTTTTTGTTTTAGAAATTATCCAGGCCTTTTTTAAAGCTATCAATGAACTTGCCATTACCACATCTGCTGGAAGACAGTTCTACAGTTTCACCGTTCTCACTGTAAGAACCTTTCCTAACCTGAAGGATGTCCACGTGTTCTCTGATATGACCTATTAGTGAACAATGCACCAGAGAGTTCATGTATGGCACCATTAATATATTTGTATAAGGTTATCATTTCCTACACAAACATCGCTTCTCCAATGTAAACAGTCCTAACTTGTCTAATCTGCCGCATATTCAAGCCCCTCCATTCCCCTTATTAATTTAGTTGCCCTTCTCTGAACTGGCTCATTTCCAAGATGCCCATTTGTATATGGGATTCCAAAACTGCACTGCATATTCCAAATGAGGCCTAACCAGTGCCTTGTAAAGAGGAGAATAAATTTTTCTCTCTTGAATCTATTACCCTCTTTATATAGACAATTCTTGCTAGCTCTAGCCGTGGCTTGTCTGGCATTGTTTGCTATAGCTAAGTCTGTTATCTACCAGAACCCCCAAATCTTTTTCCATTACAGATGCACTTAACACCGAGTTATTATGGTGTAGGTGGCACAGGGATTATTAAATTCCAAATAACATCACTTACATTTATCTACATTGAATCTCATCTGCCTTTCTGCTGCCCATTTTGATAATCTATGTGTAAGTAAGGCTTGCCATAAGTACTGAAAGGGATTGCTGAGTGTTGCAGTTTTTAAAATATGTAGGGCCATAGACTGGAGATCCCTGAATAAAAGGACATCTGTAACTAGCAGATAACTGTGGTTAGCAATGATGCGTTGCAGTCTGAAGTCCTAGGTTCCAAAACCACCCTTGACTATATATCCTGCCTGTGCATGCGTGGGTTTCCCCCACAATCATAAGAAATAATGGTAGGGTGTAAGTTCTTTAGGGCAGGACCTAATTATTTAATTGTAAAGTGTTGTGAAAATTCTCAGCAAATATTTGAAAATAAATAAAATCGGAGCCCAAAGTGGACTACAGTGGGATGGGAAAGATTTCAGATTTGTAAAAAGCTGCTTTTGCAGGTATGAGGCCCTAGATTTTTAGGTTTCACTCTGGGTTATGGTCTATGGAGGGTTTAAGTTATTTCCCCATTAATATCAGTGTGCTTCTGTTGTCTCGTTACATTATATGTTCTCTGGCCCTGTTGCTGTTTACTGTATTCTGTGTTGAGTGTCATTGGTCTGGACTTAGTGGTTTGGAATGTGTTGATCTGCCATGGTGGGTTATTCAGGAGTTCCCCACTGGATTAATTTGTAGCTGATTCTTTAACAGGATTAAATTATAATAATTATTTATTGTAAGTCACCTGCAGTAAACAAATGTAAACTTATACAAACATACAATGAAACAGGTAAACAGGAGGTGGGAGCAGTGTCTCTCTATCATTTTGTAAGCAAACCCCCCCCCCCAAAAAAAAATAATAATTTGATTGTTCCAAAAATCAGAAACAAATCCTGGCTCCACATAAGTGAGGAATACCAAAATAAAGAATTGCTTGGTAATTACTAATATCGATCATTTATAAATACCATCCAAAAAGTACTCCAAGAAGACCTTTAATTAAAAGTTTATTAGCATGACATCAAGCACATTACACATCTGTATCTCTATCCTACAACCCTAAGCCACCAGGACACACTTTAATATATCTGATGGTAGTTCTGCAGCCTCTACATGTAAATATTTATATGTTGTTCCTTATTAGTGTATAGATTTTAATTGAAAGATTTTAACCTGTCGATGTATGGGGCAAAATTGGAAAAACATGATAGGAGTGTCAGCGTTGTGATATATTGTACAAAGATCCAATATGAATGACATTGTGAACAGTAAGCCATATGTTAAAGAATGCAAAATAAAACAACCAAGAAATCACTTCAGAGTCACACACAGTCATCCATTAAAATTAGAAGTTTATCTTCAGGTTAGAAAGGTTTATTTACAGTGAGAAAGGTATGCAATCTACCTGTTATAAGGCATGTCCACCCAGGGCCCCGGGCCCCCACAAGATTGGAGGCTGGGCCCCGACACCACCCCTCCACAGAGGTCTGTGATCAGCTGTTTTAAAAGACCTGAAACCGACTTCAAAAAAAATACGGGGAGATCCAATATCCCACGCCGCGTTACCTACCTTAGCCTGATCCCGCTATACAATAACTGACGTAAACGACGCGGGATTGGGCTAAGGTAAGGAGCGCAACCTTAACGCTCCCAAACCTTTACCATTAAGTTTCGCGCTACGAGGTAGCACAACCTTAACGGCAGGGTTTTGGATCGTTAGCACAGCGCTGTTTCCAAAAACATTTGGAAATGGCGCGTGCTCTAAATTCGTCTAAAACCCACGTTAACCCAAAGTTTTTTCGGGTTAACGTGGGTTTTAGACGGAAAAGCCATATATTGAATCTCCCCCATAATGTATTATTTTCTAGGGATGAGACATACAAAATATTCCCACTACCCACCCTTTTAGAAACCCAAAGTGAGTTTGTGCACAAATCAAACAACACAAAACACTACCATATAAGCACATGATTTACCACAATATTTATAGTTTTTTTGCTAAACATTAGCTGCAAACACAGATAGAACACACACAACACGCATAGGGTTTTCACTGTGGCATTAAACCAACAACCCTCGCAAGGCAAGCAGTGCATTAGCTGTGTCAGTAACGGGATAATCACAAGCCACAAATTCCATTGGATTTCACCATGGCTTGCCCTCAGTACCAGAAAAATGTTGAGTTTTGTATAAATAATGCCCCCTGAAAAGCAGGTTTTGCTTTACCAAGATGATGTATTATGGTTTTAGGGAATGTAAGCAGGGGAAATATGTTTTTTTTATTGCCGATTTCTGGAAAACTCTAATTTCCCAACCCGAAATCTAATCTAAAGCACCTACGTTTCAGTTCTCACTTAAAGGGCAAGTCCAGCCCCAAAATGAGAACTTACATATAGGTAAATCACCCCCCAAAACCCTAAACGGTATAGTTTGAAATGTGAAATATATAAGTATAAACTGAAATCCTGCACAATGTCCTGTTTCTGCTTCCTGGTTTGTTCCAATTAGCAACTGTCAGTTATGGATTGACAGTTGACATCACAGCCAATGTTAATCCCTGTCGCCTCTTCGGAGCATGCCCAGGCTCAGTACAGTTTTTTAAATTGCTTAGTTTCCACGAGGCATCCAGAAGCATAGCAGGCATACAGTCATGAATTCATGGACAAAAGTAGGATATACAACATATTTTAAAGAGGCAATTCTTTCTAAAAGATGTTCTTATGAGGGTGGAGTTGCCCTTTAAGTGCCATATTGTAAAACTCTTGCTGGGTACAGTTTTCCTGTAATTGGAATAGTGACAGTTGGTATGTGTGAATTGCATGGTGGAAAATTCCTCTTCCAAGGCTGCCTCATAGTGTTTACTGAGCATGCGCCTATCTGGGTCTGCAAAAAAAAAGGCTTGAAAATTGCTGCGACAATGTTGAAAAAGTCTTGAGAAAGCTATAGCAAGCAGCAAATGCGTAGACCATCAAATCTTTCTTCCCCTGCGGACTCAGATAGTCTAGGGGATCCTCTACAACCACTGGATAGTGGTTTTTATGTGCAATATCTTCTAGCTTGTTTTTTGCACTTTATTTTGCTGTGTGTGAATGAAACCTGTAATAAGCTTGTTTAAAATAAACTGGTGGATTGAATCTACTTAAGTAAGTAAGCGTATTTAACCATTTAACATATGTTTTTATTGGATTTTATGCTTTTCAAGAACTTTTAAAACAACTTGGCCTTTTTAATATTTTACATCTTTTTTTAATCTTACAATGAGCGCAACAAATAAATCTACATTTCTAACAGTGGAAAAACTTTGGAGTGCTGCTCTGCATTGTTCCTTGAACACCACTGGCTGTTAACCTGCTGTTAAAAATAAATTTGTAGTGTTGACCTGCATTTAAAATTAAGGACTATGGCTCATTAGCAGTCTATGGAGTTAAAGTCGCGCTAACCATTTTCTATTGGTTAGCGGGAATTTAACTCCATCGTATTGTCAGATACACAGGTTTCGCAAAAGACAACTGCACATCTGGTGAAAAATAGCAATATATGAAAGAACTAGAAAAGGAAGTTTTAAGTATATGAGGACATTGATTTTTTTTTACCATAGTTACCCTTTAAGTATGGCTGCCAAGGGAATGGAAGCGTAAGTCAGTAGGTGTGTGTACTGTGTCTGGTTGGGGGGGTAAAAGACTAACCTTTTGATTATTAGTCAAAATTTGTTTTTTTAACATACTTAGCCTTTAAATATGGATGCCACATGAATGAATGGGTCTAGCTTTTAGCATTTGGGGCAAGGGTTTTAAACTGACTTAAATTAAATTAGTTATTACATTAAAATCCTACATTATCAGTGTCTGGTTTGGGGGTAAAAAAACTAACTTTTTTGACAATTGATCAAAAAATTTATTTGACTTTAGTTACCATAACATGTAACAGTCACATGAATGAAGGGGTAGGTCAGTTGGTTGTTGTGTATAACTGTGTCGTTTGGCGGGGTAAACAAAATACATTTTTGAATGAAAATGTTTAAACTATAGTTTAAATATGGCTGCCACATAATTTAAAGGTTAGGTCATCTGGTGTGCCTACTTGTGTCCAGTTGGGGGGGTAAAAACTAACCTTTTGATGATTGGTCAAATAAGTTTTTTGACAATAGTTACCTTTTAACTATGACTGCCATGGGAATGGAGGGATGATCAGTAGGTGTTTGTACCTGTGTCCAGCTGGGGGAATGGTGTTTTTGTGTTTATGAACATAAAAAAAAATTTTTTTTAAGATATATCAAATTATTTTTTTTTGGCTATAGCTACCCTTTAACTATGGCTGCCATGGGAATGATAGGGTGGTTAGCAGGTGTGTACCAGTGTCAGTGTGGGTGATGATGCAAATAAAACCAACTGTTTTGATCACATGATGTAAAACCTCGAATTATACATATTTTAGGATGTACCCATTATAGTCAATGGGGAAAATACAGCGACATTCACCAACAGCGCAGGTAACTTCTGTGGATTCCTTAGCTAGTTAATAGCACACTTTCTCCTATGTGTCCCACACATATTTCATGTCCTCTAGCTCGATAACTGTGGAAGGAGATACAGTCCAAAAAAAGAAAGAACAAAAAAAAGAAGAAAGATAGATTCAATAGCCCAGGGATGTAAACTCCAAATGTTTTAAAACTACAACTGCATACTGGGAGTTGTAGTTTTCAAACATCTGGAGGGTAACAGTTTGATATCCTAGTATAGTCCCTAACTAGCAGATAGCTGTAACTCTCTGTAGGTTTATGACCTTTTCTGATTAATGCCCCTTTTCTAGTGAGTAAAAAATTACTTTTTGGCTGCTTGGTTACTGAGAGGTCACAGGCAATCAGCAAGTACAGTTACGACATAACATGGGAGGAGATGGAGATGGGAGGAGATAGAGACCACACTGAGCATGTGTAATTCTCTATAAGTTTTCAAACATCTGTAGGGCCATAGTTTGAGGAACCTTGCTGTAATGTTAGTTTTTTCTGTAGGAGTTGAGTGTATGTGTGTGTGGGGGGTGACTTGTAATGATTTCTTTAGGTACAGTGCTACAGTGGGAATTTATAACACACGACAACGCCTAACTGCAGGATGGATCTATTGCACAGAAAGAGCACAGAGAAACAGATAATGCTATTCTTCCTGATCTTAATGCTGAATCAATTAGCCATGCAGTGACAGAGAAAATAAGCTAGAATGGATAGTTTTACATGTAGTGTGCCAGGGGGAGGGGGTGGGTGATTGACAGCTCATCCTCTTTATAATGTAAAACTCCCAGAGCTAAAAAACAAGGGATAGGAAGGTCAGAGAAGGAAAATAAAAAGCAAATTTAAGATTGGTGGTAATTAATCCTAATTACTGTGTGATTAGTTATAAAATGATTGCCCCAGTTTACATGTCCTTAAGAACAGTAGGTAAATGAGCTATGTCTTACCTCACATTTTCAGTAAACTGCAGGAGAGAAGAAGAAACTTACTGCAGATCGCTCCAGCGACACACTGACATTCTCCTACGCACCACAGTCAAAGGAGCATGGTGCGTCGGGACCTTTCAGTTAGAAGCCAGCGGTTAGAGCGAACCGTTTAAGTTTTTCCTTCTCTCCAAATTTTAAAGCACCTTAGTCATCACAGATGCCGGTCGAGCCCCTTCTGCTTGACTACTGTAACATTCTGCTACTTGGTCTTCCGGCCTGTCTTCTTTCTCCTCTCTAGTGTATCTAAACTGCTTGGGTCATCTCACTCTCCTCAAAGAGAAACCCGCGACCCGATACTAATGTACAACAGCGACCACAATGTTATTCTATGGGGATCGTAAATCTACAATCACGTTATCATAGATTTACGATGGGTATTGTTAATTTACGATCGTTATCTTTATTTACAACGATCTAATAATGAAAGCTAAACCGATCGGAAATGAATGATCATTCAATATGGCTGGTTAACTCCGACTTTTCAGATAGAGGCCAGATAGTGAATCCAGATCAAATTTTGAAGTAAGAACCAAATCAGAATGCACCATCTTGCACAATCTATTTCATATTTCAACATATCCACGGATGATGGGGTCCAATGAAAAGTATCCATCTTGACCCGATCGCTTTTTTTTGATTGACCTCAAAATTTCAAGTGGTCGATGAAAGCAATTGCTCCTGGCACCGCTTGCCCAAGTAGAGCTACTGTCCATAGGCCACATGATTGATTGCTCTGAATTTTTAGTACTGATGCATTATTTTCACACCACCACTCCCAATCGGTTAAAATAAACCCGGGTGTACCAGGCCTCATAGACTTTATACTATTAAGAAATATTTTTTCCCCTAGAAATGCTGTACTATTGTACAGTTAAAAACAATAGCAATACAATAAAATCCCTGTCTGTACACATGCCAGCATTTTATAGGCTTTACATGCTGTTGAGGCTACACTGTGTTGCCATGTAACCACATCTAATCCTGTCATAGCAATAGTTAAAACTGATGGGCTTTGCATATGGTATTACAAAGGTATAAGACTGATATTAAACGTCAGTTACAGAAACAGTGAGTACACAAATAAATATACTGTGTTGCTTTCTAACAGCTTTCTGTCATGGAATGACACCATGAATATAAAGTTATTGTTCAGAAGTTTTAAAAACCTCATCAAAGCTTTTCTTCCAATTTGCCTCTTCTCCACCAGAATTCTAACTATAGAAAAAAAAACATTATGTATAGAATGGTTTATATTATATATATATATATATATATATATATAAAGAGAGAGAGAGAGAGAGAGAGAGAGAGAGAGAGAGACTCACACACAAACACACACACATATCTATTTCCTATAGATATGATATTTACAAGTTTGTAGAGATTGCTAAAGGGCAACTCCAGCCTAAAACAAAACTAGCCATTTTTAGAAGCACTACCCCCCAAAGCCCCCAACTTGCGTTTTTAACCTTAACTTCCTCCGATGCTACATGCTGAGATAGGTATTACAAACAGCCAATCTCTTGCCAAAATAATAGAAAGTTTATTATCGACAAATGTTAAATATGATCTGAAAATTAGCACAATTTTAATGATAAGAACTTTTATTGACTCCCCTGTATGTTTTCTAACCACACGGAAGGATTGCACCAATTTGAAGATTTGGCTCAAGGTCTAACCAATTGGATTACAGATTTTTTATCATTTCATGTTAAGCTAGGTATCCGACGGTATTGGGGCTTTATGATCAGTGTGTGTAGTTCATAATACCTTAAATTTCCCTTGGTCGTGGTAGTCTCCCTATAGGGAAGCCAGCTGAGGTTGTGGGAAATGCAGGGATAGTTTCCAATTGCCATTGGGAGTCAGGAAGGACCCCCCCCCCCCTTTTTTTAGCTGGGTCTTTTGCCTTCCTCTGGAACAACTGTTAGGTATTGTTAAAAAGGAGGGTGGAAAGGTTAGACTTGATGGACGTATGTCCAATTATTATTTTACTATGTTACAGTTCCGAACGTTATCCATATGCCGTGTATAGGGACACTCAGGACTGTGTGTTCCCTGATTTTTGAAAATGACAGACAGGATCTTGCAGATCTGTCATCTTTCAAACATCTTTCCTGTGTGTACCCCGCCTTAGGCTGTGACCCCATAGACCAGTCCCAACAGAAGAATCTTTTGTTTTGATCATTTAGCTGCTAATATATTCTGACAAGAGAAACATGGGATTCTGATCAAATTAATAAATAAGTGTAAATTTGTTTTTACATTTGGATACATAAGGATGGAATAGGTAAAAAAAAAAAAAAAACAACACAAAACTAGTCAATTGTCAGTTACTTTCCCACAACCCCAACTGATATATTTTGCACTTATCACCTGTATTACTAACCAGATATTTAAAGGGCATGTCCCCCACCAAAACTATAATCCCCCCCATTACTGGCCCCATTCTGTAGTGTAGTTTAATCCTTACCTTACATCCCAGCTCCATAAGGTTCTTCTGCTATCCCTCCCAAAGTCCCAAAAAACGCCCACCAGGAGTACTGCAGAGTCCATATAGGACTCTGCCTCCTGTCTCCCCTCCGGGAGAAGTTTGGCATGCGTACTGCAGCCCTTCTCCTCCTCCCTTCCCCTCCCTCTCCCTCCCGATTTAGATTCCCTCCCCCTAGCGTAAAAACCTTCTATATAATATTCTCCTGTCCCTCCAGCCCCAACCGCTATAGTTTTAAGTTCATAAAGTGCCCCAAACATTACTTACCTACCCTCTTTCCTCCACCGCACTGAACTCCCGGCAGCCGCGTCCGTGATTGTCTGCCGCTCAGCCAATCACAGACGTGACTGCCGGTCCCGCCCCTCTGCTTGAATTTTCTCGCAGAGGGCCTGGCAGTGCGGCAGAGGAAAGAGGAAAGGTAAGTCATATTTGGGGCACTTTCTGAACTTAAAACTATAGCGGTTGGAGATGGGGGGACAGGGAGAATATTATATGAAAAAATTTTAAGAAGGGTGGACATGCCCTTTAAAGGGTATCTCCACCCTAAATATAACCTTTTTCTATATTGAAACTCACCCCTGCCCACCCCCAACCGCTGGGTTAGATTTCTAAAAAAAAAAGTATCAAAATCATACTTCTCGCTCCCGCGGCTGTCTTCTCCGGCTCCCTGTTTGCTGGAACTTGCAAACGGGCTGGACTGGCCGCTGTGTCTGTAATTGGCTGAGAGACAGCCAATCACAGACGCGACTGTCGGCTATGAAGACAGCCACGGGAACAAAGGGCTGTTTGTTCCCGTAAGTATGTTTCTGATTTTTATTTTTGAAAATACAACCCGGTGATTGGGGGTGGGCAAGGGTGAAAAAGGTTATATTGCATAGTGGAAGACAAGCCATGGAGGGTACCAGAGGGTGGAATGGTGGGGGGGGGGAAGGGCTCTCCTCCACATGCCACTGTCCTCTTAGAGGACCAGGAGGTAGAAACCTTTCCCACAGGAAGACACCTCCTACTCTTCATTTTCCTGGACTTTGGACAAGCACTGCAGGAGAACCATAAGGAGCAGAGATGTAACGTAAATAGTGGGTTAAATTTTAGTTTTGGGGGTGGACATGCCCTTTAAGGATAATTATTGTCTCCAATCTGGCAGAGTAAGCTGAACTCTCCCTCCATGCAGTCAATCAAAGCTGTAACAACTGACATCACAGACAATGGTTGACTGCTGTTTATCCTGCTGCCTCCTCTGCACATGCTCAAGCTTATAAAAAGCTCTTTGAGCAGATACCTTTTCCAGAAAGAAATATAACTTATCATTAAATATCTCTTTACAAATGCATGTACTGTAAACTGTTAAAAGTAGCATCTATGGTTGTGTGACAATAACTGACAAGTCACCAGTTTTTTGTTTTAAGGGTGGACGTGCCCTTTAAATGTCAGAAGACATTTTCCTTCCAGCTGATTCATTTGTAGTCCACTTTAAATTTGGTGTGTCCTACTTTATCTGTATCATCCTGTATCAGACATCAAGTCTGATGCTTTAGACACACCCCTTGACCAGAGTTGTAATTGCAGGGGCCCAGGCCCCCTCGCGAGATTGGAGGCCGGGCCCCTGACATACAGCCTCGCTGGCAGTTCGGGTCTGGTCTTTTAAACAGCTGGTCGCTCGTATGTTTACTTCATATGCGCAATCAGCTTTTTTAAAACAGCTGATCGCAGACCTTTGGTACGGGCCCTCCTACCTCCCAGCTCCCCCCGCGGGGGCAGTAGTTTCAACACTGCCCTGCATCTTGTAAGAGGGGTCAATCAATGGGAAAAATTCACTTTGCAAGAAGCATGTCTTCCTTAAGGTGGCCCATCCCCTGGCTCCCCAAAGCATGGGAGCGGGCGATGCAGGTTTGAGGTATGATTTCTTGCAAGAAAATAGCATATCTGGGCACAGCATACGGGAGGGGATTGCATTTATCTCTTCAGTTATATACTAATACTCTATATTTTTTTTATTAATGTTTTAGGCAAAATTGTCTGTTAGAACAAATGGACAAATGGACTCAGGAAATAATCGCCAATTAATCAGTCAGGTTATACTCATTGTCATAAATCCCCAAGAGTTTGAGACAACAGGACCACGCATTGCTCTTAAAGTAAGACCAACCACCTCAGCTACAATTATAACCGAATTCACACTAGGAACGGACAAAAACGCAACTTAAAGTGACGTTTCAAAACGTTTTTGTATCCGTTGCTGCCCGTTTGCGTTACTATCCGTTTGTGTCTGTAGCGTTTACATACGTTTTTGCCTGCAATGGCGCCTCTCCCACGTGTTTCTTATAGCCTGCCGATCGGAAATGACATCACAGGAACTCCCAGGCATCCTTTTCGAAAAATGGACACAAACACAAACGCGTGCGTTGTTATCCGTTGTTATCCGTTGTTATCCGTTGTTATCCGTTGTTATCCGTTGTACAGCATTTTCATGCATTTAAAATGTGTGCTGCAGTGCGTTTTTAAAACGCACTGGAGCAGAACGAAATAAAATGCAGCAGCTGTGAACGATATTATGAAATCCTATGGAGTTTTAATGTCTGTCCGTTTTTTTAAATGCACCTGCGTTTCAAAAACGGATACAAACTGATGTAGTGTGAACGAGCCCTTAGCACAATGCTTATTAGTCCTTCTTGTGTGGGTATAAGGCCAAGGCCACACTACAACGCACCAAATCGCGCACACAATGGTGAGCGTTATCGATTCTTGTGCATTTGCGCATGCAATTTTGCTGCTTTCCGTTATTGAAACGTATGCGTTAACGCACCAAACATGGTAAACGCGTGTTACTAAAACGCGAACGGACACGCAATTGCATGCGCATCGGAGATAATGGGAATTTTCGCTTTCCAACGATTTCCATTTTAGCGAAAAACGCGGGGGCGCAATCACGAACGAAAACACGGGCGCAAACGTGCGGAAAATGCGCTAGTGTGGCATAGTCTTTAGGAAGGATTTTGGCCTCAATATTAAACTAGTGTTGTATAAGTTTGACGTTGCCCTTTCTTTTGAGTGAAATATTCTGTTTACAAAATCTGCAGCCACAGTGACATATGAGGCAATAGATAATTTAAAGTATTTGACAGATGCCAGATCTCAGCAGCTAGTTAGCTAGTTAATGTGGCTTGCAGAGCCAAATTCTTTCTATTTCTTCTTCCGTTTTGTTATTCCGCTTTTTTGGACCGTATCTCCTCCCACAGTTTTTGAGCTAGAAACATGAAATTCGGTACAGACATGCAGGACATATAGTGTGCTGTTGCCCATCTAAGGAATCTGTGGAAGCGTTACGGCGTTATCGGCACATTTTGGGACATTTTTCACCATAGAATATAATGGTAACAATACTCAAATGTGGATATTTCAAAACAGTTTGTTTCAAACGGTGATATCCCCAACCCCCAACACAGACACAGGTACACTCACCTACTGACCTACCTTTCCATTCCCATGGAAGCCATACTTAAAGGTTAACTATAGTCAAAAAACTAATTTTGATCAATCATCAATAAAAGTTAGTTATATGGTCATACATGCAAAAACACATACCCCCAACCTCATATGGATACACACACCTACTGACCTTCCCTTCCATTCCCCATGGAAGCCATACTTAAAGGGTAACTAAAGTCAAAAAACTAATTTTGATCAATCATCAATAAAAGTTATATGGTCATACATGCAATAATACATAACCCCAACCTCAAATGGGTACACACACCTACTGACCTGCCCTTCCATTTCCATGGCAGTCATATAAAGGGTAAATAAAGTAAAAAAAAATCAATTTGATATATCCTCAATAAAAGTTAATTTTATGGTTGTAAAAACAAAAAAGACATACCCCTACCTCACATGGGTACACACACCTACTGACCTACCCTTCCATTCCTGTGGCAGCCTTACTTAAAGGGAAACTAAAGTCAAAAAAGCTAATTTATCCTTAATAAAAGATAGTTTTATGGTTGTAAACGCAAAAAAGACATATGCCCTCAACCAGACCCAGGCACACACGCCTACTGACCTACCCTTCCATTTTTATGGCAGCCATATTTAAAGGGTAACTATAGTCAAAAAATTATTTTGACTAATCTTCAACAAAGTTTGTTTTTTTTTAACCCCCAACCTGACACTGTTCTAGTTATCCATTACTGTGGCAGCCTTACTTAAAGGATAACTAAAGTAAAAAAAAAAATTTTGATCAATAATCCAAAAAATTTGTTTTTTTACTTCAAACCTGATCCAGGTACACACGCCTACTGACCTACCCTTCCATTTTCATGGCAGCCATATTTAAAGGGTAACTATAGTCAAAAAATGTTTTGACTAATCATCAACAAAGTTTGTTTTTTTAACCCCCACGTGGCACGTGGAGGTACATACACCTACTGACCTACCCCTCCATTATTGTTGCAGCCATAAATAGAGGGTAACTAAAGTAAAAAAAAACTAATTTTGACCAATCATCAAAAAAGTTTGTTTTATTTAACCCACAACCGGACACAGGCAAACTCACCTACTTATCCATTACTGTGGTAGCCATACTTAAAGGGTAACTAAAGTAAAAAAAACAAATTTTTATCAGTTATTAAAAAAGTTGGTTTTTTAACTTAAACTTTTTTTAACCTGATGCAGGTACACACGCCTACTGAGCTACCCTTTTATTTTCATGGCAGCCATATTTAAATGGTAACTATAGTCAAAATAATAATAACAATAATAATAAACAAAGTTTTTTTTTTTTTTAACCCCCAGCCAGACCCAGGTACACCCACCTACTGATCTACTTATCCATTACTGTGGCAGCCATATTTAAAGGCTAACAAAAGTCAAAAATTATTTTTGACCAATCATCAAAAAAGTTGTTTTTAAACCCTCAACCCGACACAGGTACACACACCCACTGATCTACTTATCCATTACTGTGGTAGCCATATGTAAAGGGTAATTAAAGTTAAAAAAAACTTCCAACCTGATCCAGGCACACACACTTACTGACCCACCCTTCCATTTCATGGCAGCCATACTTAAAGCTGACCCAGGTTCACAATACTGACCTACCATTCCATTTCCAAGGAAGCATACTTAAAGGGTTACTATAGTCAAAAAACAAATTTTGACCAATAATGAAAAAAGGTAGGTTTTTTTAACCCCCAACCCGACACAGGTACACATACCTACTAACCTATTTCTGTGGCAGCCATACTTAAAGGGTAACTAAAGTCAAAAATAAATTTTGATCAATAAACAAAAAATGTTTTTTTAACTTCCAACCTGACACAGGTACATACACCAACTGAGCTACCCATTCATTCATGTGGCAGCCATATTTAAAGGGTAAGTATAGTAAAAAAACATGTTTTAACCAATCATCAAAAAAGTTAGTCTTTTATCCCCCAACTAGACACGAGTACACACACCAACTGACCTACCTTTAATTCATGTGACAGTCATATTTAAAGGGTAAGTAAAAAACAATGTTCTCATCATTGGCATTATTGAGTTTTAAAATCTGCAGCACACATTCTCTTACAAAATGCGGCCTTTCAAGACAAATTCAAAGTTTATATTATTATACATTTATATTATTATTATTATTGTGGATTTATATAGCGCCAACATCTTCCGTAGCGCTTTACAATTACATGTATACATTTATCAGGCCCTGCCCCGAAGAGCTTACAATCTAATCACTTTATTTACATATACAACCTATCAGTATGTCTTTGTGATTGTAGGGGAAACCGGAGTGCCCGGAGGAAACCCACGCAAGCACGGGAAGAACATCCAAACTCCTTGCAGATGTGTCCAAGGGTGGAATCAAACTTAGGACCTCAGTGCTGCAAGGCATCAGTGCTAACCACTGAGCCACCCTAAACTTTCCCTTTCTAGTTAATTTCTACTCTATATCAGACCTTTTTTTGCCTGCTGGTGCCAGACTCCACCTTATTATTGGAGTAGGGAATATTATTATCAGTGCCAATATTACTATATCTGTCACTACCTGTCAGTAATCTGCAGTTACACCCTTCAACTCCAGAGAATCCAGCACCATCCATCTTCATTCTAAGGCTAAGAAGAGCACACCTAGAAATACTTGGCTCTGTGTTCCACAAGAATGCGTAATGACATTAGCACATGTAAACTATGTATGCATGTACGGACACAAATGCAATTGCACTGTTTTAGACACCGAGGGGGCATGTTTATAAAGTGTAGATATTGGGATTGTATTCTTTTACAATGGTATTTCCGTCATTTACTGATGCAATATTGAGTAATTTTATTATAACTCCACAGATGACGAGTCTTATTACATTTCATAGTAATTGAGGTTGAATAAAGACATACGTCCATCAAGTCCAACCTATTCACCCTCCTTTTTTTCTTTTTTTTTTAACCCTACCTAACAGTTGTTCCAGAGGAAGGCAAAAAAAACAGCTAAGGGGGGGGGGGGGGGAATCCTTCCTGACTCCAAACGGCAATCGGAAAGTATCCTGGATCAACCAGATCAATATGTATAACTACCAGTAATTCTCAATATTTTTTTGTTTTAGAAATTATCCAGGCCTTTTTTAAAGCTATTCAATGAACTTGCCATTACCACATCTGCTGGAAGACAGTTCTACAGTTTCACCGTTCTCACTGTAAAGAAACCTTTCCTAACCTGAAGGATGTCCACGTGTCCTCTGATATGACCTATTAGTGAACAATGCACCAGAGAGTTCATTGTATGGCCCATTAATATATTTGTATAAGGTTATCATATCCCTACACAAACATCGCTTCTCCAATGTAAACAGTCCTAACTTGTCTAATCTGCCTGCATATTCAAGCCCCTCCATTCCCCTTATTAATTTAGTTGCCCTTCTCTGAACTGCCTCTATTTCCAAGATGTCCCATTTGTATATGGGATTCCAAAACTGCACTGCATATTCCAAATGAGGCCTAACCAGTGCCTTGTAAAGAGGGAGAATAATATTTTTCTCTCTTGAATCTATTACCCTCTTTATATAAGACAATATCTTGCTAGCTCTAGCCGTGGCTGTCTGGCATTGTTTGCTATAGCTAAGTCTGTTATCTACCAGAACCCCCAAATCTTTTTCCATTACAGATGCACTTAACACAGAGTTATTTATGGTGTAGGTGGCACAGGGATTATTAAATTCCAAATACATCACCTTACATTTATCTACATTGAATCTCATCTGCCTTTCTGCTGCCCATTTTGATAATCTATGTGTAAGTAAGGCTTGCCATAAGTACTTGAAAGGGATTGCTGAGTGTTGCAGTTTTTAAATATCTGTAGGGCCATAGACTGGAGATCCCTGAATAAAAGGACATCTGTAACTAGCAGATAACTGTGGTTAGCACTGATGCGTTGCAGTTCTGAAGTCCTAGGTTCCAAAACCACCCTTGACTATATATCCTGCCTGTGCATGCGTGGGTTTCCCCCACAATCATAAAGAAATAATGGTAGGGTGTAAGTTCTTTAGGGCAGGACCTAATTATTTAATTGTAAAGTGTTGTGTAAAATTCTCAGCAATATATTTGAAAATAAATAAAATACGGAGCCCAAAGTGGACTACAGTGGAGATGGGAAAGATTTCAGATTTGTAAAAAGCTGCTTTTGCAGGTATGAGGCCCTAGATTTTTAGGTTCTCACTCTGGGTTATGGTCTATGGAGGGTTTAAGTTTATTTCCCCATTAATATCAGTGTGCTTCTGTTGTCTCGTTACATTATATGTCTTCTGGCCCTGTTGCTGTTTACTGTATTCTGTGTTGAGTGTCATTGGTCTGGACTTAGTGGTTTGGAATGTGTTGATCTGCCATGGTGGGTTATTCAGGAGTTCCCCACTGGATTAATTTGTAGCTGATTCCTTTAACAGGATTAAATTATAATAATTATATTATTGTAAGTCACCTGCAGTAAACAAATGTAAACTTATACAAACATACAAATGAAACAGGTACTAACAGGAGGTGGGAGCAGTGTCTCCTACCTCATTTTGTAAGCAAACCCCCCCCCCCCAAAAAAAAATAATAATTTGATTGTTCCCTAAAAATCAGAAACAAATCCTGGCTCCACATAAGTGATGGAATACCAAAATAAAGAATTGCTATTGGTAATTACTAATATCGATCATTTATAAATACCATCCAAAAAGTACTCCAAGAAGACCTTTAATTAAAAGTTTATTAGCATGACATCAAGCACATTACACATCTGTATCTCTATCCTACAACCCTAAGCCACCAGGACACACTTTAAATACTCTGATGGTAGTTCTGCAGCCTCTACATGTAAATATTTTATATGTTGCTTCCTTATTAGTGTATAGATTTTAATTGAAAGATTTTAACCTGTCGATTGTATGGGGCAAAAATTGGAAAAACATGATAGGAGTGATCAGCGTTGTGATATATTGTACAAAGATCCAAATATGAATGACATTGTGAACAGTAAGCCATATGTATAAAAGAATGCAAACATAAAACAACCAAGAAATCACTTCAGAGTCACACACAGTCATCCATTAAAATTAGAAGTTTTATCTTCAGGTTAGGACAGGTTTATTTACAGTGAGAAAGGTATGCAATCTACCTGTTATAAGGCATGTCCACCCAGGGCCCCGGGCCCCCCCACAAGATTGGAGGCTGGGCCCCTGACACACCCCCTCCACAGAGGTCTGTGATCAGCTGTTTAAAAGACCTGAACCGACTTCAAAAACATACGGGGAGATCCAATATCCCACGCCGCGTTACCTACCTTAGCCTGATCCCGCTATACAATAACTGACGTAAACGACGCGGGATTGGGCTAAGGTAAGGAGCGCAACCTTAACGCTCCCAAACCTTTACCATTAAGTTTCGCGCTACGAGGTAGCACAAACCTTAACGGCAGGGGTTTTGGATCGTTAGCACAGCGCTGTTTCCAAAAACATTTGGAAATGGCGCTGTGCTCTAAATTCCGTCTAAAACC
Organism: Hymenochirus boettgeri; assembly: GCA_019447015.1. Lineage (NCBI taxonomy): Eukaryota > Metazoa > Chordata > Amphibia > Anura > Pipidae > Hymenochirus > Hymenochirus boettgeri. Next base: position 64,850,417 of record CM033469.1, on the reverse strand, counting down.
CACGTTAACCCAAAGTTTTTTCGGGTTAACGTGGGTTTTAGACGGAAAAGCCATATATTGAATCTCCCCCATAATGTATTATTTCTAGGGATGAGACATACTAAAATATTCCCACTACCCACCCTTTTAGAAACCCAAAGTGAGTTTGTGCACAAATCAAACCAACACAAAACACTACCATATAAGCACATGATTTACCACAATATTTATAGTTTTTTTGCTAAACATTAGCTGCAAGAACAGATAGAACACACAAACACGCATAGGGTTTTCACTGTGGCATTAAACCCACAACCCTCGCAAGGCAAGGCAGTGCATTAGCTGTGTCAGTAACGGGATAATCACAAGCCACAAATTCCATTGGATTTCACTCATGGCTTGCCCTCAGTACCCAGAAAAATGTTGAGTTTTGTATAAATAATGCCCCCTGAAAAGCAGTTTTGCTTTACCAAGATGATGTATTATGGTTTTAGGGAATGTAAGCAGGAAAATATGTTTTTTTTATTGCCGATTTCTGGAAAACTCTAATTCTTCCCAACCTGAAATCTAATCTAAAGCACCTTACGTTTCAGTTCTCACTTAAAGGGCAAGTCCAGCCCCAAAATGAGAACTTACATATAGGTAAATCACCCCCCAAAACCCTAAACGGTAATAGTTTGAAATGTGAAATATATAAGTATAACCTGAAATCCTGCACAATGTCCTGTTTCTGCTTCCTGGTTTGTCCAATTAGCAACTGTCAGTTATGGATTTGACAGTTGACATCACAGCCAATGTTAATCCCCTGTCTGCCTCTTCGGAGCATGCCCAGGCTCAGTACAGTTTTTTAAATTGCTTAGTTTCCACGAGGCATCCAGAAGCATAGCAGGCATACAGTCATGAATTCATAGGACAAAGTAGGATATATCAACATATTTTAAAGAGGCAATTCTTTCTAAAAGATGTTCTTATGAGGGTGGAGTTGCCCTTTAAGTGCCATATTGTAATAAACTCTTCTGCTGGGTACAGTTTTCCTGTAATTGGAATAGTGACAGTTGGTATGTGTGAATTGCATGGTGGAAAATTCCCTCTTCCAAGGCTGCCTCATAGTGTTTACTGAGCATGCTTGCCCTATCTGGGTCTGCAAAAAAAAAGGCTTGAAAATTGCTGCGACAATGTTGAAAAAGTCTTGAGAAAGCTATAGCAAGCAGCAAATGCGTAGACCATCAAATCTTTCTCCCCTGCGGACTCAGATAGTCTAGGGGATCCTCTACAACCACTGGATAGTGGTTTTTATGTGCAATATCTTCTAGCTTGTTTTTTGCACTTTATTTTGCTGTGTGTGAATGAACCTGTAATAAAGCTTGTTTAAAATAAACTGGCTGGATCTGAATCCTTACTTAAGTAAGTAAGCGTATTTTTAACCATTTAACATATGTTTTTATTGGATTTTATGCTTTTCAAGAACTTTTAAAACAACTTGGCCTTTTTATATATTTTTAACATCTTTTTTTATATCTTACAATGAGCGCAACAAATAAATCTACATTTCTAACAGTGGAAAAACTTTGGAGTGCTGCTCTGCATTGTTCCTTGAACACCACTGGCTGTTAACCTGCTGTTAAAAAATAAATTTGTAGTGTTGACCTGCATTTAAAATTAAGGACTATATGGCTCATTAGCAGTTCTATGGAGTTAAAGTCGCGCTAACCATTTTCTATTGGTTAGCGGGAATTTAACTCCATCGTATTGTCAGATACACAGGTTTCGCAAAAGACAACTGCACATCTGGTGAAAACTAGCAATATATGAAAGAACTAGAAAAGGAAAGTTTAAGTATATGAGGACATTGATTTTTTTTTACCATAGTTACCCTTTAAGTATGGCTGCCAAGGGAATGGAAGCGTAAGTCAGTAGGTGTGTGTACCTGTGTCTGGTTGGGGGGTAAAAGACTAACCTTTTTGATTATTAGTCAAAATTTGTTTTTTTAACTATACTTAGCCTTTAAATATGGATGCCACATGAATGAATGGGTCTAGCTTTTAGCATTTGGGGCAAGGGTTTAAACTGACTTAAATTAAATTAGGTATTACTATAAAAATCCTACATTATCAGTGTCTGGTTTGGGGGTAAAAAAACTAACTTTTTTGACAATTGATCAAAAAATTTTATTTGACTTTAGTTACCCTATAACATGTAACAGTCACATGAATGAAGGGGTAGGTCAGTTGGTGTGTATAACTGTGTCAGTTTGGCGGGGTAAACAAAATACATTTTTGAATGAAAATGTTTTAAACTATAGTTTAAATATGGCTGCCACATAATTAAAAGGTTAGGTCATCTGGTGTGCCTACTTGTGTCCAGTTGGGGGGGTAAAAACTAACCTTTTTGATGATTGGTCAAAATAAGTTTTTTGACAATAGTTACCTTTTAACTATGACTGCCATGGGAATGGAGGGATAGATCAGTAGGTGTTTGTACCTGTGTCCAGCTGGGGGGAATGTGTTTTTGTGTTTATGAACATAAAACTAATTTTTTTTAAGATATATCAAAATTATTTTTTTTGGCTATAGCTACCCTTTAACTATGGCTGCCATGGGAATGATAGGGTAGGTTAGCAGGTGTGTACCAGTGTCAGTGTGGGTGATGATGACAATAAAACCAACTGTTTTGATCACATGATGTAAAACCTCGAATTATACATATTTTAGGATTGTACCCATTATAGTCAATGGGGAAAATATCAGCGACATTCACCAACAGCGCAGTAACACTTCTGTGGATTCCTTAGCTAGTTAATAGCACACTTCTCCTATGTGTCCCACACATATTTCATGTCTCTAGCTCGATAACTGTGGAAGGAGATACAGTCCAAAAAGAAAAGAACAAAAAAAGAAAGAAAGATAGATTCAATAGCCCAGGGATGTCAAACTCCAAATGTTTTAAAACTACAACTGCATACTGGGAGTTGTAGTTTTCAAACATCTGGAGGGTCACAAGTTTGATATCCTAGTATAGTCCCTAACTAGCAGATAGCTGTAACTCTCTGTAGGTTTATGACCTTTTCTGATTAATGCCCCTTTCCTAGTGAGTAAAAAATTACTTTTTGGCTGCTTGGTTACTGAGAGGTCACAGGCAGATCAGCAAGTACAGTTACTGACATAACATGGGAGGAGATGGAGATGGGGAGGAGATAGAGACCACACTGAGCATGTGTAATTCTCTATAAGTTTTCAAACATCTGTAGGGCCATAGTTTGAGGAACCTTGCTGTAATGTTAGTTTTTTCTGTAGGAGTTGAAGTGTATGTGTGTGTGGGGGGTGACTTGTAATTGATTTCTTTAGGTACAGTGCTACAGTGGGAATTTAATAACACAGACAACGCCTAACTGCAGGATTGGATCTATCTGCACAGAAAGAGCACAGAGAAACAGATAATGCTTATTCCCGTTCCTGATCTTAATGCTGAATCAATTAGCCATGCAGTGACAGAGAAATAAGCTAGAATGGATAGTTTTACATGTAGTGTGCCAGGGGGAGGGGCTGGGTGATTGACAGCTCATCCTCTTTATAATGTAAAACTCCCAGAGCTAAAAAACAAGGGATAGGAAGGTCAGAGAAGGAAAATAAAAAGCAAATTTAAGATTGGTGGTAATTAATCCTAATTACTGTGTGATTAGTTATAAAATGATTTGCCCCAGTTTACATGTCCTTAAGAACAGTAGGTAAATGAGCTATGTCTTACCTCACATTTTTCAGTAAACCTGCAGGAGAGAAGAAGAAACTTACTGCAGATCGCTCCAGCGACACCACTGACATTCTCCTACGCATCCACAGTCAAAGGAGCATGGTGCGTCGGGACCTTTCAGTTAGAAGCCAGCGGTAGAGCGAACCGCTTTAAGTTCTTCCTTCTCTCCAAATTTTAAAGCACCTTAGTCACTCACAGATGCCGGTCGAGCCCCTTCTGCTTGACTACTGTAACATTCTGCTACTTGGTCTTCCGGCCTGTCTTCTTTCTCCTCTCTAGTGTATCTAAACTGCTTGGGTCATCTCACTCTCCTCAAAAGAGAACCCGCGACCCCGATACTAATGTACAACAGCGACCACAATGTTATTCTATGGGGATCGTAAATCTACAATCACGTTATCATAGATTTACGATGGGTATTGTTAATTTACGATCGTTATCTTTAATTTACTATAACGATCTTAAATTAATGAAAGCTAAACCGATCGGAAATGAATGATCATTCAATATGGCTGGTTAACTCCGACTTTTCAGATAGGAGGCCAGATAGTGAATCCAGATCAAATTTTGAAAGTAAGAACCAAATCAGAATGCACCATCTTGCACAATCTATTTCATATTTCAACATATCCACTGGATGATGGGGTCCAATGAAAAGTATCCATCTGACCCGATCGCTTTTTTTTGATTGACCTCAAAATCTTCAAGTGGTCGATGAAAGCAATCTGCTCCTGGCACCGCTTGCCCAAGTAGAGCTACTGTCCATAGGCCACATGATTGATTGCTCTGAATTTTTAGTACTGATGCATTATTTTCACCCACCACACTCCCAATCGGTTAAAATAACCCGGGTGTACCAGGCCTCATAGACTTTATACTATTAAGAAATATTTTTTCCCCTAGAAATGCTGTACTATTGTACCAGTTAAAAAACTAATAGCAATACAATAAAATCCCTGTCTGTAACAATGCCAGCATTTTATAGGCTTTTACATGCTGTTGAGGCTACACTGTGTTGCCATGTAACCACATCTAATCCTGTCATAGCAATAGTTAAAACTGATGGGCTTTGCATATGGTATTACAAAGGTATAAAGACTGAATTAAACGTCAGTTACAGACACAGTGAGTACACAAATAATATACTGTGTTTGCTTTCTAACAGCTTTCTGTCATGGAATGACACCATGAATATAAAGTTATTGTTCAGAAGTTTTAAAAACCTCATCAAAGCTTTTCTTCCAATTTGCCTCTTCTCCACCAGAATTCTAACTATAGAAAAAAAAACATTTATGTATAGATATGGTTATATTATATATATATATATATATATATATATAGAGAGAGAGAGAGAGAGAGAGAGAGAGAGAGAGAGAGACTCACACACAAACACACACACATATCTATTTCCTATAGTATATGATTATTTACAAGTTTGTAGGAGATTGCATTAAAGGGCAACTCCAGCCTAAAACAAAACTAGCCATTTTTAGAAGCACTACCCCCCAAAGCCCAACTTGCGTTTTAACCTTAACTTCCTCCGATGCTACCATGCTGAGTTATAGGTATTTACAAACAGCCAATCTCTTGCCAAAATATATAAAGTTATAGAAGTACTTACAGAGCTCGTACCCCTATTTTAAATGAAATAGTCAAAATGTTTGGTGTTGGGTAAATATATCAAGATGCCAGTGATACAAGCACAAGTTTAAATAACTAGCTCCAGGATTCCAATAAGCAGTACAGGTAACCGAGTCCTTCCCTAAGAAATATAGCACACACACAATGATATTAATAAACACTGTCCACAGATCCACGCAGAGTTGCCAGGTGTCCCTATTTGGACCGGATTGTCTTGACTGCAGGGACTAAATCCAGAGTACAAGCAAAGGAACTGTGAGGGGCACACTTAAGCTGTGAATTACAAATTACAAACACCTGAGGAAGAGGACATAGCAATCCTCGAAACGTTGTGTTTGTGTGATAAAATAAAGACACAGCTTAAGTGTGCCCCTCACAATTCCTTTGCTTGTGCTATAGCTTAGGGTCTCTGGTAGAGGACCCAGTGAGGGAGCACCTTGCAAGCCACTGGCTTGCCACTGGGAGTGCCTAGGCCCAAAAACAATATGTCCCGCAATCAGGGTTGAAATCCTGTCATAGGGATGAACCTGGCAGCCCTGCCCCCAGTCTCTGCCTCCAGCCACGCCCCCTCCCGCTCAAACATGAAGATTAGCTGGCAACCCTGTATCCACATAAGATTAAAAAAACGTATAGATTTTATTATATACAATTATAGACAAAGTGTATGGAGCACTATATCAACGAATTCCTGCTATTGGCATTACGGAAGAACGCCCAGACAGAAAATTTCCATCAAACTGCATCAACTCTCCTTATTTCAAGTAGAGGGGACATGTGTGCACACTTGACCAACCTTCCCCATAAGGAATGTGGTAGGTCAGTTAGGTGAGTGTATGTGCCCGTCATCTTGTATTACATGATGGAAGTAATGCCTGCAGTCATGTGAATGGGCTGTTTTAAGGTCTGTGGTTGCCTCTCTAAATGGTGAAATATTAGAACGGGGGATAAATTAGAATCTATACTGCAGTAAGTGGTGCTGTTAAAAATCATAAATGCAACCACATGTTTAAATGAAATAATATTGGATTTGAATGCTATAAACCAATGTGTTTCTCAATATTTTTCTACCTGTGAAACCTTTGAAATCATCTTCCAAGTCTCATGGAACATAGGATAAAGTTTTAGATTTTTATTAGTCTCATTTGCGGTTAAATCAGAATAAATAATTCATACAAATCTAACAGATAAATCAATAAATATAAGTTTAAATATGTTTAAAATTAACTCAAATCCATCATAAGGGTAGATCTGTAGATTTTTTGTCACTATTTCTTGAGGAACCCCTAGCAAACTCTCAGGGAACCCTACGGGTCATTGCCCCCTGATTGAGAAACGCTGCTATAAACTATATAATAAGCAATAAATTAACACTACCAAGGTCGGTCATTCGCAAATTCGCCGGTGGCCGAAATTTGCCGCGACCGACGGACATTTGTCCCAGCCGAGCGCTCGTTCGTACTGAGCGCTCGGTCGGGACAAATTGTCCCTCCATGTGTACCCAGCCTTAGCTGCTGTTAAAATCACGCTGTGATATTGAATCATGAATGGAAGATTTACTTGGAACGATAGTGACTCTGGGTAATTCTCCCCTTATGTGTCTTAATTGTATTCTTATTCGTTAGAACAGCTACGATTTACAAACCATTCATTATTAAAACAATGTTAGGTTAGTACATTCACTCAGACTGCAAACCACAGTTAATAAACTCTTTTGTTTCTTAACAAACTCCTTAAAAACAGGCAAACTCCCTTTACAACAGAAAATCCCTTTACAAGTGAATCGCTCAGAGCTGGATCGCTCTGCAAAGAGAATTTTTATGTGAGGTTCAAAACACAGAACTGCTAAATTATTCTTTAAAATAGATACAATTATGTATGATTGTAACTGACATTATGTTAATACACTACACCGAGTTTGAATTTCTTCATTTATATCTATTTAATTTATGAGGGCAAATGAAATGGCTGTACTGTACAGAAGGAAGGTTAAGGTAGTACTGACAATGACAGAGGACTATAAAACAATGTAATTGTCAGTATTTTATTACCCATTATTAAAACCTTTATATTTATCGCAAATGATTAAGGAAAACATTTTTAGGCTGTATTATTTGAAAGGCCAACTGAGGTGGAGCTGGGGACATCGTCATGATTCAGGGTTAACGCATCTGAGTTTTGTAATAATGTAACTTGGAAAAGAATCTTGTGTTTGTCATGTGCTTATAATTAAAATGTTTAATATCCTTACTGAACTTAAAGTATTGGTTAAACCCAACATTATAATGGCTGCAGATTAGCAAGGCTGGAATTTAATGATAGTAATTTAACTTTTTCATTTAACTTACTGCATTTGCATCCATGATGTTGTTTTTTTTATTGTGTATAAGTAAGGTATAGCCATAGGTTTACTGGTTTTTCCATAAGAATTAGCTTTGCCTAAAAGACCATTAAAACGTAATGCTAAACTTTTGTATAATGTTCTGCACCACCAATCAAACGCTGTGTTCTGTCTCTTGCTTATTTGATTTTATATCGCTTGCCCTACAGTGAAATCTAAACCTTTAGGCCTGGTACACATACACAGATTATTGCACTATCCTATATTCTCCCTGAAACACTTCCCAGTCGATATAACAAATGATAATATGTCAGTTGACAGTTAAGACAATACCATATATTTTTTTGCCACTCACTTATTATAGGGCATCGTTATTTTAAAGATTTGCCCTGCAGTGTATAAAAAGTACAATAGAATGTAGGCATAGGATGAAGCCAGTAACCCTACCCCCTGATACTATGCTAATAATAGTAGTATTGCTTCATGCATTTCCTCTTGACAGTCTCTCATCTTTAAGAGTGTTGGAGTAACTGATCGAGCTGTTGCATAAAGCAATTATCTTCAAGCTGTCACTCTTCAGAAAAATGGTATTGGTAGGTAGTAATATGGACAACTACCTGCCATGTTTTTATACTCTACAGGACAATTCTTTAAAAAAACAGGTATAGTATAGGTAAATTACGCATTGTTGGCCATGATTTTCATTCAGAACAATCGTCCAAATTAGGAAAAAAACAATGCCCAGATGATCTGCTAAAAAATTTAGATAGGCAATCAGTCAATAAGTTTGTGCCAGCCCTTGTGCCTCATACAGGTGTAAAGCTGGGTACACACCTGCCAGATTTTTGAAAGATGACAGACAGGATCTGCAAGATCTGGTCATTAGTGAGCTTATGCCAATTCAGCTTTTGCAATGATCCTTCTTCCCAGAATGCTAATTTCCTTGAAACATTCCATACAGTAATGTTTTCTTTGTTGGATGGGTCAGTTGGTCAGATCTCTACTGACCATCTGAACTGCATCATCTCAGTCAAGGGAAAGACCATAAGGGACCATAAGACCAAGGCAATTAGGAAAATATGTATGCACATAAATCACTGGATGGGCAAATTAGGGTTGATAGAATGAAAAAAAAGTCATTTTTCCCCTTGAAATCATATGTATGCATCTTCCTTTATTGCTATTAACCAACCCAGAGGAAGGGGAACCAGATACGAGTGATTTGATGTTTAAGTAGTTGTATAAAATTTAGTACAAAGCAAAAGATGAGCAAGCATTAATGTCTTGGTTATACAGTATGTTTGTCTGTGTGTGTTGAAAAATGAATGCCATGGAATGCCATGGTCAGTGGGGCAGCTGGAGCAGAGAATCCACAGGTTCCGATGCAGGGGTGTGTTTGCAACTGCTCGTTGATGTCATTTCATGTCACGGAGTACTACCAGGAAAACCGATTCGGGGCACTTTCTTGAGGTAGGCTTTGTTAATGCATTTGGGGCACTTTACCAAAGATCCAGGGCACATGCCCCAAATGTTTTAACATTGCGACGCCACTATTTAAAATAATGTCCAATTGTAATAGGGTTATTAACCTATTAAAAGTCTGAGCTACCATAGTAATAATATATTACTCTGTACATATGTATATACTTAATGTGGCTTGTAAATAATATGTTGACAGTTATAGAATCACTAGTAGGACTGGACCAAGCTGCGAGTCTAGAAAGTAAATCATTTAAAAGGTAATAGCTGACTCAAAATATGTGAAAAATGCACCTGTAAATGAAAAAAGGTCATGCACCAGAGCCTACACTGCACCTTCATTAAACTAGAAATCTGCCAGAGGCAAAAAAGGACCTTCCTAAATGGGCTTCTTCGGGTCATTTTGAAAGGTTCAGTTAATGTTTTTCTAGAGCTGCGTTTTAGGCAGCAGGTGCATTTAAAAGCAGGAACTTGTAAGTGGAGCAGCATTGCCAGATGTGCTGATTTTGTTCCCCGCAAAATTAATTGTTTCAGCCAAATAGTCCTGCTGTTAATTAATGTGCATTTTAATATGTAAACTGATCTGTCGGTCTGTGGCTAAAAATGGTCTAATGTGCGACATTAGATCGTAATCTCAATTGTTATTACGATCGGGAAAGTCGTTTTTTTTAAAGGAATAGTTAACTTTTTGTGAAATTCTGGATCGAAAATCTGGATTGAATTCGGAGGTAAAGGACCTATTCCTTACCTTCCGTTCTTCAATCACTTGACCAGGATCCAGGATCGAAGGTAAGTATATTTACCTTGCACACGATCCACCGCGGCTCAGTTGACAAGACCCAACCACTTCCTGGTTTAGTTTCACTATAGCGCGTATGTGCGATAATGCGCCCTATATTAAACTAAATCAGGAAGTGGTTGGCAATTTTCAACTGAGCTGCGGTGGATCGTGCAGGAGGTATAATATACCTCGATCCTGGATCCTGGTCAAGTGATTGAAGAACGGAAGGTAAAGATTGTGTCCATTACCTCCCAGTCTTCAATCACTACTTTAAAGGAATAGTTCACTTTTTGTGTGAATATTCCTTTGTGTCGACCGGTAAAATGATTGTAATGGTTTCTGAAGTTCCGATTAAATGTAATATAACCTCCCAATAGACGACATTCAACATTAATCACCTAACAATACAATTATCGTGTGATACGGCTGTTCATCAGGTGCTCGTTCAAAATGAGTCTGTATCTAGTTTAAAGGTGGCCATACATTAGGCCGATTTTATGTACAATCCAACATACAATCCGACATTTCCATCGATTGGCCAAAAAATGTTACATTTTCCCATTCTTATCACACGACATTAGATCGTAAAATCGAACGTAATTATGACCGGGAAAGTCGGTTTTTAAGTCGATTGGTAAAATGATTGTAGTGTTTTCTAAAGTTCCGATTAAATGTAAATGTAATGTAACCTCACAATGGATGACATTCAACATTAATCACAAAACAAATTGAATGTCGAACAATATTTATTGTACATCTTGGTACAATTAACATTGTACATCTGTCTATTAAAGTATTGGTCGGTTTAAGATCGTAATTACGATCGTAAGCATCCAAATATCCCAAAAAACTCCAGATAGAGTGACTCCCCTCCCCCTCCAAGCCTACCATAAAGGAAATACTTCTGTAGAACTAACATTTTACTGTGGTGGGTTAAGCATGCTGGAAAATGATGTTGATTGGTTAGACATTGTTAAGAAATAAACTTCCAGTCCAGCAGATCTAACTAAATACCACACTTACACCATGACCTGGATCAATGAGAACCTTCACAAATATGTTGATTGGTTATGTCAAGCATCTTTCCTGTGCATTACTGCCCCAATCCACAAAAAAAGCGTATGAGGGCACTAGTGTCCAAATAGGGAGTAACACCATGTACATAAAGGGGGTGCTCCTATCCACTAGACATATATTATACCAAAAAAAGTAGTGGACATAGAATGGGCACACCACCAAAGTATAAGTTCAAAGTAAAAACTCCTTTATTATAATAAACAAAATGGGAGTAAGAGTATACAAAAGGAACATACAGTTAAAATCACATCCAGCTCAAATGGATGTTCAACATAATAAACTGGTACTAGTGCAGTAATAGATATATTGGTATATCATAAATGCAGCAGGAATCACCTAATGAAATAAGGCATATATGTATTTTACAGCTTAATTCCTAAGTACACGGTGAACCTCTATATCTGTCCTATCTGTGTATTAGAATCATATAGGTACAAATAATCACCCTATTAACATGGTTCCTATTATCCCCTAAATACAGGAGTATAGAGTATATGGCTACCAACGAAGTCTGCCCAGACAGACGAAATGCGTCTATCCTGCTATTTTAACTGCTCCAGCTCTATGGATGTTCACACTGAGTGCTGATATTGGTATTGTATTGCCTACCTGTGTTAAGCTGGGTACACACACTAACGATAAAGTCGGATCCGACGGTATCGGGGCTTTATCGTTATGTGTGTGCGCTCGTTTCCCGAACGAGCGAGTGGCCACCGAACGATCGGGTCGGCCGTACGCTCGTTCGGGAAAGGCCGAAAATTTCCATCAGCTGCGCTAGACTCCCTATTGAGGAGTCTAGCGCGGCCGATGGAAACACACAGTCCCGAGCGTTCTCCTTATGAAGTTCATAGGGAGAACGCTCGGGACTGTGTGTATGCAGATCTTTGAAAGATGGCAGACAGGATCTTGCAGATCCTGTCTGTCATCTTTCAGAAATCTGTGCTGTGTGTACCTAGCTTAACTCCTTTGGGGATTTGATCTGCCATATACTCTATACTCCTGTATTTAAGGGATAATAGGCACCATGTTAATAGGGTGATTATTTGTACCTATATGATTCTAATACACAGATAGGACAGATTAGGAGGTTCACCGTGTACTTAGGAATTACACTGTAAAATACATATATGCCTTATTTCATTAGGTGATTCCTGCTGCATTTATGATATACCAATATATCTATTACTGCACTAGTACCAGTTTATAATGTTGAACATCCATTTGAGCTGGATGTGATTTTAACTGTACATTCTTTTTGTATACTCTTACTCCCGTTTTGTTTATTATAATAAAGGAGTTTTTACTTTGAACTTGTACTTTGGTGGTGTGCCCATTCTATGTCCAATACTTTTCTTCTTTTTTTTTGCCCCAATCACAGATGATTAGCGTATAACAACGAGCTAAATGTGTATTCAAACAAGGTTACTAAAGCTTCATATACACATGCGAAGTGTATGCACAGCCGTGTATGGGCACATTGTTAGCCAAAACAGCCATTCAGTCGTGGCTTGTTGCCTGATTCACCAAGTGGATCTTCAACTATATCCCCCGAACACCTGCTTTGGCCGACAAAGTGCCCATATACGCAGGATTATCACCTGAAACAGCCGTGCATACACATTGTGCATCGCGATCTGCACCCGCAATTGTACCCGTGTATGAACCTTTAGCCCCTCAGGTTGTATTTAACAGCACCTGGGATCTTGCAGGTCAGCCCTACTTCTCCTAGGTTAAGACTCCTTTTTTTTGCATAACCAAACATACAATCATGCCTCTTTTACCACGTGTGTACTTAATTTCCATTTACATGTTGCCTTACGTACCAATTTGTACCAGGGGGGGCAAAATACTACCTGAAAGCTTGGTGTTTAACCACTAACCAAACATTCCTGCTTCTGGTCTCACTGCCTTTCAGTTCTTCTGAGAGAAAATATCATGGCCAATGAATGAGTACTGTACCCTGAGCTGTCTTCTCTGCCTATGCACAACACAGCTTTAAAGGTGGGTACAGACAGTACCAATCTGTCAAAGATGCCAGACAGGATCTGCATGGTCACAATCGTTCTCCTTATATAAAGTATAGGGAGAAAGTTTGTGACTGCCATACTCCCTACGATAGCGGGCGACTTCCTATACTTTAGTACAGGGGGCCGGCCCCAACCGAGGGAAATTTTCCGGTCAGAATGACCATTTCCAATGTCGGCGCCGAATGTTCGTCACCATTGTTCTGGGCGTACACACAGCGATATAGGGCAAATCCCGTCAGTACTGACGGGAATGGTCCTGTATCGCTAATGTGCGCACCCAGCTTAAGAGCAATCTTTTGGAAGGCAGTGCGGTGCAGCTGGGATCTGGAACATTGGGCTGAGTATTAGTTAAGTGATTAAAATAAGAGGTTTGAGCTTATTGTGATTTGGGAGTTTTGGTTGGATCTGCTTGAAAATTTTTTTTATCTTGGGGGTGGTTGTGTCCTACTGATGCTTCAACCATCTTTTACTTATCTGATCTGCTTTGTCAATGATCAACAAGAAACAGTAAAAAAAACATACCAAAAAGAACTCATTCAGGTGAGGGATGTCATCATTAAGACAATTCTTCATCTTTTAGCTACTGGTGCCCCAACATATACATCTTCTGACCTTCTGCAATACTCGTTTGACTCGCAGAAAGTAAGAAACTTCGGGTTTTGGTTTTTAAAGAAAAGGATAAATCTTCCTATAATAAATTTGCCACATGGATGCTTTCCAGAACTGTATGATACCCTGACATTACATTATTGAAGGGGACACTAGCAATCCATAGTGGGGCAAATGAATGAGCTATATGAAATTTTAAATGTACTGTGTGTATTTGTGAGTACTGTAATCTATTGTGTTCCACTGCACTAAAAACTACTTATGGTGTTTCCTTTTGTTGTGTGTATGTAATCATGTAAAAACTGCAAAAACAATACATCGTTTTTCTTCTAGGTAGAACAAAGGTGGATTTCTAGGCAAAAACTTGAAAATTCTAAAAATCTACTTGTGTGTACCCAGCTTAATAGAAAGTGTAGGTGAGTGTGTCCAGACGTCAGTTCATCCTCCATGTTGACAGTAAACAGGTTTGTTTAATCCTCCCCACTGCTAATTTACTTTAGCCTTTGTGATTTAAAGAGGGGTGGTGAAGTGATCTGTTTGCACTGTTGGGCTTTATGAGCTAAGCAGCAATATTGTAGATCAGGGCAAGGTTAAAAGGAGGTTGGACTACAGCTGAAAAACTGGTTTGTCCTGTGTTCTCTTTTTTGAATAAAGAAAAAAAAAAGATCTTTAAAGCTGGAAAAAAATATTAGACTCATCTTCCTGTAACAAGACTTTTGCAAGAAAAAGCAGGAAGGACAAGCATATGAATGGGTGATGAATCTGCATTCTGTCCTCCAAAGTATCTGCAACTCATTCTCCGTTAATTCAGTTGTTCCAAACACTTTTCAGATCCCAGGCAAGTATTTCTAGGACTCACATTTCATTCACTTGCTTATTCTTTCACGTAGAGAGCGGGTAGATTGCATGTTGCTGATATAATCAGAGCTAGGAACTATTGTTTTTTCTGTTGTTTAAAAACTACCAGTCCCACTATCTCTTTTTTTGTTTAAGTTGGGTAGGTGTTTGTAGTTACAGTTCGGCAACCGATGCAAGTCTATGATTTTTCTGTCTCTGCTGATCCAAGTGCAGAAGATAAATGAAACAGGTGTCACTGGAAAACATGCAGTATGTGCTTCAGGCAATGAAGAAGTTTACTTTCACAGGCATTTAAATATAAAACCCCATTTTATTTACTTATCCTTATTGTGACAGCACAGCCCAAATTGAACACATTATTTTAGAGACCAGAATTTTTTGCTTTGTAGCAAAGGTATCCAAACAGGAATGTTGTGCTGGCCCATGGCCAGTAAAGCTTCACTGAACAGGATAAAATTTCAGTTTGGATATGCGGGAAGTTGCTTGTGTTTGTTGGGAGTAAAAGATTCTGGTTTGGTGAGTTTAAGGGCAGGGAGTATACCAGGCAGAGACAGCTTTCTGCTGTGAGTATCAAGGGGAGGAAAAAAAAGAAAGTACAAAACTAGGTCTGATAAGATGAAAACTTCACTTGGCTTTACTGCATTCTTTGGTGAAATTCTTTCCTCTTTTAAAGGTTTAACCAAATCAGTCAGAATTTATTTTTCTCAAAAGGTCCTTGTACCAAATGTTCTGATTTCCCCCATGGTCAGGCTGCTCTCTAAGCTCTACATAGTATTTTGGAATGTTCATCTATTAGTCATTTGGGATTTAAGCTCACTGGGACCTGTTAATTGCAAGTTTTCTCTCCTGTGCTTTTTTTCAGCACTCCACACTGGAAAAAGAGAGACTGAAGCCTAAAGGGAGGGCTAAAGACAGAAGGATTCGGTAGCTTTAAACGGCAGGAGGTGCTTGGTGGAGAGTATAAGGGAGAGTAGGGGAATGAAATAGCTGTGGACTGGAAAAGTTTGTTTGCTCTCAACTGAGTTTCACAGAGGATCTGGTAGGAGGACACATTGAACTTCGAGTACAAAATATAATCAGGTAAGGCATTTATGTAAGGTTTCATATTGGGGCACAGCCCAATCCAAGGGCACCCAGACTTCTGGCAGCTGTAGTTTAGCGACAGTGTGAGGGCCCCACTAAACAACCCTTGTTTAGTCCATTTCATTAGGGATCTGAATGTTTTTGAATAAACCTTCATGGCTTGAAAATCTAAAATGTGTGCAGTTTTATCAACTTTTAAAAAACGGTTGTTCTTTCCTTATAGGCAATGCATTTTGTAAACTCCTTACACTGCTGTTCAAATAGACATTCATTGATTTTATGCAGATACCAACGTTTGGTTGCGCATAGATAATTATGAGATCATGGCTAGTAGAATTTTAGGAATTGCTGACATTTGAAAACTCTTGAAAGTTTATTCAAGGCTAAGAAACTAATTTATCTAGAGCTTAGAAAAAAATCACCTCTCTTAAGAAATTCACCTGTTACTGGGGCAGTGATACAGTTAAAACTATGCTCTTCATCTGCTCCCAGTATTCTGGAGGACTATAGATTACAGGCATACTGACACAAAAAGGGACTATGGTGCAAAGGTTTACCAGGTAAAGTGCATCTCATAAGTTTATCTGTCACATCTATTGGCCCAGAACAATTTCACATATGTCATTGGTAGCTTTGTGTTACAGAATGTTTCCCTGTTACTATTTAACCTCAAGGCGAAATTCAACCTGCACAGTAATAATTCTGGTAGCTGCCCATCCCAACATGAAATGTTTCCGAAATGACTTCCTGTTTGCAGGACCCCTAATAGAGAGCGTTATGGTATCGCCCTTGACCCAGCGCCTGGGTTAATTCAGTTGTTCAGTATAGACCTGAGCATGTTTGACCCATCCAACAGTCAATCGGTAAAAACTACTGTTATGAACATTCCAAGGTAGAGTGCATTCTGGGAAGAAGAAGGACCATTACAGAATCTGAAATGTCAGCTCACTAATGTCAACAGCAGGGAATAGGAAGGGGTAGAAATTCAAATCATTTTTCAAAACGGAAGAGAATGTGTATAATACGGTAACTAGGTATGCATGCATTTATTCAGCCTTTCCAACTCAGTCATGTTTACTTTTTTGTTGATACAGTTGATGCCATTTCATTGGATATCATTATCCAACACATTCTGTATATGGCGATTTTCCTTGAGAGTTTGAGAGTGGTATGTTTGTCAATTGTTTATTTGCTATTTTCAAACTCAATCAAAAGGTAGCTTTTAAGCATATGTGCAAGGATGGGTCTGAATGCAGTTCCACCAAATAGGGGATACCATTAGGGATTGGGGTGATAATCTGGAAAATATGTCAGATATGGTGATTTGCTGTAAAATGTATGAATATATATTGCATATATTGTGTACTGGCTTCCAATAATACAAAATTAGAACCATTGTTTTTTGGGGGATTTTGACAGTATCTCCTGAAGCAGACTCACTAATATTGTAACTTGAAACCAAGATTGGTCTTTACATGGATATCAGTCATTTTAGGGATCAGGCAGTTTTGAATGTTCAATGTGACCTTCAGCTCTGTGCACATAGGTCTATGAATCAAAGGCCATTCTGCTGTTAGATTTGCCAGGGGACCATCATGCTTTGCTAACAGTTGTCTGCAGAAAGGTAGTTTTGCAATTTTAGGGAAATTATAGATTATAGGCAGTGTTCAGAATCTGTGTGTTTATGGCTAGATTAAAGGTGACCATATATTAGGCGAATTTTATGTACAATCCCACATTTCCATTGATTGGCCGAAAAAGTATACATTTTCCCGATCTTATTTATCGGCATTAGATCGTAATATCGATTGTAATTACGATCAGGAAAGTAGTACATGCAAATGTAACCTTGCTATAGATGTAACCTTGCTATAGATGTAACCTTGCTATAGACATTCGATATTAATCACAAAACTAATTGAATGTCGAACAATATGTATGGTACATCTACGTACAATATACAAGCATTAAGATCGCAATTCCGATCGTAATAACCTTTTTTTAGTCTATGACCACCTTAAAGGGTATGTCCACCCTTAAAAATATTTTTTAATATAGTATTCCCCCTGTCCCCCCAGCCCCAACCGCTATGTTTTTATTTTTAGAAAGTGCCCCAAACTCTACTTACCTCCCCTCTTTCCCCAGCCGCGCTGCTGGCCCTCTGCTTGCGAGAAAATACAAGCAGAGGGGCGGGACCGGAAGTCACGTCTGTGATTGGCTGAGCGGCAGCCAATCACGGACGCGGCTGCTGGTCATTCAGTGCAGCGGAGGAAAGAGGGGAGGTAAGTAATGTTCGGGGCACTTTCTAAAAATAAAAATCTAGCGGTTGGGGTTGGGGGGGCAGGGGGAATACTATATCTAAAGGGATTTATGCTAGGGGCAGGGAATCCTGAGAGGGAGGGAGGGGGAGAAGGGCAGCAGTACGCATGGCAAACTTCTCCCGGAGGCCAGGTAGGAGGCAGAGTCCTGCTATCCTCCTGGTGGGCAGTTTTTGGGACTTTGGGGGGGGGGAATACAGGAGAACCACATGGAGCTGGGATGTAAGGTAAGGATTAAACTACTCTACATGATGGGGCCAGTAGTTGGGGGGATTATAGTTTTGGGGGTGGACATGCCCTTTAAGGCTGATGGAATTTATTCCATAATACCAAATGAAGATGTCTCTGAATGTGTTAATGTTCTCTAAGAAAGACTGTACGTTCTGCTTGTTGCTCACTGATAGAGGTGCATAGTTGCATTTGTGCATTTATATCAGGAGGGATTATAAGTAATGGAAAGTTGTTTTATGTCTATGGGTTTATATATTTAGTTTAAAGCCGTTTGAGTGCATATGAAGGCCAGTGCTGGTGTCAAGCAGAGACTGGCATATGAAAGAAAACGAAAGACTTCAGTATGTAAAACTAAAAGATAAGGTTTTTCTATGAAATTCTTCCAACACCATATTCCTATTCTAAGAACACGAGAAATGAAAATCAGTATGCAAATTACCTAAATGAGGTAATGTTTAGGTGCAAAAGTTTGCCCTGCTATTGTTCTGCAGCAACCTATCAGATGTTATTTAACTGCAGTAACCCAGTAGAGAGTTAACATCTGATTGGTTGCTGCAAATTAATATTATAAGCAAACTTTTGCAACTCTTATTGTATCAGTCCATACATTTCTCCTGAATTATAGAGATGTCCGAACCTCCGAAAGTTCGGACGGTTTTCGAACTTTCAAACTATATGGAAGTTCGAAAACAGACTCATTAGTCAATGGGAGTCAATGGGAGTCAAATAGTTTGAAAAGTTCGAATCAAATACAATTAAAATATTATTATTATTACTGTTGTTGATTTATATAGCGCCAACATCTTCTGTGGGGATTTACAATTACATAGTCTTACATTACATACAGGGTAATACACCTTATACAAACTCATACTTTTTACATACACAGGTAATACATAATATAAGTAAAAGTGTAGAGTTTCTTACAGCAATACCGTGACACAATAGGAAACAGGACCCTGCCCAAAGAGCTTACAGACTAGAGGATATAGGGGTGAGACATAAGGTGACGGGAATCGGTAGGCTGTAAATAGATTGGCAGTGGAGCGTGAATGGCGGGTTGGATCATATTGGATAGTAAGAGGGGTAATGTTTAGACCAGGTTATATGCTAGCCCAAAGAGGTGGGTTTTAAGGTTACGTTTGAAGGTGTTAAGGGATGGTGAGTGACGGACAGACGGAGGAAGGGAGTTCCAGAGCAGAGGGGCAGCACAAGTAAAGTCCTGAATGCGGGAATAGGAAGAGGTGACCAGGGTGGATGAGAGGAGGGTATCGTTTGCGGAGCGGAGGTTGTGCCTGGGACAGTATCACTGGATGAGCTCTGAGATTTATCGAGGGGCTGTGTTGGATAGTGCTTTATAGGATAAGTTAAGCAGTTTGAACTGGATCCTTTGTGTGATGGGCAGTCAGTGGAGTGACAAAGAGGAGAGGCATTAGAAAAGCAAGAAGAGAAATGAATGAGCTGGGCAGCAGAGTTGAGAATGGATTGAAGTGGTGCCAGGCAGTTGTTTGGTAAATCACACAGGAGTGTGTTGCAGTAGTCTAGCCGGGATATAATTAGGGCATGGACTAGGATTTTTGTAGATTCATTCAAGAGGAAGGGTCGAATGCGGGAGATGTTTTTGAGTAGGAGCCGACAGGAGTTGGCAAGCGAATTGACATCTAGCATTATTCCCAGGCAGCAGACATGAGGAGATGGGATATGGGTGTGTTGTTTATATTAATAGTAAGACTAGGGAGGGGGACAGATTGTGAGGGTGGGAAAAGGACAAGTTCAGTCTTGTCCATGTTTATTTTGAGGAAGTGGGAGGACATGAAGGCAGAGATGGCACTAAGGCAGTTGGGGACCTGGGATGTCAGTGTGGGGAGAACTAAGATCTGGGGCAGAGATGTAAATTTGGGTATCATCCGCATACAGGTGATACTGGAACCCAAATTAACTAATGAGTTGTCCAAGGCCATAGGTGTAGATGGAGAAAAGAAGAGGGCCGAGTACTGAGCCTTGCGGAACCCCCACAGGGAGGAGGTGAGGAGTGGAGCTAATTTCAGAGTGAAAAACACTAAAGGTCCTACCAGAGAGATAGGAGGATAGCGAAGAAAGTGCAGTGTCCTGGATACCTAAGGAGGCCAGGTTCTGAAGAAGTAGAGGGTGATCAACAGTATCAAAAGCAGTATTCATAATAGTACCCAGGATAAGGACCAAAACAGTTAGGTCCTCGGGGTTTGGTGTAGATTTTTCATACCTTTGTCTAAGTTCAGTTCATACAGTTTCAGTTTGGCCCCGTGCTGGTCTGGTCCCTGAAACAAGGAATGATGGACTTTGACACAATGGTATAGGTGATCTAGAGCATGCTATGACATAGCAGTTTAGGTCTTTACCCTGTCCCTAGGTACGGGGGGTACTTTGCTGTAAAAGTATAATTTTCTTTTAAACTTGTATTTAATATTAGTTACTAAAATGTCAGTGTTAGCCAAAACCTGATAATAAGATATTTTCTAATATTGTCATTTAATGGTTTAGAATGTTTGTAGTATTTTGCAGTGCATGCCAAGATTCTGTATCACACTGGGTTAAACCAAGTTTCAACGTAACCTTGGCAGTGACATTGTTTTCTACACAGCTCATTACATTTTATTTTGCAACTGTTTTCATCAGTTCCAGATTTTACTAAGAATTAAATGAGGAAACAGAACTTGCTTTAGGGTAAAAGGTTACCCTTTTTTCCATGTTTCCCCTGATTATAAATGGAGGCCAGTTTACAGATTGTGTGGATTGAATTAGGGTTTTGGGGATCCATGTTTGGCACCTGAGTTATTTCAGCAGGTAAATTTCACTTTGGTTTTGTTCCGGAACTTTAAAAAGTCCTGAATTCCAACTCCCAGTGGCTCCAGGTACCTCAGCAGGTTTCATCAGAATGCCAGCTTCACTCCAGCTGCCTAGACTGTGTAGTACCATTACAGGCATATACATTGACTTCCTTATGTATAATAAATGTATGAATTTGACATGTAGGTTTGTGAACATACTATCATGACCATACAATCATAACAAATCTAATATCCATTTTTTTTCTGAAAGGATCACTAAACTAAAATAATACAAGTTTCCATTTAAATCTATTAATATAGGAAAGATAGGAGCTGATCTCCTTACTTAAATGATCGCAGTTCTAAACACAGCACCTCTATGGGATAATGAGGATGGTTTCCCTTTTAAGATGTTTAGGGAAAACGTTTTATTTTGATCATATCTATGCAGCGCTAGACTACTTCCAATTATATCATTCCTGTTGATTGCCACAGATGAATGAACTGATATACATATATTTTTGTCAGATCACTCTGTATCCAGTTACCTCCCACATCTTTTCTGGTCAGACACATTTTCTTTTGGAGTCTGGAAAACAAATTTGTGATTTAGGAATATTGAATTTTCATCTGAACCTTGGGAAATCTATTGAATAATACAGATACGTGTGGTGTGTCATATTGCTGTATCATTTTAAGTAGATCAGTAGTTGAAAGAAATCAGCAGGGTCTGGGATCTAAGTCAATAAAATGTGTTTAAATTGTGACATTTCTGTGACATACCGCAAAAGACCTGTCCTGATCACTTTGCCGCTGTAACAATTATAATGTAAGTTCCAACCAAGAAACCATCTCTTCTACAGATATTACATCTCGGTTTTATTTGAAACTATTGTTTGACAACCAGGATGTTCTGTACTTTTGGCAGGGGAGGAGAAAGTGATTGGGAGACCTCACGTGTTGCAGGAGAACAAAGCCTGGCCATCAGGGGGATTGCATAAAGGCAATGTTCACCATTAAAGGCTATCTCCACCCAGAAAAAAAACTTTATCCGTAGTGTAGGCACCCCAGCCCACCCCCAACAGCCAAGTTTGTTTTGAAAAACAAGTCCCAGAAATATACCTAGAATCCTTCATTCCTTCGGCTGTCTGCTCCCAGCCCTCTGCTTGCGGTTGCTGGCTATGCAGAGCTCTGAGCGAACGAAGGAGCATAAGTATATTTATGGGTCTAGTTTTACAAAACAAACTTGGTGTTTGGGGGTGGACTGGGGTGCCCTACACTACAGAAAAGTTTTTATAGTTTGCACACCAATTAGCCAAGATGGATCCAGAGGGATGGAGGGAGGGGGGTGGTCCCCCTTGTGCAAGCCAATATCCTTAACAAGGGCACTTTTTGGAACTTTGGGAAGGCACTGCAGGAGAACCAAAAGGAGATGTAAGGTAAGGAATTTTTTACACTACACAGTGGGTCAGCACAGAGGCAAATTTTAGTTTTGGGGGTGGACATGCCCTTTAAAACAAAAAACTGGTCAATTGTCAGTGCCTGCTCCAAACCCCAACTGATGTATTTTGCACTTTATTACCTGCATTACTAACCAGATATTTAAGGATAATTATTGTCCCTATTTTGGCAGAGTAATCTTCCCCTCCCTCAATGCAATCAATCATGGCTGTGACTGCTGATATCACAGCCACTAATTGTTTCATTTGCTGCCTTCTCTGCACATGCTGAAGCTCATTGAGCAGAGGGAGGAGGCAGATAGCTTTGCCAAAAATAAATAGAATGTAACAAGTGATTAAAAAAAAACATTGGGTTTGTGGGTAGATAACTGACAAGTCACCATTATTTTGTTTTAAGTGTGGACATGCCTTTTAATGAAGTGAGTCAACTTTAACAGGAGGTTCTGATTGAACTACACCTTCCTGCACCATCTACTCAACCAAACCAATAGGAAATATCGACAAGTGCATGGCGGGCTGTTTTTTTTTTGTATCATGAAAAATCTACTATTACAATATTTATAGCCAATTATTAGAGAATCTGCTTTAGTGACTAAACTTGCTATTATGTTATAGAGAAACGTTTGACATTATTGCTAGCTATTATGAAACTTGCATCATTGCTTTTAAAACTCCCATGTATACCATTCATTTTCACTTCAATTTGTGCATGTTTCTTAAATTACAAAGAACTTTTATTTGCTGTTCTTTGGAGATCTTTATTTCTCGTTGTGCATAATAGGGGGCAGGGTGGAGCTAAAAAGATATAAGGGATGGAAACTGCCTAGGTGTGTAGAAAGAAAACTGCAAATCACCCCTTTTAAAACACACAGATGCTGAGCTGAGCAGCAAACTAGAGGTCATTAAAGGAGAATTATACTCATGCAGTAACTGACTACTTTCTGGCTCCTCCCACAGTCATTGTCCCTGCCCATTCTCTCATCTCCGACATAGGAGAACATATGATAATTAAGGGGAGGGAGGAGCTTGAAAACTGTCAGCTACATCTAGAAAGAATTCAGTTACTGCATGAGTATGGGACCACACGATCGGTCGCACGAACTGTCGGCCCCTGGCTACTATTGCCGCAACCGATAGACATTTGTTTAAGCTGAACGCTCGCTGGTAACCTGGTTGGTATAAAAGCTGGGCTGGTTATCAGTTATCAAGGAGATACTTTTCTATGGACAACACATCATCTGTTGCCATTGCAGTAAAACCACGAAGATTGCCAGCATTCATTTTCTGGCAACACCAACTTTTGCAGCTCATCTTTAGTGTTATATTAGGCAGAGCAATGACCTTAACTATTGTTGGGTTTATGTGATTATCCACATAATTAGGTATTTTTATCCTTTCTCTTTGTATTTAGCATCTGTAAATTTGCATTATTATTGCGTTCAATACAAATAAAATCATATCATATAAAGGAAGGGGGCACTTCTGGGTAATTTCCATGGTAGCTCTTAAAGGGCAAGTCCAGCCCCAAAATGAAAACTTACACACAGGTAAATCACCCCCCAAAACCTTACACGGTAATAGTTTGAAATCTGAAATATATAAGTCTAACCTGCAATCCTGCTCAAAGTCCTGTTTCCCCTGTTTCTGCTTCCTGGTTCTTCCAGTTAGCAACTGTCAGTTATGGATTTGACAGTTAACATCACAGCCAATGACTGAAAGTTAATCCCCTGTCTGCCTCTTCTGAGCATGCCCAGGCTCAGTACAGGTTTCTAAAATGCTCCGTTTCCATGAGGCATTCAGAAGCATAGCAGGCATACAGTAATGAATTCATAGGATTTTTATGATATATCAACATTTTTTAAAGAGGCCATTCTTTCTAAAAGATGTTCTTATGAGGGTGAAGTTGACCTTTAAGTAAATGCTATAATTTCTATTTAAATAATATATATATAATTTCTAAAATCACTCAGCTAGTGTTTACGGCAAAATAGTGTTTGAGACAAAATGGAAGGTTGATTTGATCAATGATGCTATGGGCTGAGCAATGGCTATAGGAGAAAAGAGGGTGTTCTTGTCTTGCCAGTCAGGTTTTTTCAACTATATTGACCAAATGTGACTAGTATATACTCAATTCTTCTTATAATCATCAGTTTATTTTCTCATTTAATGTTAGATCAGGATCCAAACATGCCAATTGGATTTGCTGGAAATGTGTGATATGTGAAATTTTCCAGTAAAACCAACATATTACGTGTCACAGTGTCGGTATGCTGACATTCTTACGTTTTCCCTGGTATTGCTGTCAGAGCTTAGGGAGTGTCTGTAAACTGATAGAACAGAAAGTCTATTCTTTTCGATGCTTTTGCTCTCCCCCAACTAGGTATTAAAATATTAATTTCAGTTTCACAAAGAAGACAACAATGGGTGAAACACCTGTATTCTACAACTACTGAAAAAAGAGACTTTAAATGTTCTTAAAGGCCCAGCCTCTCCAAAAACAGAAAGCAGTTGTATACATATCGAAAATGTTTTTTAAATACCAACCAATATGTGGGAACAAAATATACATTGTTCTGTTCTTGTGAGTGAGTTTACCTTCCTTAATTGTTTTGTGAGCCACAATGGCATTTGGCATGTTTATTCACATTTTTAACTAGCATCACTTTCAAGTCTTTATAGTGTCACAGAAAACAATTTCATATTGGCTTTTATTCTCTGACATGCAGTGGCCTGACAAATTTTATTACTGTGGATCACTGAATCAAAAATCTTTATTGTTGCTGGAAAGTGATGTCACAAAGCCCCACAGTCCTCTAGTTGATGGTCGAACATCCATACTGGGCACATGTAAGCTCGGTCTTCATTCAGTTGCTGAGGTACCAATGCCCAAGAAAGGTCAGTATTTTAGCTGATGTCACTTCTGCCTGTAAGTGCACCAGCAACTTGTGAAATAACAATTATCGGGAGGTTTAAAACACCAATGCTGGGTTGCTGCCTTTTGATATTTTGGTTTTGTTTTTGTTTTAAATTGAGTTCGGCCTGTTCCTTTTGATATTTACCGGTATACCTTTTTATTACTTCTCATGAAGGATGAACACTTGGTACACACAGACCAATATTTTGTGCCCAGATCAATCCCTGGAAGGAAATTTACCAGCTTATGGTATATTATGACAAATTTGCACATTGCAACATTGGTGTGGTAAAAATATCAGATGATTGGGGGCTAATACAATAAAAGGTACAGCCACCAATAAACAACTTACATTTGAATGGTTGCTGTATATAATAGCAAACCTTTGCACCTCTAAGGGAAAGGCCCAACCAGGCAGCACACACAGATCGCGCAACACAATCTGAATGTCGTGAGATTTGTGTGCACTACCCTGCGCATGCGCTGGGATTCCTCTGATGTAGCCCTATTGCAGCACATGCACAGCACACAACAAAATGGCTTAGTGGCATCTAGCCCTTATTGCATTAGACCTATACAGGGCGAATCAATAAAGATCTTCAGGGAGATTCAATAAAAGTTCTTATCGTTTAAAATGGTGCTAACTTCCCCAACCAATCAGATCTTAGGTAACTTTGAAAGCTAACATCTGATTGGTTGGGGTAAATTTAGCACCATTTTAAACGATAAGAACTTTTTGAATACACTGCTTATCATTAAAAATGGTGCTAATCTTGCCCAAACCAATCAGATCTTAGGTAACATTTGAAAGCTAACATCTGATTGGTTGGGGTAAAATTAGCACCATTTTAAATGATAAGAACTTTTATTGAATAACACTGCTTATCATTAAAAATGGTGCAAATTTTGCCCCAACCAATCAGATATTAGCTTTCAAATGTTATATAGGATTTGATTGGTTGGGGCAAAATTAGCACCATTTTTAATGAAAGATCTTTATTTAATCTCCCTTATAGTTTTTTTTTCTCAAAATAATTGGAGCAGTGCTGCTATCAGTTCTATTTTACTATTATACCAAGGGCTCTTTACAACTAAAAAATGTGTGTCTACTTTTATCTGCAGGTAATCCACTGTATTTCTTGGTGGTTTTCATGATTTAGATACACAGTTATATTTTTACATCTTTTTGTTGTTACTTGGAACAGTTGTGTACAAAGCCGTTTATGACAAGAAAAAGATATGCTTGTGAAGGTTCTCATTCATCCAGGTCATGGTATATCTGTTGTATTCAATTAGATCAACTGGACTTGAAATGTAGTTCTTGAAGACGTTTCGCTAGTCATCCGACTGGCTTTCTCAATTCAGAATGACTTGTACAAGAATCTTTGGCAATTATGTACCCTGGAAAATCCCAATTAGCATATCACAGCCAGGTGTTAAGGGTGTGATTGGATAGTGGCTAAGAGGTGTTATAGGAACGCCCAGAGTAAGGTGTCAAAACAGCATTGTACATGGCAGACAGATGGTGTCGAACCCCCCCACCTCTATTTAGGCTTGGTTTCTTTATTTTCACATAAATGGCCTCCTTAACACCTCTTAGCCACTATCACAACCAGGATGTTCTGTACTTTGGCAGGGGAGGAGAAAGTGATTGGGAGACCTCACGTGTTGCAGGAGAACAAAGCCTGGCCATCAGGGGGATTGCATAAAGGCAATGTTCACCATTAAGGCTATCTCCACCCAAAAAAAAAACTTTATCCGTAGTGTAGGCACCCACCCAGCCCACCCCCAACAGCCAAGTTTGTTTGAAAAACAAGTCCCAGAATATACCTAGAATCCTTCATTCCTTCGGCTGTCTGCTCCCACCCTCTGCTTGCGGTTGCTGGCTATGCAGAGCTCTGAGCGAACGAAGGAGCATAAGTATATTTATGGGTCTAGTTTTACAAAACAAACTTGGTGTTTGGGGGTGGACTGGGGTGCCCTACACTACAGAAAAGTTTTTATAGTTTGCACACCAATTAGCCAAGATGGATCCAGAGGGTGGAGGGAGGGGGGTGGTCCCCCTTGTGCAAGCCAATATCCTTAACAAGGGCACTTTTTGGAACTTTGGGAAGGCACTGCAGGAGAACCAAAAGGAGATGTAAGGTAAGGAATTTTTTACACTACACAGTGGGTCAGCACAGAGGCAAATTTTAGTTTTGGGGTGGACATGCCCTTTAAAACAAAAAACTGGTCAATTGTCAGTGCCTGCTCCAAACCCCAACGATGTATTTGCACTTATTACCTGCATACTAACCAGATATTTAAGGATAATTATTGTCCTATTTTGGCAGAGTAATCTTCCCCTCCCTCAATGCAATCAATCATGGGCTGTGACTGCTGATATCACAGCCACTAATTGTTCATTTGCTGCCTTCCTCTCACATGCTGAAGCTCATTGAGCAGAGGGAGGAGGCAGATAGCTTTGCCAAAAATAAATAGAATGTAACAAGTGATTAAAAAAAAACATTGGGTTTGTGGGTAGATAACTGACAAGTCACCATTATTTTGTTTTAAGTGTGGACATGCCTTTTAATGAAGTGAGTCAACTTTAACAGGAGGTTCTGATTGAACTACACCTTCCTGCACCATCTACTCAACCAAACCAATAGGAAATATCGACAAGTGCATGGCGGGCTGTTTTTTTTTGTATCATGAAAATCTACTATTACAATATTATAGCCAATTATTAGAGAATCTGCTTAGTGACTAAACTTGCTATTATGTTATAGAGAAACGTTTGACATTATTGCTAGCTATTATGAAACTTGCATCATTGCTTTTAAAACTCACCCATGTATACCATTCATTTTCACTTCAATTTTGCATGTTTCTTAAATTACAAAGAACTTTTATTTGCTGTTCTTTGGAGATCTTTATTTCTCGTTGTGCATAATAGGGGGCAGGGTGGAGCTAAAAAGATATAGGGATGGAAACTGCCTAGGTGTGTAGAAAGAAAACTGCAAATCACCCCTTTTAAAACACACAGATGCTGAGCTGAGCAGCAAACTAGAGGTCATTAAAGGAGAATATACTCTCATGCAGTACTGACACTTTCGGCTCCTCCCACATCATTGTCCCTGCCCATTCTCTCTCATCTCCGACATAGGAGAACATATGATAATTAGGGGAGGGAGGAGCTTGAAAACTGTCAGCTACATCTAGAAAGAATTCAGTTACTGCATGAGTATGGGACCACACGATCGGTCGCACGAACTGTCGGCCCTGGCTACTATTGCCGCAACCGATAGACATTTGTTAAGCTGAACGCTCCGTGGTAACCTGGTTGGTATAAAAGCTGGGCTGGTTATCAGTTATCAAGGAGATACTTTTCTATGGACAACACATACATCTGTTGCCATTGCAGTAAAACCACGAAGATTGCCAGCATTCATTTTCTGGCAACACCAACTTTTGCAGCTCATCTTTAGTGTTATATTAGGCAGAGCAATGACCTTAACTATTGTTGGGTTTATGTGATTATCCACATAATTAGGTATTTTTATCCTTTCTCTTTGTATTTAGCATCTGTAAATTTGCATTATTATTGCGTTCAATACAAATAAAATCATATCATATAAAGGAAGGGGGCACTTCTGGTAATTCCATGGTAGCTCTTAAAGGGCAAGTCCAGCCCCAAAATGAAAACTTACACACAGGTAAATCACCCCCCAAACCTTACACGGTAATAGTTTGAAATCTGAATATATAAGTCTAACCTGCAATCCTGCTCAAAGTCCTGTTTCCCCTGTTTCTGCTTCCTGGTTCTTCCAGTAGCAACTGTCAGTTATGGATTTGACAGTTAACATCACAGCCAATGACTGAAAGTTAATCCCCTGTCTGCCCTTCTGAGCATGCCCAGGCTCAGTACAGGTTTCTAAAATGCTCCGTTTCCATGAGGCATTCAGAAGCATAGCAGGCATACAGTAATGAATTCATAGGATTTTTATGATATATCAACATTTTTTAAAGAGGCCATTCTTTCTAAGATGTTCTTATTAGGGTGAAGTTGACCTTTAAGTAATGCTATAATTTCTATTTAAATAATATATATATAATTTCTAAAATCACTCAGCTAGTGTTTACGGCAAAAATAGTGTTTGAGACAAAATGGAAGGTTGATTTGATCAATGATGCTATGGGCTGAGCAATGGCTATAGGAGAAAAGAGGGTGTTCTTGTCTTGCCAGTCAGGTTTTTTTTCAACTATTTGACCAAATGTGACTAGTATAATACTCAATTCTTCTTATAATCATCAGTTTTTTTTCTCATTAATGTTAGATCAGGATCCAAACATGCCAATTGGATTTGCTGGAAATGTGTGATATGTGAAATTTTCCAGTAAAACCAACATATTACGTGTCACAGTGTCGGTATGCTGACATTCTACGTTTTCCCTGGTATTGCTGTCAGAGCTTAGGGAGTGTCTGTAAACTTATGAACAGAAAGTCTATTCTTTTCGATGCTTTTGCTCTCCCCAACTAGGTATTAAAATATTAATTTCAGTTCACAAAAGAAGACAACAATGGGTGAAACACCTGTATTCTACAACTACTGAAAAAAGAGACTTTAAATGTTCTTAAAGGCCCAGCCTCTCCAAAAACAGAAACAGTTGTATACATATCGAAAATGTTTTTTAAATACCAACCAATATGTGGGAACAAAATAACATTGTTCTGTTCTTGTGAGTGAGTTTACCTTCCTTAATTGTTTTGTGAGCCACAATGGCATTTGGCATGTTATTCACATTTTTAACTAGCATCACTTTCAAAGTCTTTATAGTGTCACAGAAAACAATTTCATATTGGCTTTTATTCTCTGACATGCAGTGGCCTGACAAATTTTATTACTGTGGATCACTGAATCAAAAATCTTTATTGTTGCTGGAAAGTGATGTCACAAAGCCCCACCCTCTAGTTGATGGTCGAACATCCATACTGGGCACATGTAAGCTCGGTCTTCATTCAGTTGCTGAGGTACCAATGCCCAAGAAAGGTCAGTATTTTAGCTGATGTCACTTCTGCCTGTAAGTGCACCAGCAACTTGTGAAATAACAATTATCGGGAGGTTTAAAACACCAATGCTGGGTTGCTGCCTTTTGATATTTTGGTTTGTTTTTGTTTTAAATTGAGTTCGGCCTTTCCTTTTGATATTTACCGGTATACCTTTTTATTACTTTCTCATGAAGGATGAACACTTGGTACACACAGACCAATATTTGTGCCAGATCAATCCCTGGAAGGAAATTTACCAGCTTATGGTATATTATGACAAATTTGCACATTGCAACATTGGTGTGGGTAAAAATATCAGATGATTGGGGCTAATCAATAAAAGGTACAGCCACCATAAACAACTTACATTTGAATGGTTGCTGTATATATAGCAACCTTTGCACCTCTAAGGGAAAGGCCCAACCAGGCCACACCAGATCGCGCAACACAATCTGAATGTCGTGAGATTTGTGTGCACTACCCTGCGCATGCGCTGGGATTCCTCTGATTAGCCCTATTGCAGCACTGCACGCACACAACAAAATGGCTTAGTGGCATCTAGCCCTTATTGCATTAGACCTATACAGGGCGAATCAATAAAGATCTTCAGGGAGATTCAATAAAAGTTCTTATCGTTTAAAATGGTGCTAATCTTGCCCCAACCAATCAGATCTTAGGTAACATTTGAAAGCTAACATCTGATTGGTTGGGGTAAATTTAGCACCATTTTAAACGATAAGAACTTTTATTGAATAACACTGCTTATCATTAAAAATGGTGCTAATCTTGCCCAAACCAATCAGATCTTAGGTAACATTTGAAAGCTAACATCTGATTGGTTGGGGTAAAATTAGCACCATTTTAAATGATAAGAACTTTTATTGAATAACACTGCTTATCATTAAAAATGGTGCAAATTTTGCCCCAACCAATCAGATATTAGCTTTCAAATGTTATATAGGATTTGATTGGTTGGGGCAAATTAGCACCATTTTTAATGATAAGATCTTTATTTATCTCCCTTATAGTTTTTTTTCTCAAAATAATTGGAGCAGTGCTGCTATCAGTTCTATTTTACTATTATACCAAGGGCTCTTTAACAACTAAATGTGTGTCTACTTATTATCTGCAGGTAATCCACTGTATTTCTTGGTGGTTTTCATGATTTAGATACACAGTTATATTTTTACATCTTTTTGTTGTTACTTGGAACAGTTGTGTACAAAGCCGTTTATGACAAGAAAGATATGCTTGTGAAGTTCTCATTCATCCAGGTCATGGTAATCTGTTGTATTCAATTAGATCAACTGACTTGAAATGTAGTTCTTGAAGACGTTTCGCTAGTCATCCGACTGGCTTTCTCAATTCAGAATGACTTGTACAAGAATCTTTGGCAATTATGTACCCTGGAAAATCCCAATTAGCATATCACAGCCAGGTGTTAAGGTGTGATTGGATAGTGGCTAAGAGGTGTTATAGGAACGCCCAGAGTAAGGTGTCAAAACAGCATTGTACTGGCAGACAGATTGGTCGAACCCCCCCACCTCTATTTAGGCTTGGTTTCTTTAAATTTATATAAGGAGGCCATTTATGCGAAAATAAAGAAACCAAGCCTAAATAGAGGTGGGGGGGTTCGACACCATCTGTCTGCCATGTACAATGCTGTTTTGACACTTACTCTGGGCGTTCCTATAACACCTCTTAGCCACTATCCTATCACACCCTTAACACCTGGCTGTGATATGCTAATTGGGATTTTCCAGGGTACATAATTGCCACAGATTCTTGTACAAGTCATTCTGAATTGAGAAAGCCAGTCGGATGACTAGCGAAACGTCTTCAAGAACTACATTTCAAGTCCAGTTGATCTAATTGAATACAACAGATATGACAAGAAAAAGAATGAGAATACAACTACTGTACAACTTATAGATACTGTATTGATTTACTATTTATTCTGGCTTTACTCTTTGTATAGGTGCATTCACACTTATACTTTAGGCTGAGTACACATGGGCTAATATTTCGATAGGGGTGGTTAATTGGGTGAAAATATTAGACATAAAGCTCCATACACACGGGCCAACTCGCAACACACAAGACAGATGAACAGCCATTTTGCCCATACACCAACCGATAGTCTGGCAAATGGCCATTCGTCTGGTGCTCAGTTAATGGTATCACAAGTGAGGGCTACATTCTAAGGTGGTCGTACACATGCGATTTCCATTGCAATGTGCTGAAAAATCACATTAGTAATGGGAGCCGATATCAGGTAAATCCCTTCAGTCCGTGAGGGCTAATGTGTATGGCCACCTTTAGTGTTAACATTATAATAAAATAAAAACCAATTACCCTTTCATCCCTAAATATACAATACACAATTCTGTTCTGTTTTGTTTTCTCTCTGGGGAACAAAGGAAATGAATGTGTTATCATGTTTGACATTTGCACTTAAAGTTATCAGAAGGTAAACAAGCTGTTTTGAATGGACTAGTAACTATAGACCATGGTAAATGTGGATTAGAATATTCCATTACAGGATTATACAATCAGTTTCCCCAAAACTGTGTTTTTATTCCTCTAGAAATAAGAATACTTCCACACTGGATTCTACACTGGTAGCAAGTCATGTATTCATTCATTAAAGGACAATTAAAGGTGAATGCAACCCCCCTAGCTGTTGTGCCCATAGTGAGGATATAAAACAATATGGGGGATATGTAATATTTGCTGTTATCGGCAAAATAATTGTAAAACCCACGTGACCTGATGTAATATCAGGTTTGCGTGGGCTTTACACTGCATTAGCCGGGCATGAACCGTTTTGGATTTGAGGCCTGTTGAGGTAGCATAAGGAACCCCTCGGAGAATTCCTTATTCGAGGCAAAATAACCTTGGCTTTTTCTTTTTCTGCTGTTTGTAAGGGTGTTATAATTTATACAGAGTCTGTATAATTCCCAATATGTCCGGGTCAGACTCTCCGTCTATAGAAAGGATTGGCCTGTCTGCTAGATAATTATTAGGTTTTATATTTTGTTTATACTGGTACTGGTCTTGGTACAGGAGGTTTAATCTTTCTTGTATTTGGAGGGATCAAGGAAAGCTGTATTGTGGCTTATGAGCATAATATGTTTTAATATTCTGGTTTGTGTGAAAAAGTACTTGATAGTGCTGTAAGGACAGTCTTATCTGTTGTATTCAATTACATCAACTGGACTTGAAGTTTAGTTCTTGAAGACGTTTCACTAGTCATCCGACTGGCTTTCTCAATTCAGAATGACTTGTACAAGAATCTGTGGCAATTATGTACCCTGGAAAATCCCAATTAGCATATCACAGCCAGGTGTTAAGGGCATGATTGGATAGTGGCTAAGAGGTGTTATAGGAACACCCAGGGTAAGGTGTCAAAACAGCATTGTACATGGCAGACAGTTGGTGTCGAACCCCCCCACCTCTATTTAGGCTTGGTTTCTTTATTTTCACATAAAATAAGTTGAGAGATCTCAACTTACTGTTAGCATTACCAAGATGTACGATTGGTTGTAAAGTGGTTGATACGCCACGAGAATGAGTGTAGGTAGTTTGGATAGCAATATTTATTGTATCTCCTCCATAGTGTCACATCTTAGTATTTTAAAAACTAAACCTATTTAATAAAGGTGAGCAAAACACACATTAATATGTTAAGTGACATATGTGTCAGATTGTGCTTTTTGGCACTTGCATAGGATTCAAGCCTTTCTACATAAGATGTTAGTATTAGAGTGTTAAATATAAAACAAAATGTGGATGTTGCATTCTAATGCTGTGGTAAATACAAAAATACTCAATTATTTTAAATACATATTTTATGTACACATATTTGAAATACTGGAATAACAAATCACAGTTAGGAATTCAGATCATTCATTTGAGTAATTATCTTCCTTCAAAGAGTAACAAAAGACATTCCTATGCAATACAGATGCAAGACTTAAGCTAGGTACACACCTAGCGATTTTTCCTCCTGACCGACCGTTCGATACTTTCGACCTGGACTGGAGGGCTGACTCAACACTAATTGGTGGACTGGTGCTGAGATGCGGTATTGCAGGAAGGAGGAATTTTTTTAACTGCAGCCTTTTAGGTGTTCTGCAGGGGCACGTACTGAGCAAATGTTTTAGTTTGCTTCATAGTATGGGCACCCCTGACTGCAAAAGACCAGTAAAAAGCTAATGTCTGATTCAAATATATCTGTTGTAATCAACTGGACTTTAAGTTTAGTTCTTGAAGATGTTTTGTTAGTCATCCGACTGGCTTTCTCAATTCAGAATGACTTGTACAAGAATCTGCAATCAATTAAGTACCCTGGAAAGTCCCAATTAGCATATGACAGACAGGTGTATTTGACAGACCAGTATTTGATGTTTGACTCCCATCACCCTTTAGATCACAACCTGGGTGTCATCAGAACCCTGCAACACAGAGCTGAGAACATCCCCACTAGCACAGATACAAAGGCTAAAGAAATAAAACATCTCAGAGGAGCCCTTAAGACGTGTGGATATCCAGACTGGACCTTTGCCAAAAGAAGTAGAAGGAAAGAAAAGAACACGAATACCAACAGTGAAGGGAAAAAGCAAGACAGGAGGAAGAACATGGTCATCCCATATGTAGCAGGGGTCTCCGAGAAATTAAGAAGAATTTTCAAAAAACACTGTATCCATGTCTGCTTTAAACCGAACAATACACTGAGGCAGCAATAGGTACATCCGAAAGACCCAGAAAAGCAACATCATATATGCAGTGCAGTGAAGAGTATTCTGATTTGTATGTGGGGGAAAACAAACATACCTTTATAATCTACCTTTGTAGATTGTAATGTCAACATCTTGGCAAAGGAACAGGACTGGTTCAAAAGAGGTGTCAAGGAGGCCATTTATGTAAAAATAAAGAAACCAAGCCTGAATAGAGGTGGAGGGATCGAAACAGCAACTGTCTGCCATGTACAATGCTGTTGTGACACCTTACCCTGGGCAGTTTCAATAACACCTCAGCCTCGATGCATCCACACCTTGCATTCAGACAGTCCCTAACACCTGGCTGTCATATGCTAATTGGGACCTTCCAGGGTACTTAATTGCCAACAGATTCTTGCACAAGTCATTCTGAATTGAGAAAGCCAGTCGGATGACTAGCGAAACATCTTCAAGAACTAAACTTCAAGTCCAGTTGATTTAACTGAATACAACAGATATACATGACCTGGATGAATGAGAACCTTCACAAGCATGCACAGACAAATGTTTGCATCTATTATTAAATAAGCCCCTATGTCTGTTGCTAACCTTTGCAATTTGTCAGCTGCATATTGGTTATATTTAAAAAAAGACCAATATAATTTTTTTCATTTCGAATTCTAAATAATGAACTGCAGTGGTTACTGGAGGTTTAAACGCAGAAACTATTTGTAACAGAAATTTAGCCTTGATCCATATTATGGGCACATAGCATTCTTTTGCCATAAACAAAGAGAAATGCAGAGTCACAAGATGAAAACTAAATATTGAGAAGTTTTGGTTTTCTCCTTAAAATACTTGCTGAGATTTCCACCACCCCCCTGCCTGTTTGTTCCACTCTGTTCCTTCTCACGTGGTTTCTTATATGACACATCTCAGGGTTGAATTTCTTTTCTTTTTACGGGATATCTAAACTAGAAATAAACTTGAGATAAACATCCTCTGCTGTGATATTTGCATCTGCATAAAGTTCCAGTGCTGTGAATTAGAAAGAAGGAAATGGCACCATGCTTTTCAGGGGTTAGAAGAATGCAGGTTTCAGGTAGTTGAGTTAAGCATTAATAAGAAGGTTTCAGTGCTCCATTGACTTTGTTGTGTCACTGAACCCTACAGTTTTAAGTGCACAATGCTCACATTGTTTTGAATAGAATACTGAGAAGATGCCCCCGATCTTGGCAAGGACTAGGTGTACCTAAAACCTAGCTATTAAGGAAATCGCAAAACAAAAAGACATATTCATGCTGCTCTGTAATAGTTATGCTGCCTTTCCCACAGTATATTTCAGGTTGCAGTCAGTTAGAACTCAGGTAACACCAGTTCTGGGCTCTGGAGAGTAAAACAAATTGTTTGAAAAAGAGTTTGTTTATATGATTGTAGCCACGTGCATGTATTAGGATCTCTGTGGCCAGAAAACTTCAAAGCTACAGCCTACACTTGTCACTGATGATTAACTGAGCAATCCATGTCCATTTCTTATCATAGTTCAGCTTCGGAAAATGGAACAAGTAGGTGATGTATGGCTATTGGTGAAAACTAATACCTGTAGTTACATGGATGACACACTACATTAGGTAGACATTACTTATTTTTAAGTAAGTACTTATTTTTATTAAGTACTAATAAAGTTTCCAAAATGTGATTTTCTTTCAGTCCAACGAAGAAAAGAAAACTGCCCTGGTGAACTGCTAGTGCCCATGTAAACTTTATTAATAGGTCCTAAATGATCATAAAAATAAAAATGTATTTAGAAATGGGACAATTTTACTAGTCGTGTCTTCTTCCACCTTCCTGCTTGTAGTACTTTCTGCTTTGAGAATTATTGTGTGGGGGTGTTATCTAGATGGGAGGTTATATTACTATGGCCGGGTACACACAAGCAAATTTTTCATGGCAACTGACCGATATTTCAGGCCCCAAAAAACTGCGGTATTTTTGCATGCACCTGCAACTGGTTAGATGATGGTGATTCGCCCTGGCAAACTGCTCACTAATGGCGAACAGACGGCCGGGACGAAGAATCTGATGGTGTGTACTCAGCCTTTAAATGATGCTGGGAAAGACTGTGCTTTGTTTTCATACTTGCATCTTCAGTGCCAAATATTGAATCTGCAGAGCACACCTAGCAATAGGATCTGAACAGGAGAAACCTGTTGTGTGGGAACTAAATTTGCATGACCACTAGTAAGGCTGGGTACACACTGAGGGACTATTGCTCGGCCGGGACAAATGTCCGTTAGATGCGGCAAATTCGGCCAAGGCCGAAAATGCAAATGATCGATCGAGCATTGCCATAGGGAAGCGCACGTTCGATCGTAATTTTCCGCCATGTCCGATCATTCATTCGTCGGATCCGGATGAACAAATGATCAAGGTTGGTTGCGGCTGCCCATCCCACACCAGCCGATATTTTCGGCCAACCGACTGAAAGTGCCGTGAATCGATCGGTGGGCCGAAAATATGGGCTGGTGTGTATCCAGTCTAACAGATCTTTAAAAGGGAACTGTAGTCTCCAAACAAGTTAAGTTTAAATGAAAGGCTAGTTTCCTACCTTTAAAACGAGCCATCAACCACCTCTCTACGTGCTCCACAGCCCAAGATATACAGAAATGACTGACCAGAAAGTTAATGGGTGGGAGGCAGACATGTGACATTCCTGAGGCTTCTCCTGCACAATGCCGCCGGCGAGCACAGCCTCAGACTCCCTCAGCGTGTCAGGGAGACAGGAATTCCCTCCTCCTCTCTGCTGTGTGAAGTCCTGACAGAGAAGGTAAGGGAATCTACAGCCCTTCTCTTTCACTGTGTGAAGACAGCCTTTTCAGGCAGAGTTCTCACTTTGCCTGAAAAGGCTGATTCCACAGAGTTTTCTGTAGGGAAGGGGAGGGGGTCTGAGTAACCCACAGCACCCACGAGTGGGGGGGGACCATGGCACCCACGAGTAGGCAGGGCCACATGGTGCTGTTAAATACTGGGCCATGGGGGGCCTGCAACTGGAGGGACCATGGGGTCCATGAATGGGAGGGACCAGGGGGGTTGCAAAGAGGAGGAGGAGACACAGGACAGATTGACTGACATGGTTTCAGAGCAGGAAGCAGGAAGTGCAGGGGACCTTGTGATGCTGCTGCCATATCACACACAAAAATGTAAATTTCTTCAAAACTATGCAAAATAAACAATGGAAATAAATTGCAAAAATTCTCAGGGGAGCAATTCCTAAAATCATTTTTGGACCACAGTTCCCCTTTAACATCCGTTGGAGGAGGGGATTCTGGGATAATCAACTCGTAGCTGTTGTTGAAAGATGGCAGCATTATAAAGACAGGGAAATGCACTTGTGTTAGTAACATTTAATGCACACATGATAAATTATTATGGTGTAATAAAATAGGAGGATGTTACCAGGGAGTGCAATGTACAACTTAAAATGTGTTACAAAGTTCATAAAACATTTTTTTACATATATTGTGTTTATTATCCTGTTATGTCATAATTGAATCTGTTTCATTTGAAAAAAAGGAGTTAAGTGAAATGACATGTAATCTTCTTATCCGTGTCACACCACTGTGCTGCTATGCAATAATACACTAAGGAATTTGCAGAAAGTAGAATTTGGGGATTTAACCTTATCACTGCCTGGGTGGCCATGATTTTAAATATTAAAGGGCATGTCCACCCCCAAAACTGTAATTTAACCCCATACTGGCCACATTCTATAGTTTAAAAAAATCCTTACCTTTAGGGCTAGGCCACACTGTTGCGTTTTTTTTGCGATTGCGCTTGCGTTTTTAAAAAATCATAGAAAATGTGGCAACGCAAAAAAACCGCACGTTTGCGTTCTGCATTTTTAATCGCAATCGCATGTGTTTTCCTATACTTATTAAAGAAATCGCAAGCGCAAACGCAAAAAAAATCGCACATGAAATCACATGCGATTGCGTTTGCGTTGCAGTGTGGCCATGCCCTAAATCTCTGCTCCAAATGGTTTTTCTGCTATGCCCCTCCAAAGTCCAGGAAACTGTTGTGTAGAAGCTCTCAGTGAGTCAACCTGTGGCTGTCTGTGCCTCAACCTCATCAAGGCCTGAGGCATACGCAGGGAAGCCCCCCCCCCCCCCCACCATCTGGATCCATCCTCTGAGATCGTGGCACCTAGCGTTAAATCCTGGTTACATAAGGTAAGTAAGAGCTCCCAACCCTAACTGCCATAATATTTTTGAAAAAAACTGCCCCGATAGTTACTTACGGACCCTTGTCTCCCACGGCGTCTTCAATGACGTCAGCGGCGTCTGTGATTGCTCGCGTCTTAGCCAATCACAGACACGGATGGCGGACCAGCCCCTGCTTGCAACTTCCGCAAGCAGGGAGCTGGATAGGAGACGGTGCGGGAGAGAATGGGCTGTAAATTAACATCTGGGCATTTTTAAAAAAATATATTATGGCGGTTGGGGGTGGGCAGCTGCTACCTACATTATATCAAAAGTTTAATTTCAGGGTGGACATGCCCTTTAATCTGGGGCCAAGTCCTTTAGTTATCAGCTATAACTACAGCCACGCACACGCTGGTGGAAGGTCACTAAAGCTGATGGGTGATAAAACTAAAGCCTGCATTCTAACCCCCCTGGCGGATGCTTTATACCGGTGCTTTGGATATGGGTATGCATAAAAAGTCTAAATCTGATTTATTTGTAATTCAGCTCAAAATTCCATTTTCAGTTAGTATCTAGGGCTAGGTTCCTTGGCTAATGTGCAACATTAAGGAATAACCAGGGAGAACCAGCAAGGACTTTTCATGCTCCTCCCACTACCAGACAGTAGTGTTGTCTATTGTTTTAAGAAGTGTGATCCAGGGAGTTTTGTTAATTATGATTTTTCCCCAGACACATAAACACGACTACATGTCTGAAATGGATTCCCACTGACTAATGTGAATTTCTTGAAAGTAGCCCATGAAAACAGTTCATGTCCAAAAACACAAAGCTTTGGATAACAGCCATACCCATAGTTGACTGTCTTCATAGTCTGAGGAAAGCTATAACAGTTCTTCTGAACATCAAATTTCATTAACACAAGTGGACAAGATTGCAATGGAAGTGCGTGGAAGTGCAATAGGTAGATACATATCTCACAGAAGTAAAGCTACATACACAAACTGATATTGCGTCTCAAAACCCTGAACTTACCAGAATGATACACAGGAGCCATGTTTGGGGCCTAATCAGTCCTCTTGTCTAATATATTTTCTGTATTGACCAATGGATAGACTGGGATTATCCAACAGATCAAACATTAGTTTAGTAGTCTGCCGGTTTGTGTTGATATTGTGTCCTATTGAAGACCACGTGATCAGTTGAAATTTACTAACTTGCCTGTTCAAATTATTATCGACTAATTTTGACAAAAAATTGGCTGAATATTTTCAGGTATATTTTTGGACGAGACTGACTGATATATTGTATTGAGCTGATAATTGGGTTGAAATATCAACCTGTTTATACTGGACCTTCCAGACACCTGTAAAATAACACTTACAATGTAGCAGGTGCTTCTATGCAGCTTTCCTTTGATAAACATGTCTAACTTAATTAACCACATAAAGTGAAAATGGCAAGTCTGATACTCACATGGTGTTCCTAGTTCTTTTTAACATATTCAACTATTAATTATTATGGAATAGGAGGATGCAAAACCCAGGTGATTGCAGAATGCTTTTGGTACTTATATTTTTTTAAAGGGTTGATATTTTTAACCTTTCCTGTGTAATTTAATATGCAGTATTATTATCCTTTGGTAATTTTCTACGAATCCTGTATAATTTAAAATGCAGGATAGGTCAGTTGGGACAAAATATTGTCTGCAAACCTTTCCTACCTACTGACTGCCTATCAAGTGATATATTGATCGGTACAATAAGGGAAGCTGTTCCATGAAGTTATTTGAAAAATTCCCTTCCCTGCCATTGAAGTGTATGGGGAAAGCTGGAGGCATTTGTTTCTGACAGCATTCCCCTTACTGGGTGGACCTGTCTATCGGGAAGTTTAGGCTGGGGTTGGCCTTTGTGTACCACCCTTATGAGATGGATGGAAGGTGCAGTGTCTGTTTTTCACCTGGACAGTCTGGGAATCGGCCCCCCTGTCTAGTTTTTGAGGCTTCTTCCCTGCTGAAGAAAAAAAAGCGCCTCCTACCATTCAGCCCCAGTGTATACCGGTACTTTGTTTCTGGGAGGGATCGGATCACTCAGAGTCTGTGCAGCAATTCCTCCTCCAGCCAGAGCTACAGAACATTCCAGCCAATCAAAGCGTAGAGTTCCATCCCCTCCCAACCCAGCCATTTCCCCAAACTTTTGGAGCCTTTCAGACAAAAGTAAGTTCCCTTTGCTGTGCTCTTTTTGCCTATGGGACTTATTCAAGAGGGGGGGTTATTTGTAGTGTATGTGCCAAGCAGTTTACCCATATCTGTGTGCCAAGCAGTTTGCCCATATCTGTGTGCCCAGCAATTTACCTATATATGTGTGCCCAGCAGTTTACCCATGCCTCTGTGCCCAGAAGTTTTATTCATATATGTGTACCAAGCAGTTTACCCATGCCTGTGTGCACAGCAATTTACCCATGTATGTGTGCCCAGCAGTTTACCCATTTTTGTGTGCACAGCAGTTTACTCATGCCTGTGTGCCCAGCAGTTTACCCATGCCTGTGTGCCCAGCAGTTTACCCATGCCTGTGTGCCCAGCAGTTTACCCATGCTTGTGTGCCGAGCAGTTTACCCATATATGTGTGCCCAGCAGTTTACCCATGCCTGTGTGCCAAGCAGTTTACCCATATTTGTGTGCCCAGCAGTTTACCCATGCCTGTGTGCCAAGCAGATTACCCATGCTTGTGTGCCCAGCAGTTTACTCATATATGTGTGCCAAGCAGTTTACCCATATCTGTGTGCCAAGCAGTTTACCCATATCTGTGTGCCCAGCAGTTTACCCATGCCTGTGTGCCCAGAAGTTTAACCATATATATGTGTGCCCACCAGTTTACCCATATATGTGTGCCCAGCAGTTTACCCATATCTTTGTGCCCAGTAGTTTACCTATATCTGTGTGCCAAGCAGTTTACCCATATCTGTGTGCTCAGCAGTTTACCCATATATGTGTGCCAAGCAGTTTACCCATATCTGTGTGCCCAACAGTTTTATCCATATATGTGTGCCAAGCAGTTTTACCCATGTCTGTGTGACAAGCAGTTTTACCCATGACAGTTTTTCTACTATTTTACCAGTGTCAATGTGTGCCCCACTATTAAGTTTGGGTTTTCAATGGCAAATAGGCGGCAACCCTAAGACTGGAACCACCGTGATATCGGAAATCCAGATTTTTTCCTATGTATATGAATATGCAGAACCTGAAATGAGATTACATTTTATTTCTGTTGGTGGAACTGAATGGATTCCAAGTGGAAAGTTTACTTACAAATGTTAATATTTGCATCATAGAATCATTTGGAAACTGCAATGAAGAGATTGCTGGGAAAAAAAGTGGAACAAGTGCAAAGCTGACGTATTGGGGAAGGAGGGAGGGTGATTGGAGGGCGTGTGTTAAGATTGGATAGAAATGAATACAGGCGTACAAAAGAACAGGTTTTTCAAGCAGCCAGTAAATTCTATATTTACAAAATGTATTATGTATTGCACAACACCCCTTCTTACTTACAGAAAGGACACGTAGCACTGGGACAGGTTAAACTGCAGTCTACAATCACCAAAAAATAAACATAAAGAGATTTTCACTTTTATTATTCTTATCAAAACATAGTTAATGTCTCAGAGATGAGCCATGAGAATTCCTAGCTGTGACTGTGTAGCCCGAAGCTGAAAAACAAAATTGTGAAAGTTTGCCTGTGCAATTAATCTGCAGCAATCAGTCAGATGTCTTCTAGCTAATTTAACCCAGTAAAAAGCTAACATCTGATTGGTTGCTTGATTCAATGGCTTCTATTAAGAAGTGTTACGGCCATATTTATAAA
Source organism: Hymenochirus boettgeri (assembly GCA_019447015.1). Classification (NCBI taxonomy): domain Eukaryota; kingdom Metazoa; phylum Chordata; class Amphibia; order Anura; family Pipidae; genus Hymenochirus; species Hymenochirus boettgeri. The sequence continues at coordinate 64,807,256 of CM033469.1, read as the reverse complement.
GGTGCAGGATCTATTTTTAGGGACACCGCGCCTTTAACAATCAGATTAACGATCAATAAAGCAATCAATAAAAGATTGCAAAACTATGATAATGATCATTTATATGACTGCAGTCGTAAATATTTCTCCTTGCTAATGGTGTGTTCAGCTGCTCACAGCGAATGTGGCCACCTCTGATATTCAATCGTGACTAATTGTATGGTCCATAGAAGATTTCCGTGATTTACTGTCTTTTCCTTTTGTCCGAAACAATGACAGACATCAGTCAGTCATGGTCACTTAGGTACCGCCAATAATCAAGTCTATCGACTGAACGTCCGAAATAACAGTCTGTTGGCCCAAAATCTCTGCTTGTGTGTACCTAGCCATAGAGGTTTTTACCCTGTTTGTTTCCTGCTCATCACCCTCAGGCCTATTTTCCTTTTTATAAACAAAACTTATGGGGAAATTAATGTGCATAACTGGTGGTGGCAGTAAAAATGTACTAGTTAAGTTAATGTTTTGGGGGGGGGGGGGAAATATTGGAGAAATCGACATATTGTCCATGTTAGTATAATGTTTTTATTTGCCATTGACTAGTATAATGGAAATATCCATTCCTCTAAAGACTCCTTTCCAGGAAAAATGTTTCTAGGAAGGAGGACGAGCAGTCTGTGGAAATTAAGCACAATTAACACCTATATGAGTGGTAACTACAAGGTAACAAAACATCATTGGGACTTTCCTTTATGTAATAGTGCATGCTAGGTACATGCTAGGTATAGTTTTAGCTCTATGTTCCTTGGGGCACAAATAGATACTTTGTAACTAGATACACTTCACATAATGTTGTAATGTGGTTGTTGCCATGTAAATATAAATGCTACACATGATTGGTTTAATGGGGATCTTTACTGTCTGTAGGGAACAAATAGGTGTTATTACTACACACGCCAACTTCCTTAATGCCTCTGTTGTGCAGTGTAATAATTTTCACCGGCAAAACATGTGGTTTTTGCTATCAGTGGTTATCAGATTTGTTATACTCGTGCACAGAAATTAAGCTGAGCAAACATAGCACCGTAGTGTATAGTTAGCGTACTTAGGGAAAGTGGAATGCATTTAAGGAAATTTGTTTTTGCACTGGTAACTTTTAGGCAGTTTTAGTATGCACATGTGTTATTTTACAGTACCTGGCCCCACTGGCTGGAAAACAAACTTATTAGTTATTAATTATTAGAAGTTGGATTCTACGATCAATGGTCAAACCTATCAAACGTTTAATGTGGCAGTACCCCTAACTGACCAACAAAACTGAGAGATTGTCTGCTCCCCAGCTCTCTTTGAAAGTCAGGGTTATCATTTAAAAATAGTGCTAATTTTGCCCCATCCAATCAGATGTTAGCTTTCAAATGTTAAATAATATCTGATTGGTTGAGGCAAAATTAGCACCATTTTTAATGATAAGAACATTTATTGAATGTCCCTGCCAGTGTCTAATCTTGTTTAAAGTATTGAGTCTAGGTTCTCCTTTAACTACACCATGCACACGGTATGAGGAAATCTAAATTTATAAGCAGATTAAACGGAAAGTAATATGTTTTTGTTTTGCTTTTGAAAACTGACCTGTTGCTGTGTGATCATACTTATCTATGAGTCCTTTTTTGTTGTTAATGGGAATTGCATGTATGTGGCAGTTTAAAGCAATATATAAATTTGATTATCAGTTAATTTATCATATTCTGTAGATTTGGGAAGGAGAAATGTAATAGGCTAAGACTGCTGTACATACATATACCAAGAGCATTGTGTCCTCTGTCATGGCACATAGAGTCTAATACGAAAATGAATGGGATTTTGCGATCACATGTCGGTTGCATAGAAGACCGGAGGAGGCGGTTCCCGCAGGATCGATCTAATGTCGCGGGAGTGCTCGGTCGGGTAAGTAAAATCGAACATACAGTATGTATGGCCATCATAAGCGAGAGGTAAAGAGGTAAGTTTGAGCATCATTTCAGGGAGCTGTAAAACTTTCTTGGTGCTCCTCCTGCCTTCCAGGTTCCTGTGATGCAGGGATCCCTTAGGCATGTTCATACACTTCCACATTCAAATTGAGATAGATGTTATATCGGCTGTAAAGTCGAGATTTACTGCATTGTGGATAAGGTGCTACAAAGTGAAACATTACATCAGGCTGAGTGGGTTCAACTCTTTTTTTCCCGTTAGAGGCCGTTAGCCATTATTACATGTCCCCTCATTGTGTTTCAGTCTTAAGCTACCATCCGACGGTATCAGTGATTTAGCGGCACTGTGTGTGGCGGCTTTCCTGAACGAGCGTGCGGCCGCTGAACGTTCGGGTCGGCTGAGTGGTCATTCGGGAAAGACCATAAATTTCACTCAGCTACGGTAGTCTCCCTAGAGAAGGAGTTGGCAGCGTTCGAGGTAAACACACAGTCCTGAACGTCCTGCCTATGCTGTGTATATGCTGTGTATATGGGGAACGCTTGGGACTGTGAGCTCACTGATCTTTGAAAAATGACAGACATTGTTTTAAGCAGAAAATGTAATTAGTGAAAGAGGCTAAGGCTCAGTTTGTCTGTTTAATCGTATGAATGGCTACGTACAGTAATATTTTATTTGGTTATGACCAAAAGCAAAACATCTTTTGCCATTTAAGGGGCTCAACATCTACAAAAGAACTTTAATTGTTCCAAAACTGTAAATCTTAACGTTAGGTACATTACTCTAGCTTGGCAATGGCTGTTCTTCCTAACACTTATACCATGTAATGTTTTTTATTTACTGGAGGGGGTCACATATTGTGTAATATCTCTACTCTATTTGTACCCTTAACTGCGTTTTATTACTAAGGAATATGCAGATCCGTGAGAAAAACAGTTTTCCCCTTGTTTTCTGTGTGTGTGGGCTAAGCTTAAAACATGTGTAATCCTCTTTACACCAACAACAGCTTTTGGAAGAAACACAATATCGTCACATGAAATAAACTTTTCATAACAACTTTATAAACCTTATATTGAGTTCCAGCTAGATAAGATTGATGTATGTGTATACAGTACACACATATACTGTATATACACATTATATTCATATACTGTATGTCTATAAACAATTTACCTGTTGTGCCGTGCCATTAATTTGTCTTTATAAATTAGACAGTGGTCAGCCTATAGCTAGCCATACATGGGCTAATTAGTATGCAATCATTTTACATTTTGATTGTCTTGTTAGATATAACTATCGACTGTTGATTGAAAACGAATGGAACACATTCCAAATTCCATTCTTTACTAAAGTGAGTCCTTTCTAAATGTGATTCTTTACTAATGTGATTTCTAACTAATTTGTGTGAATGCTTGTTAATACGATCAAACAAAATTGATTGTAATTGTAAAAATACTTTTGACTGAAACTCTTTGTTCACTTTTGGACGATAAAAAATATTGGTGATCGCATGCGCTCTGGAAACGGATCACAGAGCATGCAGTGTGGCCACCCACATTAACATGCACTGCTCTACGATTCCCATGCGCTAATGGATCGCAATCATTAGTGCGTCAAAAAATGAAAAAAAAGAATTGAATACTGATTGATCAAAAAGGAAAATCGACCGATGTATGGCTTGTTAAAAGAACTAGATAAGTGGTAAATGATCTACATGTTTGTAAAAGTTTCCTTTAGTTTCCAGACTGCAAAAAATATATCACTTGCAGAGGGACTTTCGTAAAAACCTGGGAGATACTTGTAGATTCTGCTGAAAACCATAAGTGGCCTAAGCACGAATTATGCAAGATCCTTTTATTGTTTATTGTGAATTAAACTGAAATAGAAAATGGTTGTTTTGGTTTGAGTGGATATCAAAGTTTTTGTTCGACAATGACGCTATTGCCTGTTATGTAAAAGCAATGCAGTCTCTTATTGGAACCCACGCCCATTAGTATTCCTAAACTTTATATATAAACGTAAAACATAGAACTTATCTGGAAAGATTCCAATCCCTTTCTTCCACCTTCTGTGCTTGTGTCCTAATGCAGTTACCAACCAACCACATAACATCAGGGTAGCAATAGCAAGTCCTTTCAGATGCTGAATATGGTGGTCCAGAGGGGAGAGGGGATTATAGGAAAGCACTTGCAGCTAAATTTTTTGTATTTAATAATATAATGTTAAATGACACAGTGACAACGTTACATTTAAAGGGCATGTCCACCCCCAAAACTATAATCCCCCCCACTACTGGCCCCACCATGTAGTGTAGTAAAATCTTTACCTCACATCCCAGCTCCATAAGGTTCTTCTGTAGTCCCCCCCCCAAAGTCCCAAAAACTGCCCACCAGGAGGATAGCAGAGTCCATATAGGACTCTGCCTCCTATCTGGCCTCCGGGAGAAGTTTGGCATGCGTACTGCAGCCCTTCTCCCCCTCCCTCCCCCTCCCTCTCCCTCCCGTTTTGCTATCCCTCCCCCTACCATAAAACCCCTTGCCCATTTAATAGAATATGTTCCCCCAGCCCCAACCGCAAAAAAATTATTTTAAGAAAGTCCCCAGAACTGTACTTACCTTCCCTCTCTCCACCGGCATTCTGAGAAGCCGGCAGCCGCGTCCTTGATTGGCTGCCTCTCAGCCAATCACGGACGCGGCTGCTGGTCCCGCCCCCAGCTTGCAGTGTCTCGCAAGCAGAAGGCCGGGCTGGGCGTCGGAGGAGAGAGGGAAGGTAAGTGAAGAACTGGGGACTTTCTTAAATTATTTTTATAGGGGTTGGGGCTGGGGGACTGTGTTCTATTATAGGGCAAAAGTTCTTATTAAGGGTGGACATGCCCTTTAAGTCTTTTGCAAATTATTATGGTACTATGGGAAATGTTACTAAATGTCTTTCTAAGCCTTATTGGTCGAATTGCACACTTTATAATGTAGAGGAGCAGATGGTTTTATAGCAGATAATAGTGCATTATGTAAATTATAAGGGTATTAGAATTCACAGAGGAGTTCTGTGAATGTGTTATGGATTAAAATGAAAGAGACATTCATGGGATCCACATTACTTCTTGGATCACCCTGACAGAACCTGCTACTGCTTAAAAAAACAATAGAAGCAAAATTTAAAAGCAGGAGACATTAATGATGTCATAGATCATGTCATACATCATGTCATACATTTAGGAAAACATTTATTTGCTAATAAGACTTCCTCTCCTGTTCCACTTAGTGTGGGGGTCCCTCAGGGCTCGGGACCCTTGCTGTTCTCTCTTTACACTATCTCTCTGGGAGAAATAATCAGTTCTTTCGGTTTTAAGTATCACTTATATGCTGATGATACACAAATTTACTTGTCCACCCCCGCGCTAACCCCTGAAGTTCAATCCCAATCTCTAAATGTCTGCTCTCTATCTCTTCCTGGATGGCGCACCGCCACCTTAAAGGCTATGTCCACCCCTAAAATAGAATTTTAATATTCTGCTCCCCCATGTCCCCCAGCCCCAACCGCATCTTTTTGTTTTTTCAAAAAGCTCCCCAAACTCTTACTTACCTCCCCTCGATCCTCCGCCGCACTGCCGGCCCTCGCTTGCGAGAATGCAAGCAGAGGGCGGGACCGGCAGTCGCGTCTGTATTGACTGAGCGGCAGCCAATCAGGACACGGCTGCCGGTCATTCAGTGCAGCGGAGGAAAGCGGAGAGGTAAGTAAGAGTTTGGGGAGCTTTTTAAAAAAAAAAACATGCGGTTGGGGCTGGGGGACATGGGGGAGCAGAATATTAAGGGGGTTTAATGCTAGGGGGAGGGATAGTAGAACGGGAGGAGAGGGAGGGGGAGGGAGGGGGAGAAGGGCTGCAGCACCATGGCAGGAATCTCCGGAGGCCAGGTAGCAGGCAGTGTCCTAATGGACCTGCTAGCCTCCTGGTGGGCAGTTTTTGGAACTTGGGGGGGATACAGGAGAACCAGATGGAGTTGGGATGTGAGGTAAGGATTAAACTACACTACATGGTGGGGCCAGTAGTTGGGGGGATTATAGTTTTGGGGGTGGACATGCCCTTTAAACTCAATCTATCCAAAACGGAATTAAAGGGCATGTCCATCCCTTTTAAAAACTTTTGATATGCGGTAGGGCATGTTCCCCCAGCCCCAACTGCATTAATATTATTGTTAGAAAATCCTTACTTACCTTCCCTCTTTCCTCCGCCGCAGTGTTCCCGCCCTCTGCTTGCATGGAATTGCAAGCAGGGGGCGGGACCGGCAGCCGCGTCCGTGATTGGCTGCCTCTCAGCCAGCCAATCACGGACGCGACTGCCGGGAGTTCTGAACAGCGGAGGAGCGAGGGAAGGTAAGTAAAGATTGGGGGACTTTCTAACAATAATATTAATGCGGTTGGGGCTGAGGGAGCATGCCCTACCGCATACCCAAAGGTTTTAATGTTAAGGGGAGGGACAGAAAAAAGGGAGGGAGGGGGAGGGCTGCACTGAGCATGCCTCAAACCTTGACGAGGTTGAGGCAGACTCAGGCACAGCATGAGTCACACACTGCTTCTACACAGCAGTTTCCTGGACTTTGGAGGGGCACAGCAGGGGAACCATTTTGAGCAGAAAAGGTAAGGCTTGTTTTAAACTTCTTAATGTGGCCAGTAAAGGGTTCAATTTTAGTTTTGGGGGTGGACACGCCCTTTAAAGCTGCAGCTTCCAAATGAACAAAACTTGATTATAGTGCACTTATCCTTTAAAAATCTAAAATTCCTATAGAAAAAAATAGAAAATTCATATAGAAAATTTTTAAATTATTTTGAAAAATTAGAAAAATTCCAATTCCGCTGCCAAGAGTGAAACTCGCCAGTTTCGTTCATCTCTAGTATCACCCCCCTTTCAGTACAAGCTGTTTATACTGGAACAATGTGGTCCATGAATCAAATGGGACCACAATGGAAAGTCTGTATTTTTTTTGTCTATTAGTTGTTTTTTGTATCTTTCTTATTTAAACGCAGCCTTTTTCAGACAATGCATGCGTCCGTGCATGTTTTTTTAACTGGCTGGGCCAATCCAATCCGTTAAAAAAATGTACCGGAGTGCAACAGAAACAGGCGTAGTGTGAATGAGCCCTGAAGCTTCTGTTCCAGTAATTATGTTGACTAAATATGTAAATCTGCAATTTTTCTATTTCTTTAAGAACACGCTTAGTACATAACAGTATTAATTACCGTATATATCTTCTATAGACAAGCTGCTCATGTAGCCTTGTGCTAGGTTGTTACATATGTGCCACTGACAAAAATGTGGTTTGCCTTTGTCCCCTGTAATAACTAAGTTGATTAAAGAATGAAAATTAACATTTTTCTTTGTAATCTGCTTAGCACTTAAAATTCCAAAGTTCGAGTTTGTAAGGCCCAGCAGTGTGCGGTAAGCGGGGTAAGGTCAGACATATCGACCTGTGAAGCTATTGTTCTTTGCCATGATAAAATGACTGTAACATGTGTTTTTGTGTGGTTTGGGGGAATCTTTCTCAATGTTTTGCGTTTCCTACACCGGTATGGAAATGCATGTGATCTATACCAAAATTAGTGATTGAATGCAATCTTACATTGAACAGGAACGCAACCCATGCAGTGGGGCCAGTCACATTTGAAACCACTTTCCAAAGCCTTACACCTGTGCTCCTAGACCATTAAAGGGCATGTCCACCCTATTTTTCAACTTTTAGTATACTGTAGGGCATGTCCCCCCATCCCCAACCGCTATATTCTTACACCAAAAAATGCTTCCCTTCTCTACTTACAGCACCTCGTTCCTTCACTGTTCTGGTCCGGCTTCCCTGCCGGAACTGCAAGCAGGTGCTGGACCGGCAGCTGCGGCTGTGATTGGCTGAGAAGCAGCCAATCACAGCTGCTGCTGCCATCCGTGAGAACGACGAGGGAACGAGGTGCTGTAAATAGAGAAGGGAAGCGGTTTTTGGTGTAAGAATATAGCGGTTAGGGATGGGGGGACATGCCCTACAAGATATAAATAGGTTTTTACACTACCTAAATGCCAGACACGGAGGGATCGGGAGAGAAAGAGTGCGCATGTCTCTATCCCTTCCGGAGGCATCACAGAGGCAGAGACCTTTTGGACAGGAAGACAGCTCCTACCCTACAGTTTCCTGGACTTTATAGAGCCACTACAGAAGAACCACAAGGAGCAGGAATGTAAAGTAAGGATTTTTTATAATTGAAAAGTAGGGCCAGTAGTGGGTGAATTTTTAGTTTGGGGGGCGGACATGCCCTTTAAGATGTCCATAGTATATCTGAAACTTTTATTGAATGGCAAGATCCATCCCAGAGACTGAACCTTTAAAAACATCCAATAAGGGAAAAGGCAGAATAGGTTGTAGCTACTATTCACAATTCACATATATTGGTGAGTATATGAGAAGAGATCTGAAAAAAACAGATTTGCTCTGATAATATAACCATTGCCCATGGATCTATGAAGAGATATCAATTCTGTGAATCACCCTAAGCACTCTTTGGCACCTTTAAAGGTGGCCATACACATGTGATCCCTATCGCATTGTGTCGAAAAATCACATTGGTATCTGTCTGCACACATGCAGTGCGGACCGCACGCACGTACCTGGACTATCACCCATATGCGGTATGGGGATCAGTCAGCCATGGCACCATACATGTATCAGCTCTCTTTACTTAAAGTAAAGGGAGGCAATACCCACTGATGGAAATTTTACTTCTTTCACGATCAACCATAATGCCAACTACGCCCCTAAACACTGCCAATTCTGGGTAAATCCCATTTTGGCAATGTGTATGGCCACCATAACTGACAGAAGAAGTTCAGTTCCATCACAGAAGGTAATGGTATAACCTTTTTCATCAAAACATTAGTAGATTCAGGCAGTGCTACATCTACGACATATCACACTAAAGGGTTGAATTCCACTTGAAGCTCTCTTTTTGTGCTCTCTATTTGAAGCTTATTTTGTCTCATGTTCTTTAGGGACAGCTTACACAGCGATACATCGGGAGCTCCCTATAGTGCAGACGATGTTATATGTTGATAGTGCAAAGTGCCATTGACCATTTTAAATTTAATTCCACAGGCATAAACCGAGGTGGTCTGTGGGTGGTGCTGGGAAGAGTTTAAAGGGCATGTCCCCTTTTTTTTCAAATTTCTTATGTTGTAGGGCTTCCTCTCCCAGCCCATACCGCATTATTGTTATTTTCAGAAAATCCCCAGATCATTAGTTACCTTCCTTCTATCCTCCGCCGCACTGTCCCGGCCCTCTGCTTGCATGAAACTGCAAGCAGGGGGCCTAACTGGCAGCCCGCGTCTGTGATTGGCTGAGAGGCAGCCAATCACGGACGCGGTTGCCGGTAGTTCAGTACGCCGGGGGAGAGAGGGAAGATAAGTAGAGTTCGGGGGACTTTTTAAAAATAATAATAATGCGTTTGGGATTGGGGGAGGAAGCCCTACAATATATGAAAAGGGAATTACACTAGGGGGAGAAAACGGGTGGGAGAGGGAGGGGGGGAAGGGCTGCTGTGCGCATGGCAAAATTCTCCCAGAGGAGAGACAGGATGCAGAGTCCTATATGGCTCCTGGTGGGCAATTTTTTGGACTTTGGGGGAATATTGCAGGGCAGCCATTTGGAGCTGGGATGTAAGGTAAGGATTTTATTACACTACACAGTGGGGCCAGTAGTGAGTGAAATTATAGTTTTGGGGGATGGACATGCCCCAATATAACATGCTATTCTCCAGCGGTAGCTCTACTGTCTACCTGCCTCAAAAATGTATCTAAGCAAAGTCAACTATAACTAGATACACAATCAGGGTTTCCAGACGTACCTCCGTAAATGCCCTGAAGCTACCCTAACCCTGCCACCTGCCTACGCTCACACCCCACCTGCCACTTCGCCAAAACTTTGCCTCCTGCTCTTACCCCACCATGCCCCTCTCCCTCCTGCATGGTTATTATTTGGCAAACCTTTACACAATAGGTAGGATTCATGAGTAGGTTAAAAGGGTTGGACTAGATGGATGCATGTCTTTATTCAACCTCCAATGCTATGTAACTATGTAATGATATTTACAAACTGAACAGTTTTGTACCATTTTGTTGGTGGACTTGTGCCCTATTTTAACCAATGCCTGTTTAATCATAAAACGTAGATGGTATTATCAGTTTTAGTGCCCAGGGGATATGTCTCTCCGCACACACTTTGTTTCCCCTGTGCCTTTCCTTAATTAGAAAAAGGTAAATCACATCACATTTCATGTAAACAGTGTCCTTCAAAGCCTATACACATCCCTCCATTGTTTTCTATTTTGCAATTTTTACTAAAGGAAAGAACTGTCCCATAATCTGCTGATAACATTTCTAAACATTTCATTTCAGCAGTTTAAAAGTTATCAACATTCTATTTTTACCATAGTGCAGAGCAAGCCAAAGGGCTTTAGGATGATGTTGACTCACAGCATCCTCTTGTTCACAGCATCTCAAAATGCTGAATGAGCTGATTTTTGGGTCATTGCTGAAAATAGTGTTGTTGAAAAATACCCTGGGCAATTATTAACTATCACTCCTCACCCCTAGGGTTACCCTAGATTAGCTGTAATACTTATCTATGACTGGGTACACATTGGTTGACTGTCCAGTGGGATATTTTTGTCGGGATTTGTCCGACAGGCCATGCAGTCAGTTTTGTCTAAACATTGGTGGTACAGTTTTTAACCCTAACTAGCAGATTACTGATTGGTTTATTGATTAGTTGTCTCAACACTGCGGATGGACCAGGAATTGGAGCAAAATGCCTCCAGAATTGCCCTCTTGCATGCACATTGGGGGTCATAGACTTGAATGTAGAAGTGTACTGGCATCTTTAGTGAGCTTTTAAACTAGCTTCATGGACATGTAGCCCCTGCTGCTAGACAGCAATATTGGTTCAAATTGACCTGTGTGTATCGGGCCTAAACTCAGGGTCCTCACCCTTTTTAATTGAAGCTGGTTGTATTAGGTGATACTATACAATTCCCCTATAAGTTGAATGCTTTTTAGGAGTTGTGATGCCCATATATTAGAACTTACCTTCTGTCATTCCCGCAATATTCAATAGCAAAACGAAAGTGCTAAGTGTGCACATTGTGGGAACATCGAAAGGTAGGGAAACCACCGGTGCTGAAGTAATAAAAAGATCTATCTAACATCTCACTGGTGTATGGCCACCTTTAACAGGAATTAATTGCAAATGCCAGTATAGGTTCCAGGACAGTCAGTAATACACCCACAATAGCTTTTTTCTTTTCATTCCATCGTTATACAGGTGTAAGGTTATTACAAATAATTTTTTGTTAAACCTTTCAAACTATTATAATGTCATCTTTTTTTCCTAAACTTATTTTGTATCTGTGCAAATTGATAATATATTATTTTAAAAGGATTGTGATCTATTGTGTAGCATGAACACAGTCCTTTTAGAAAACCATTGTTCTTAGGTAAAAACAAGATACACGTAACCCTGATCTCTAGTCTGCCCTTCAGTTTGGAAGCAGGCCAATACCTCAAGGAGATTTGTCACTAAGTTTTCTCAAGATCCCAAGACAAGTCACATAACAAACACAAAAATGTAAAGCCTATTGGGAAATCAGATTTTAAGGCTGGACATACACAGACCTTGTTCCTGCTGGAAAGTTTCAGTCATATTGTGTCACAGGTTCTGCATGACTTAGGAACCAGAATCACTTCTTGAGTCCCAGTAGCCTGTGTTCGAAGCGGGTTAGAGGGGTATGGATGTATATGAATGTTTACAGGGTGGGTCCCTGGAGCCAGATACATAATTGCATGTGCTCTGTGTGCTACCTCTTCTCTTCCAGAGCTGTCAAGTAACTTCTGGGTAACCTACCCATGACCTCTTTGCAATCAAGACCATTCAGATGGCATCATTACAGATGATTCCTCCACAAGCTTTTGATTTTAGAGGTGAGAATTGCAGCTATCTGCTAGTTTGCTGTTAGAATGCGATAGATGTCCATTTTCCTCTGTATAAGGCTGTAATTTACCAACCTGTTTGATCGTACCAATGTTTTAAGGCTGTACGTCGCAACACCAAAATGTTGGTTGGTCGACCCAAAATATCAGTCCTTGTGTACCTATAGCCTAAGGCATCCATACATGGTTTGATTTTTTTGACCAGACAAAAAAAATAAAATGAACCCATGTGCACCTTCTGATCGATATCAGACAGTTTATCAAACAGAAGCTGATTGAACCAGTCAGAATTGTTTTCTACAATCCCATCCACCTCTGCTAGATCAGATTTCATGGTTACATTTCTGTGTACCGTATGCTCATGGTCCTAACACCATTGGCCACTTTTATTGGTCATATAATCAGCCAGATTCTCAATTTGCACCCTAAATCCTGATGAAGTAACTGATTTGAGGCCATATTTATAAAAGAGTAGAATTTGCAATATGGCAAGCATGTTGATGAATTTCTAAAGCAGTGGAACTTCTCGACTAAGTATGTTTATAAAATGAAAGCTGCTACTTTTAGATGAGTGAACAGCAGGAAATCTTGGTAAAGGCAATGGAACGGAAGGACAGTGAGCTGTCAAAGTATTGCTTGTGAAGTGGCTGACAGATCACTGCTTACTTCAGTATCCCTAATTTTAGAGATTGGGGCACACTCAAACAAGTAGTGAGCTATCAGCTGTTGCATGAGTGGAAATTTTACAGCTCCATGATCGTTTATGTGGCCTCCCAGGCAGGGCCGGCCTTAGGGCAAGGTCCCACTAGGGAGTGAGCAGGAATCGACATAGCAAAATCTCAACGTTGCGCAATCTATGCACGTTACCCTGCGCGTGCACTGCAATCTCTTTGATGTATCCCTATCGCAGCGCATAAGATGTGCACCAAAAATGGTGATCGCATGCTCTACGAAAAGGGTCAGCAGCGCAACGCGGTGCAGTGAATGTAATGGGGCCATCCCCATCTTCTTCTGTTGGTGTGCACTGTGCCCTGCGCTATAGCAGCGCACACCAAAATGGGCTAGTGGGGACTAGCCCTTAGGATTAATATCTCCCTGTGCAAGATTTATAACTGGCACCTAGCACCCCCTCCAAAACACCTCCCTGGGTGCACACAATACGCTGCTGAATGCTGCTTGCCTTGGCCTACTTCAAATCAAGTCCGCCACCTGTGCTTACTGTCTTTCAGTATATCGGCTGATAGATACATTTGATTTGCAGGGCCGTAATTGAGGGTGTGTGGCACTAATGCACAACTTTGACCTACAGGTCTGTCACAAGACTCCCGGCTGGCACCCCCCTGGTAATAACCTGTTACCACATCAAAGGCTGGCCTGTCTTCCAGAGATGTAGTAATAAGATTTCCTACCTCCCTGGAATAGGTACTTTAACATCTGTACATTTTTGGGGGGAGGGGGCGGATATAGTTGCTCTTAAGTTATATAGATAACAACATTTGATGCAGTTTCAGGACATTTTTAAACAAGGTGCAAAAACTTCTTGTTCCAAAAGTCTAAAATGATTTTTACTGTTCTTAGTGGGAGTATCACTTCTGGTCAGCCTTACATCATTTGGCTGGCAGCAGCAGCAGACCTAGTAAATGTAGTTCTGTGCCAGGCAAGCTCCCTCCACAGTGAATGTCAGTTAAGACCTAGACAGCTTTAATTGACAGAACATCAACAAGTTTGCAAATTTTAAGGGATAACATTCCTGTTCGTTTTAACCTACACAAATGTCCAGAAAATCTATTTTTACATTGCATTAGAATGGAATTTTATTATTAATATTCGTGAAACATTTTTTCCTTGTATAACTGGGAAAATTCATTGACAAATCTCTTCCCTTATTCAACTTCATACAGCTATAAATATAATCAAGGAAAATCTTTCAAAGCAAATATTGTACAGTTGGTGGACATGATGATATACCTATGATATAGGTATAGTTTTCCAAAATAATGGTAATGTTATTTTTTAGTGGGTAAGTAGTGTTTGCAGTAAAGCTAAAGGCCTAATTGTTTTTTGGGTGCGCTTCAGTACTGCAATGGCTATTGCCCTGCTTGCTTAAAGGGCATGTCCTACCCACCAACTAAAATTTGCCCCACTGTTGGCTCCGTTGTGTAGTGTTAAAAGATCCCTATCTTTCTATTCTGCTCTTTATGGTTGTCCTGCAGGGCCTGATGAAAGTACAGAAAAATGAAGAGTAGGAGCCTTCCTGGTATGTAATCAATATCCGCCACCTCCTGCTCCTCTAATGCAATACAAGAGAAACAGAACCCATAGCAATCTTATTAGTAAAATTCCTTTATTAGTCGATGGGAATATAATCAAAACATACTTAAAATCAATAGATCACCCCAGTGAGGATCAGAGGATCACCTCCTGCTCCTCTGAGAGGACCCCCGCCCTCTGGATCCTTGGCGTCTCCATCGATCTATTTAAAAAAAAAACTTCATTTAAGGTAATGTAACCCCCCCACCCTAAACACTAACAGGGTTATTCAATGAAAGTTCTTATCGTTAAAAATGGTGCTAATTTTGCCCCATTTTTAACGATAAGAACTTTTATTGAATCTCCCTGTATGTGTAAAACATCTAACTCAGCCTGTAAGTGTACTTACCCGCCCTCGTTCCTTCGGCTCCCTCTGCTAAGGGAGAAGCAGCCTGACAATATCTGACCCCAATTTATTCTGCTGCTTTTTATCTTTTTATTTGTAGGCGATACCACACTGTTACTCCACCAGTTACATTCAATCTATAGACTTTCTTTAAGGCTGGGCACACATGGAGGGACTATTTGTCGCAAATTCTGCCGCAAATGAATTTGCAAACGATCGACCATGTGGTCCCATAGGGAACCTATGATCTATCAGGATTTTCCAACATGTCCAATTGGCCATTTGTCCGATTCTGAAGAACGGACGATTGAGGTCGGTCGCGGCCGGCCACCCGGTCGAAAGTGTTGTGAATCGGTAGGTTCACCGCCCGAAAATATCTTCTGGTGTGTACCCAGCCTAAAGGACTGCTCTCCAGCGGTCAGATTTTTGTAAAATGCTTGCTTAGCAATTTTAAAGCAATTTTATTTTGACGGTAACAATTCCAATTCCTTGGTTTATTTAAATTTAATTCTTTATACAAACTGCATGACCATTATTTTAATACAAAATAATGTTAATTGTAGAGTCATGGCGAGTAGAGAGAAGTTTATATTTTCACATTTGGGTGTAGCTGCAGCTTTCAAAGCCACCAGAGAGGTTGGAATGTCACATGAACAGAACCAGTACAAAGGTTTTCAGGTAAAGTGGCTCAGTGACAGTGCAGCACCTCCTTGCATTGGTTTAAGTAAACACCTCTGTGCTCTAATGCTCTTGAGTTCAGTGCTTGGAGAAAACAAGGCAAAGAAAGCAGAGTTTTACTGTGCTGTCCTGTGTCTTTCTCTAAATCAGGTACGTTGATCATAAATTATTTTCTGTTTATCATCAAACCTGAACTTTGCTTCATTGGATAATCAGTAAGGTAGAGGCACTACCTAGAACTAGAAGTTAACACATCTAATTTTTCCTTTGAAGAGATTAACTCTTTTAGCACTGAACCGGGGAAGGGACTGTAGTTCTTAAAGTTAGGAATAATCATTAAGTCATCACATGGTTTAACCGGTGAATGATGAAATAGCAATTTAGTGGTTTAACCTTTGGATGCAATAGGGGTTAATCGGGCTGTTAATTTATTTTGGGGGATGTGTCCTGAACTTCGACATAGGAGACATGAAAGAATAAAAGCCACTCCTGTGTGCATTGTAGCTGATTATCATGTGTTTCCAATTGAAAGGCCTTATACCTGCATTCTGTTTTATATTGCATTCTACATTTTGGTAGGAGAGAATACTAACTTTTGCTGTTACCTGTAATGCTGGCAGGGAGTTGTTAATGATGCAGCTCTCCCCGTTGCCCCATGTGGTAGCCCCAGGTAGCCTTTTACACGAACAGTACGCGGCCATTTTGTTAAACTCTCTCGAGCGTCTCCAGCTGTTTTGCTGCAGTATATGTATGTAACTTTTCACTTGGGAAAAGGGATTTTAAAATAATGGCCATGTGCCTTTCAGGAAAAAAGTAGCCTTATGCTGACCAGACCATAGATATAAGATATTATGTCATAATATCTAGTGTTTTTTGGGACTGTGGTATTCAGAAACAATAGACCAACCAAAAATCGAGCCAGACAGTTGGCTGAGACCAAATATCAGCCATTATGTACCATTCATTGTGTACCATGCATTGTGCACTATCCACTGGCTACTAGCCATTGTTTACCAGCTATTGTTTATCAGCCATTGTGCCATAAGACTTGTTTGGGATATGACAATACGGAAACTGCTAGAAATGAGGTTAATGAGAATTGTGCATCTAAATTTCAATACTAATGTAAATTAAATCTATAACTTAAGTGCTAAATAACATTTATTGATATGAGATGTGACATATTAAGAGAAACATGCTGGGCAATGAGGCTGAATTTGTACTTGTTTTGCAGAATTTTGTATAGAAATCAGAAAATAGAGGGTTTCGTAGCTTTTGGTGATGATTGGAACATCTGGTGCAGTCATTCTTCACTCTTCCAAATATTATTTTGTTCTTCAGGCGTACAGTGTTTGTACTAAGGGTGGAACGGGAGGGTTGTTTAGCGTCTAGTGAAACATTTACCAAAAGCAATCAGCCGTGGGTTTGAAGGGCATTCCATGGCCAGCAGTTTTCTGTGAAGTATAAGGGAGAGAAATTATGGGAACAGAAAAACAAGAACAGAGAAACGAAGATAAGAAATGTAGCAGTCAGCTGTGTCTTTTAAGGGCTGACTCCTCTGACGTGCCTCTGAAGGCATCAAAATGACATTAAGACATTGACACAAAATTGCATTGCTAAAAATATTCAAAATCCCACATTCCCCTCCCTCAGCATGGCCAGGAAATAGAAATCAATTATATAAAGAGTTAAGCCGATACATTGCTGATGCATGAACCAAGCTATGCTAAGACTAGCCCTTTAGGCCGAGGCCACACTACAGCTCGCCCTTGCGCACTGGAAGCATGCGCGTTATCGTGTGCTGAAATTCTGCGAATAAATGCAGATTTGTGGATCAAAAGGCAACGCATGGCAGCGCACCTATTGTAGGCAAAACAATTGGCCAACACTAGTGGCCAATGAATCAGGATTTTGACCAAAACGGTCTTTCGAAAACACAGAAAAATGTCTTCGATGTTCTGATCAATTTGATCAAATTTGTCTTTCAAAACTACCTAGCATCTATCTTTCAGTTAATCAATCAAATCAAAGTTACATGTTGACATTACCAAAGCATTCAAAAACAAGGAAAACACAGCAATATGTGGAGAATAAAGAGGTTTAGTCAGAAGGGGGATAAGGGTATGATTGGTTAGGTAGTCTTTGAACATAATATGGGGAATATAAAGGGTACAGTCCTAAGATGTAAAAGTAGGGAGATATGTGTATGACTGGGCAAGTAGTCTATGGATAATAATATGGGGAATATAAAGGGATTCAGTCTTAGGGTATAATACTTTGGGAGGGATAAAGGTATAACTTGGCTGGTAGTCCATGGACAGTAGTAGATAGTGTGCCACAATTTTTTTCTGTGGCTTCCTCCTCTCCCAGCAGGACATAGAGATTTCTTTCTTCCTTTAAAGCTAGCCATAGATTTGTCAATTTGTGTTAGATCATTTTACATTTCGATCGACTTGTTAGAAAAAACGATCGACTGTTAATTGATATTGAATGGAGCACAAAACTACACATGATTTTTGATTCTTTATTAAATGGTATCTCCACTGGTAAAATAATTTTTAGGTATTTAGTTTTATGGAAGGAGCTGTGTCTTAACTCCCGTAGGTTCGTTCAGGAACCGGGAAGGAAGGTAAGTTACCTGATGCCTCGCTCCTCCGCTGCGTCCGCTGACAGGTCCCGACGGACTTAGAACTCTATGCGCAAGTGCAAAGCTCCCATACATGTTACAATTGTCGCGGGTCGGCCCCCGCAATTGCATGTATGTATAAAGCTTTAGCCTTTTATATGTATCTATCCATTTGTCTGCCTGTATCTATCAATATACTGTAAATAGGGACTGCCAGTTTAGAAAATCTGTGGATCTGGCAGAATTTTAGAAACTCGGAACTTGTCATTGCAAAATAAAAAATTAGATTAACATTAAATCTAAAACATTGTGTTCAAAAATTGGAAGTTAAAAAGTTAGATAAAAAAAATGTTCGGGAATCGAATATTTGAAAATTGCAATTAAATATTCTAAAAATTCTATTGAAAATTTGAAAAATTCTGACAGGATTTGAATTGAATTTTCAGAACCTAAATACCGTAGGTTCTCTTTGCAGATATTGACATGTATCCTTATTAGACCTTGCACAAAATATGCCTGCACTTTTAGTTTCAGCTCCTGATTTTGGAAGCAGTACAGTCACCATAGCTTCCCTTTTCTTTGAGATCAGACACATTGTCCTGGGTGTTTGCATGAGAATAACGTGCTGTGCAAGGTAGGTTGAATGAATGACTCCCTCTGGCCAGATGCTACAATTCTCTGATTTTATCAGGTGCTGATAATGCCCCATGGGATGTATGTGTTAGGAAAGTCAGTTGAGCTTTCTCTCTTGGCAATACTGGTTATATTCACAGGCCTGTGTTCCCTACACATGGACTTTGTATAATTACTATAAAGGAAGCAGCTGAAGTTTGTTTTTGCTGTGAGTGTTAATGCAAAAAAATGTATACAAATGTATTTAGAAGTACCATATTTAGTAGTATTCTATTTAGTAGTACTGTATTTAGTAGTATTCTATTTAGCAGTACTGTATTTAGTAGTATTCTATTTAGTAGTATTCTATTTATTAGTACTGTATTTAGTAGTATTCTATTTAGTAGTATAGTATAGTATATTTAGTAGTACTCTAGTAGTGCAGGTATCCCACTACTCCCGGATCTTCTGGGAGTCTCCCGCAAATCAGGGTGGGCTCCCGCGATACCTGAAGGAAGGACGAAGAGGCAGGGTGGGATGTCTAAGTAGTGCTTTATTTAGTAGTACTGTATTTAGTAGTATTCTATTTAGTAGAACTGTATTTAGTAGTATTCTATTTAGTAGTACTCTATTTAGTAGTACTCTATTTAGTAGTGCTCTATTTAGTAGTACTGTATTTAGTAGTAAAGTATTTAGTAGTATTCTATTTAGTAGCACTGTATTTAGTAGTACTCTATTTAGTAGTGCTCTATTTAGTAGTGCTGTATTTAGTAGTACTCTAGTAGTGCTCTATTTAGTAGTATTCTATTTAGTAGTACTCTATTTAGTAGTACTCTATTTAGTAGTACTGTATTTAGTAGTACTCTATTTAGTAGTACTCTATTTAGTAGTACTGTATTTAGTAGTATTCTATTTAGTAGTACCCTATTTAGAGTACTCTATTTAATAGTACTGTTTTTAATAGTACTGTATTAAGTAGTTTTCTATTTAGTAGTACTGTATTTAGTAGTATTCTATTTAGTAGTACTGTATTTAGTAGTATTCTATTTAGTAGTACTGTATTTAGTAGTACTGTGTTTAGTAGTACTCTATTTAGTAGTACTGTATTTAGTAGTACCGTATTTAGAGTACTCTATTTAATAGTACTGTTTTTAATAGTACTGTATTTAGTAGTATTCTACTAACATTTCAGATGCTGATTAGAAGGTTGTTTCACAGCTGCAAATATTACAGAGAAAAGGATAGATTCCATTACATAGGCATTTTAGGGGGGGATTACAGGCTCCCAAAATCCCTGCTTTATGCTGGTTTATAGTTATCTGGCACCTTGACATCATCAGTGCAAGGAATGTCAGTGTGAAATGGGATTAAAACAATAGTAGCCAAGATGCAGACATGAACAGTAGGTGTTACTTGTTTAGGGATAGGTGTGAAATTGATCACATAGACAGTGACAGAGGCCACACAGTAACACAAATGGGAACTTATCTTCCTTATGTTTAGTGTCCTGGTACCCATAAACTAAAATTAAATATGTTGCAGGAAATGTCTAAAAACCCTGCAAGGTTTATATAACTCAAAGCTGTCCCCAAATGTACTTACCAACCTTCGTTCCATCCCTGCCTTCTGCTTTAAGGGGCCCAACCAGGGGTGCCCCTACAATGAAGCAAACTGAAACATTGGCTCAGGGAGCACCCTGAGTGGAACACTTAAAAGTCGGCAGTTTAAAAAAAAAACTCCTTTCTGCAATACTGCATTTGAGCACCAGTCAGTGTTAAATTAGCCCTCCAGTTCAACAGTCTGTTTTAGTCAGCCCACCAAACTCACCTCCACAAGCCATGTCTTTGTTCCCTGATTAAGCCACACCCACTTCACGTGCTGCCCCACCTGCCTATAGGCGGCATTTAGAGGTGCCAAAAAACATAGGAACACCCCTGGGCTCAACCGGCATCTGCTCCTGTGATTGGCTAAGGCGCGATGTATAATGGTTCATTCACACTAGATCAATTTCTAGTAAATGAGCCTGTTGTTCTTACTGTAATGAGGTTTGCAGCTGTAAGAAAGGATAGAACAATGTTTACATTATGAGATACTATGAATATTAATGAATTATGACTATTTATGAATGCTTGTGAAGGTTCTCATTCATCCAGGTCATGGTATATCTGTTGTATTCAATTAGATCAACGGACTTGAAATGTAGTTCTTGAAGACGTTTCGCTAGTCATCCGACTGGCTTTCTCAATCAGAATGAGAAAGCAGTCGGATGACTAGCGAACGTCTTCAAGAACTACATTTCAAGTCCAGTTGATCTAATTGAATACAACAGATATACTATTTATGAATACGATTCATGAATCATCAATATTCATGTTGGATTAAATGCCTAATATATGTAATGATTAACTTTAGACTAATCATGACAGAATGCTCAACTACTAACAAGTGACCTTTGGGGAATCAGCTGGGAGACTAATCCCCCTCCATGGTTCCCTAAAGGTTCATACGTGCGATCGCGGGTCTCGTCCCGCGAGGCCCGATGTGTACGAACAAACATTTTGACCGATAATTGTCCCGTGTGTAGGCACTTTATCGGCTGAAACGGACCTGGTGGATCTCCGAACGAACGACCGTTTCGACCGATTAAGTGCCCACACACGGGCCGATTATGGGCCGAAACGTTCATACACAATGAATTTATTGACAAAGTGTGTACCGTTTAAACGATTGTTCCCGCTGCTGATCAGTACCTTCTGAAAATTTCCCTTGGCTGTACCCTGTACTAAAGTATAGGAAGTTGTCTGCCATCATAAGGAATGTGTCAGTCCCAAATGTTCTCCCTATATAGGGAGAGCGCTGAGAACTTTGTGTAGCCACATCTTTAAGAAAATGACACAGAAATGTTTACAGATTCTGTCTGTCATCTTCCAAAGATTGGTATTGTGTATACCCAGCTTAACTTAACGGGTGGCTTTAACAAGTTAATCATAAACCATTATCTGTCCAGGGAACATTGCAGAAACATTGGCAGGTAAGAACCAATGGGCAAATAGAAGTTAAATAACGGGAGCCTCCACTGAGTTTAGATTGTCAAAATCTGCAAGATCCTGTCCGTCATTTTTCAGAGATCCCCCTACACACAGTCCCTAGCATTTTCCCTATGTAAAGCACTTTTCCGTCAGCCGTGTCTGTTTCCCCAATACTTTAATATAGGGAGACGGCCAAGGGAAATTTTCAAGCATTTCCGAACAATCACAAGGCCGACGGTGGACGTTCGTCGGCCTCGCAGTCGTTTGGAAATGCTCTACAAACACCACCGATAAAGCTTTTCTAGTTACTGTGTGAAGTTGTGTATATACTGTATAGATCATGCATAGTCTAAGTAATAGCCAAGAAAATAAAAAACAATTAGGTAAGTGGTTTAGAGAATTTTAGAGAATTTTGAAATCAATCCACCAAACCAGTGGAAGTGTTATATCGAGACATGGTGGAGAAAGCTGCCAATAGGGTTTTTTAATACTTTGTGCTAGTTTCCAGTGGTGACCTTGGCATAGCATGGGATTTCATAGAAGATGAGCTTGCTGTTTTGGTCAAGTCACGTTAAATCTAAGCATAGATAATGTGATTTGATAAACAGTCTAGCACAATGTGGCAATGGAGAGAGCATGCCAATCAGGAAAACACTGTTTGCTTGTAAAACTAATCCAAAGAGGAAGTTGTGTTTGGAAATGAAACTGTGTTTGCAGTGATGCAGAAGCAAACGCTGATAATAAGGAAGTTTTGGTCTTTTTGACAAATTGCTATCTGAAGTTTTATGTTTTCATATTATTGGGAAAATATAGATTTTAAAGTAATAGACAATGCTGTAGATGGTCAATTTCATGGCTTTGATGACTGTTGATAAGATTTGGCATGGAAAAAACAATCTCAGACATGGACATTTTTCTCATTACCTTGTAGGCAGATTATGCTGACACATGTAGGAACCCTGGCAGTGCTGGAAGCAGTATCAGACTGGGGTGTTGGGGCCCACTAGGAAACCTGAGACCAGGGGTCCACCAGGACGAATTAAAGGGTATCTCCACTGGTTAAATAACTTTTCCCATTCAGTTTTATTGAAGAACAGGAGGTAAAGGAGCTGTGTCTTACCTCCCATTCTTCAATAAAACCTGCAGGAGCCAGGAGAGAAGATTTGGAACTTAACCAATGTCTCGCTCCTCTGGCGTGTCCTCTGACAGGTCATGACGGACTCTGTATGCTATGCGCAGCTCCTTTACCTCCTGTTCTTCAATAAAACTGAATGGGGAAAAATATTTTACCAGTGGAGATAGCTTTTAAGGGCCCACCTCACGTTTCATATCTTTATTATCACTCGTTTACATATCTATCTTAAGGCTCGTACACACGTACGATTTTACACCCAGTGAACGGGGGTCATTCATGTGAAATCGTACTTGTGTACAAGGCAATACTCCTACTGACTCCTAATGTTTATTAAATGCATTTCTTAAGCTGGCAATACACGGGATCGACATTTCGAGCAATTTCAATATTTCAATGGGATCATTCAAAATGTCAAAAATGTTGAGCGGTTTACACGAAAAAGATCAGCCAGTCAGAAAAAATGTTGCCAACCCTATCTTCTGTCCCAATCTCTCTGCAGGTTTCAAGCTGAAATCTGCAGAAATGTTGTGGCCTGAACGTGGGGAACCTCAAGCGATTCTTCCGATTGGATTTCTGATCATTGCCGATCGGAAGAACGTCTTCCCGTGTAGCTTTTCTGTCCCTTTGGCTCTGTTTTTCGATTTTAGCCATTTTCTCTGTTTTATTGGATGAATGGGCTGTAGGCCCAGCAGGGAAATCATCTGTAACCTTGTGGGCTGGAGGAGAGACCCACAGGCTGCTGACTATGTAAAAAAATCTGCCTGAAGGGATAATCAGAGTGTCCTAATGCAGTGGTTCTGAAACTTCTTCAGGCTGTGGTGTACTTGGCAATGCAAAATTTTCTCGAGGCACACCTGTGTTCTTATTTTTAAGTTACAATTACCCATAGTTTATGCACTTTACAGGGTTATTTTATTCAAATTAATGTAGTGTAGATTTCATAAAATAGATTTTTGTACAAAATAACAAAAATGCAAGTTATACTAGTGAAAATATTTCCACTACCAAAATTCTGAGGCACACCTCTGGCTCTTTGCAGTCACACCAGTTTGCCCCGGCACACCCATTGGAGTAACCCTGTCCTAAAGGATCCCTTTAGATCAGTTCCAGGGGTATGGGTTGGGGGATATTTTTACTATCTTATGACATCATTTCTGTATTATTTATTGTGGTACATTGTGAATTTTCTTGTGGGAAAGCCCTGACATTTGTCAGGTCTCATTATTAGGTGTTTATGATTATTATGGATCATTATGCTGTATTCTGGCTTTGCGTGACAAAGTCCAACCCGGAATTGTAAAAATCCCTCAGCATAAATGTCATTTTCCACCACTTCAAGTGTTTGGTCCTTGATTGTAATGTTATTATCACACAGGGCAACGAAGTATGAGGTCTGTAAACATTGTTCTATCCTTTGTTACAGGTGTAAACCTCACAATAATAAAAACAACATATAAATTCTTGTTCCTTTCTAGAGTTCAGTTCATGGTAAGACTGGAACCAAGACAATAAGCATAAAAGTGGCCATACACTATTCCTAATTACGATCATAAACCAACTGATACTTTAATAGACAGATGTACAATGTTAATTGTACGTAGATGTACCATACATATTGTTCGAAATTCAATTTATTTTATGGTTAATGTCGAATGTCGTCCATTGTGATGTTACATTACATTTACGGTACATTTAATCGGAACTTCAGGAAACACTACAATCATTTTACCAATCGACTTTAAAAAACGTCTTTCCCAGTTGTAATTACGATCGATATTACGATATAATGTCGCATAATATGATCGGGAAAATGTACAATTTTTCGGTCAATCAATGGAAATGTCGGATTGTATGTCGGATTGTACATAAAATCGGCCTAATGTATGGTCACCTTAAGGATGAAATTCCCGTTTGTGTTACTATGTGGCCTATGTGGACACTTTTACACCTCTCCCCAAACAATTATTACTTAAGATTTGTATTTGGTCTCCTATTGGCTTAATCCCCTTTCACACTGACATTTCACACTGA
Source organism: Hymenochirus boettgeri (assembly GCA_019447015.1). Taxonomy (NCBI): domain Eukaryota; kingdom Metazoa; phylum Chordata; class Amphibia; order Anura; family Pipidae; genus Hymenochirus; species Hymenochirus boettgeri. The sequence goes on along the minus strand of CM033469.1, from coordinate 64,782,530 downwards.
TGACCTCAAGGTGCCAGAACTGCAAATAATAATAAACCAGCAGAAAGGGGGAATTCTGGTACCTGTAATCCCCCCCATGCCAGCCAATTCTAGGCATATGAGATATGAGACTGCTAGAGCACTGAGAGGGTCATGTGAAGCTGCATTTGCAGGCAATATTTTGACTTGAATTAAAATGATGTTTCAGCTGACCGGTCACCTAATCATGGTTATTTCCTGTATAAACAGCTGTATCTCTGTAGCATTCTTTATGGAGGGTAAGTCAGAGGGGTTATCCAGGTCTTTCATTTACATTTATAAAAATACCAAACCAGAGACTAATATGGTTAAGATAACTTAGGGAACACTGTTGATCTCTACTAAAAGTGAACACACAAAGGCATATGTAATTTTTTTTCACATAGTGTTGTTACCGGTTTGATTAAAAGTAGAGAATACATTTAAAAGAACACGCAACATGCATGATTTAGCAGTAGTGCTGTATAAAGGAGAAATAAAAGCGGAAATTTACTTTTTTGCTTGTGCATCACTGGCCTATCAAGACAGAAATATCTCCTAATGTGCGGAGCCCCTGACATCACTTCAGCTCCTTATAAATCCCTAACCTAGAAATGTATCATCTGTTAATTTTCAGCTTCTGTGCCCTACGTTGCGGTGATTGGAGACACAATACTGTCCAAAACTTCCAAAATCCAGGAGAGGGGGCAAATAAAATTTAAAAAAAGTAATATAGAATTTCAGGAATTAAGAGAAATGCTTTTGAACTTTAATCCAACACAGCCTTTAATCAAACACATTTACTACTTCAAACAGTGTTGGAAAAATAAATTACATACTGATAGGTTACTACTGGGCGAAGTCATGCTAAACAATGTAATAAAGGTTAGCGCGACTCTAAGTTTAGTTTAACCTGCCTATAATGCAAATGAGGTTAAATTGATTCTTTAATTCAAAATTAGAAGATATCTGATATCTTCCACCCCTGAAATCAGCAGCATTGTTTAGTAACATAGTAACTGAGGTCGAATAAAGACATATGTCCATCAAGTTCAACCTATTCACTTTTTTTTTAACCCTTTAAACCAGTTGATCCGAGGAACTCAACAAAAAACAGCTAAAAAAGGGGGGGGGGAATTCCTTCCTGACTCCAAACGGCAATCAGAAAGTATCCCTGGATCAACCAGATCTACAGTATATGAATTAATACCAGTAATTCTCAATATCTTTTAGCTTTAGAATCTTATCCAGCCCACTTTTAAAGCTATTCAATGACTTGTCATTACCACATCTGCTGAAGACAGTTCCACAGTTTCACCGTTCCACTGTAAAGAACCTTTCCTAACCTGAAGATGACTCTTTTCTTCCAACCTTAAAGGATGTCCACGAGTCCTCTGATATGACCTATTAGTAACAAGCAAGTTCATGATATCATTATATTGGATAATAATATCATGTCCCACGCAAACGCGCTTCTCTCATTAAACAGCCCTAACTGTCTAATCTGCCTGCATATTAAAGCCCCTCCATTCCCCTTATTAATTTAGTTGCCCTTCTCTGAACTGCTTCCATTTCTAAGATGTCCCTTTTGTATATGGGATTCCAAAACTGCACTGCATATTCCTAATGAGGCCTTACCAAGAGGAAGAATAATATTTTTCTCTCTTTAATCTATTCCTTTCTTTATATAAGACAATATCTTGCTAGCTCTAGTCGTTGCTACCTGGCATTGCTTGCTGTAGCTAAGTCTGTTATCTACTAGAACCCCCAAATCTTTTCCATTACAGATTCATTAACACTGAGTTATTTATGGTGTAGGTGGCACAGGGATTATTAAATCTCAAATGCATCACCTTACTTTATCAACATTGAATCTCATCTGCCATTCTGCTGCCCATTTTAAAATCTATCTAGGTCTCCTTGCAGCACTTGCCATCAATTGAAGTTTCCAAAATTCTGCATAGTTAGTGTCATTAGCAAACACAGAGACTGCTCTCAATGCCCCTTCTAAGTCATTTAAAGGGTATTTCCACCCTTAAAACTGTTTTTTGATATAGCCTTCCCCCTGGTCTCCCAGCCCCAACCGCTTCATTTTTAGGTTTAGAAAGTGCCCCAAACTTTTACTTACCTCCCCCTTTCCTTCGCAGCGCTGCTGGCCCTCTGCTTGCAAGAAAATGCAAGCAGAGGGGCGGGACCGGCAGCCGCGTCTGTGATTGGCTGAGCGGCAGCCAATCACGGACGCGGCTGCTGGTCATTCAGTTGCAGCGGAGGAAAGAGGGGAGGTAAGTAAAAGTTTGGGGCACTTTCTAAACCTAAAAATGAAGCGGTTGGGGCTGGGAGACCAGGGGGAAGGCTATATCAAAGGGTATTGATGCTAGGGGGAGGGAATCCGAGGGGGAGAAGGGCTGCAGTACACATGCCAAACTTCTCCCGGAGGCCAGGTAGGAGGCAGAGTCCTATATGGACTCTGCTATCCTCCTGGTGGGCAGTTTTGGGACTTTGGGGGGGGACTACAGGAACCATATGGAGCTGGGATGTGAGGTAAGGATTAAACTACACTACATGATGGGGCCAGTAGTTGGGGGGATTATAGTTTTGGGGTGGACATGCCCTTTAAAAACAGATTAAAAATAAGCGGCCCCAGTACAGAACCCTGAGGCACTCCACTTATAACTTTATCCCACATAGATGTAGCTCCATTTACCACCACTCTCTGTTTGCGATCCATTAACCAATTCTCTCTATGAACAAATTTTTTCTTCTAGGCCAACAGTCCTTAGTTTATACATTAGTCGCCTATGGTGGGCCACAGTATCAAAAGCTTTCACAAAATCCAAGTATACCACATCCACTGCTGTGTCTGAATCTAAATTCTTACTCACTTCTTCATAAAAAACAATAAAATTTGTCTGGCATGATCTATTTTTCATAAATTCATGCGGATTACTACTAATAAGATCAGTTCTGGAGACAAAGTCAAGGATATGATCCCGTAACAAAGTTTCCAGCACCTTCCCAATACCACTGATGTTAGGCTTACAGGTCTATAGTTACCAGGCTGTGAAGGACTACCTTTTTTGAATATTGGTATTACATTGGCTTTTTTCCAATCCAGCGGCACATCCCCAGACCAAAGTGAATCTGAAAAGATGAGAAACAGTGGTCTAGATAGAACTGAAGCTCTTTTAAAATCCGGGGATGCAATCCATCTGGTCCAGGGGCTTTATTGAAATTAACTTTGTCTAATTGTTTCTGTACCATATCCTCCGTCAGCCAATGTGAATACTCCTTATTTCTCCCCTGCATATTATTACAATCCCTGCTGTAAGGACTAGGATTCTCTATAGTAAAAAAACCGATGTAAAAAAATGGTTTAGCAGATTAGCCTTTTTGGCATCCTCCACAACCATCTCAGCCCCATTTAATGGTCCTACATTCTCAGTCCTCATCTTTTTACCATTTATAAACTTAAAAAACATTTTGGGGTTGGACTTGCTTTGTTCGGCTATCCGTATTTCATTTTTTTATTTTAGGTAGTTTAATTGCTTTCTTGCACTCATTATTACAGATTTTATACTCCCTGTAAGACTGTTCTGTTCCCTCTGATTTCGAAATTTTAATAGCCTTTTCCTTTTTTTCCATTTCCCTTTTTACCTGAGCATTAAGTCATGCAGGAGTGGACCTAATTTTTTTGCACTTGTTACCTAAAGGTACAGATTTAGAAATGTAATAGTTTAATATCCCTTTAAAAGTGGTCCACATCTGCTCAATATCTTTACCTAGAAACAATTCCCCCCAGTCTATGAGGAGTGATTCCTTTAACAGCATAAAATTAGCTTTCCTAAAGTTAAAAGTTTTTGTTAACCCAGTGCACTTTAGATTTTTGAACCTATATCAAATGACACTATATCATGGTCACTATTCCCTAAGCTTCCCATTACCTTCATAACTAGATTGTAAGCTCTACAGGCAGGGACCTCATTACCTCTTGTGGCAAAGCCCTAGCACTTCTATTAATATCAGTTATATATTTATGCACTGAACTATCTATGTATTTATCCTCCTTGTATGACTTTATTGTATTTTTATACTGTACAGCGCTGCGTCCCCAAGTGGCATTATATAAAAATACATACATACATTTCCAAAATGAGCTAGGGTTGTTAGATATCACCAGATCCAACAACACATTCTGTCTAGTAGGAACTTCTACCATCTGTGAAATGTTTTTTCAGCCAGACTTCTTGCATTTGTAAATATACATTTTAGATTATCAATTGATTTACTTCCATACTTGGACATACATGCCTCCTTATCCTCTATGCTGTCCCCTCCCCCATCTCATTAGCCCCCTGATCCCTAACTTCTCTATCTACCCCTGTGTAGTTCAATGTACCCTCCTCCCATACCTAGTTTAAAATCTCCTGCAACCCCCTAGCCATCTTCTCCCCCAAAACAGCTGCACCATCATCATTGAGGTGCAATTCGTCCCTACTAAAGAGCTTGTAGCCAACAGAAAAGTCAGCCCAGTTCTCTAAAAACCCAAACCCCGTCTCCTTACACCACCATCCTAGCCACGTTGCCTCCCTAGCGTAGCACATGGCTGCGGTAGTATTTTTGAAAACACAACCCTTGAGGTCCTTACTTTTAACTTGGCCCCTAACTCTCGGAAATCATTTTTAAGGACCTCATCTCCACCTCTAACTTTGTCATTGGCACTAATGTGAACTAAGACTGCTGGGTCTCTCCCAGCCCTCCCCCCCCAATAATCTGTGAACACGATCCACCACATGTCGAACCCTAGCCCCAGGCAGGCAACACACTGTTCGGGATGTAGGGTCTTGGTGACAGATTACCCTATCTACCCTTCTAATAATGTCCACTACCACCTGCCTATCCTTCCAAGTCCCCAGTTTTCCCTCCCTTGTATTGGAGATGGCGGTCCACTGGGTGCTCAAGGGAAAGGCCTGCTCCATACATGCTACTTCCGAGCCATCGTCCTCCACATCTTCGCCTAATATGACAAATCTGTTGGGCACAACCAGCTGGAAAGAAGCGTCCCTATCCTTCCGTCCCCTACTTCCCCTGGTGACCCTTGCAAATCTATCTGCCCCATTTCCACCCTCCAGTTTACTGGCCCCTGCCAGTACCTGCAATTCCCCCAAATTGCCAAGCCCTGCAATGCTGCAAGTTTCCCCTTTAGATTCTGGACCTCAGATTCCAACCCACTCACATCTGAAACATACATAGTTCCCTTGGTGCGGCTGATCTAAGATCTCATAAATGCGTCAGGATGCACATGGCCTGTCCATACTAAACAGCAATAGACAGCAACAACTATACACAAGAGAAAACAGCAATACACACAAGAGAAACAGCAGTCTTGTTCTTAAACCCTTTCTTGTTCTAAATGCTTTTGTTTCTTAATGCACCCCTTAAAAACAGACAAACCCCTTTAAAACAGAACCTATGTGGTTCAAAACCAAGGTTTCAACAGTCCTTAGCCCATTTAAACCAATTAGCTGCACCCCCATCCAATCAGAGAGAAAAATACCTCTCTTTTGTTACCAGCCCCCACCCTACAGGTAACAATGCAGTTGAACACAAGTATTTATTTAGAAACCCAGTGTTTAAGTTTACTTAAACAATTCCTACAACCGTATTCAAGCAGTAAGTAGTAAAAAACAACAAAAACAAAAAACAAGTTGATTACTTACTTACACAGGCACACTCCTAGAAATAAATAGTCCTAGGTTAGTACATTTACTAGACTGCAAACCACAATTAATAAACGCTTTTGTTTCTTAACGTACCCCTTAAAAACAGACAAGCCCCTTTATAACGGAAAATCCCTTTACAAGTAAATCGCTCTGGAGGAAGAACTTATGTGTGGTTCAAATGAACCACACATAAGGTAAGTAACTTTCTGATTTGGTGCAGCCTCCTTCTGTTAGTAACAATTGGTTTTCTGGCTGATCAGTGGGAGCAGCTAGATAACTTACTGAGCATGTGCTGGTTCTAGGGTTCACACAGATTAGACAGGTAACTTCCCCAAACTGCTACTGGTTTAGGCGGTAAGAGACTGCTAATTACCATAGCAATGATAGAATTTATGACACAGAATTTATATTTAGCTTAATTGGTGCTAAGTACAAATCAATGAAAATTGTTAGGCATTCCATTTTAAGTAATGAGTCATACGAGTGCTACTTAGTATAGTATAGTATTTGAGGTTGAATAAAGACATACCTCCATCCAGTCCAACCCATCTAGCAATATCCTCATTTCCTGCCTAACTGTTGATCCAGAGGAAGGCAAAAAAAACCCACCAAATTTATGAAGAGGGAAAAAATTCGGAAATCGGAAATTTCCCTGGATCTTTATGTATCAATACCAGTCTACTATCAATACCATCTACTTTATGTATCAATACCAGTAACTTGCAACATTCCTTGTTTGCAGAAACTCATCCAGCTTTTTTTTGAAAATGACCAATGAACTTGCCATAACAACGTCCACTGGAAGACAGTTCCATAGCTTTACCGTTCTCACAGTGAAAAACCCTTTCCGAGCTTGAAGCCTAAACCTTTTTTCTTCAAGTCTTAAGGGATGTCCTCGTATCCTTTGACATGTTCTATTGGTGAACAATGCCCCAGATAGTTTATTGTATGGCCCGTTAATGTATTTATACACAGTAATCATATCCCCACGCAAGCGCCTTTTCTCCAGCGTACATAATTGTAACTTTTCCAGTCTCTCTTCATATTCAAGCTCCCCCAATCCCCTTATTAATTTAGTTGCCCTTCTCTGAACCCTTTCCATTTCAAAGATGTCCTTTTTGTACACAGGATTCCAAAATTGCACTGCATATTCCAAATGAGGCCTTACCAATGCTTTGTAAAGAGGGAGAATTACATTTTCCTCCCTTGAATCCATACCTCTCTTTATACAAGACAATACCATGCTGGCTTTGGCTGTTGCCGCCTGGCACTGCTTGCTACCTTTAAGTTTGTTATGCACCAAAACTCCAAGATCCCTTTCCAACAGGGATTCACTTAACACAGAGCCATTTATAGTATAAGTAGCACAAGTATTTTTTGAACGTTCCAAAATGCATCACCTTACATTTATCAACATTGAATTTCATCTGCCACTTGTGATAATCTATCTAGATCCCCTTGCAACGATTGCACATCCTCTGAAGTTTTTAATGGTTGACAAAGTATGTACTTCTTATAATACGTATACACAGTTTATACTGTATATAATTGTGCTTGTCATATTAACTATCACCATTTAACAGCCGTGGTTAAATTCAATCCTGTCATTCCTGTTTTCTCCTGGGCAGGTAATTCCAGGATCCCACCCTTCTCTTACATCCTGCTTGTCACCTGACAGTTTACAGAAGCACTGATTCTGTGTTTATTCACATAGCAGGTAGACACTGAGAGGCTCCATTGTACTTCACGATTTGCACATACAGGTGAAATGGTCTAATGTAAACATACACAATGCTCTACAATATTTCTGTTCAACCCTGGAAAGTAATGACAGAGAGAACAGTCATTGATATTGGACACGGAATACACATATTCTCAGATTGTGTGCGTACATTTCTTTAGGGGAAATTCATGTTTTGTTTGTTTTTTTTGCCAATAAATTTGTAATGTGGATTTACAGTATATGTTGCTGCATTTAAAGCTATATCTACTTTAGGCAGCCATGTATGTGCAGATTCCTCAATAATAATAATAATAATATATATAATAATAAGGGGAAAGGGCAATTAGGTTTGGTTGTTTACATTGTTATCAGGGTGCACAAATCAAAGCAGTTGTGTAATGAAGTTGCAGATTGTAAATTTTTTTAGGGCTAGGCCACACTAGCGCGTTTTTCGCACGTCCGCGTACACATTTTACGCTCACGTTCGCGTCCGCGATTTTCGCTAACATGGAAATCACAGGAACGCGAATGTTCCTGCGATTTCCGATGCACATGTGATTGCGCGTCCGTTCACGTTTTGCGGCAAGCTTTTTTTCGCTTGCAAAAATAACGAAAGCACAAATGCAAAATAATGAGCTCTAACGCACAGAAAGCACACACGCAATCGCGTTTGGTGTGTTGTAGTGTGACCTCACCCTAACAAGGGATCAGTCGCCGTGATTTACCAACCTACCCGATAGCTCATTCGAATGGGCGGCCTAGATTGGTCGCGGCCACCTACACCATACGATATATCCAGCCGACAGACACACCAGTTGGTTGGCTATAAAATACCCAGCCTAAGGGGCATGTCAAACCCAAAATTACAAATCTACCAACCTATATCTTGTATTATGGCTGTGACAAAATGGGACAGTGACGTCGCTCCCCATCAGTAGTCTGTATGAATGGAATATCAGGCCAGGTATTACATGTTTGTACACGGTCTAAATTCTGACAGTGCCACTCTTAAAGGGCATGTCCATCCCCAAAACTAACTTTCTATATTTATTTGGCCCAAATAAGTGCTCCAAAACAAACTTTACAGCATGTAAATCGGTCCAGTGGTTCAAAAGTTACAGACCTTTGTAGCTGGCTTAATCCTGCAGCATGGACCAATACAGCGATGAAAAGAGACAGGTTACATTACCTTGCCTATGTTCTTTTCATGTTCTCGCGCATGTCTGTTAACAACCAGCAGTGAGCACAGAGGAAGTTGCATCAGTAATGATCTGACCCCTGGATCCCGCCCTCTTTTCCCAATCAACCAATCGCAGCTGTAAAGTTATGTATATGGAAGAAATCCAGGATTAACATGTTGCAGCCAGCCAGCTTCGACACGCACACACACACACACACCTCTCCGTGACACACATCTTATATAGATAAGAAAAAACCTGCATTGGACAAGTTCAGTTCCCTTCAGGCCATTCATTTATTCTTTGCAATCAGGGGTATTACCACACATTAGCATTTCTTGCTATGCCACATTTGTGTGGGTGAAGTGTCTGTATGTATGGCCTGGTTATTGGTCTGGAACACAAGCAGCTCATCCTGTTGCCTTACATTCACTGGGTAAGCGCAGCACTAAAGGTGGCTATACACACCAGCGATAATAGGTAAATCCCACAGTGGAACGACGGGATTTACCTATTATCGCTCGTTTGTAGGGGATATTCCCGACAGATCGGAGTGCCAATAAATAATCGTAGTCGGCACTCCGATCAATTGGGAAAGATGGAAAATATCTGTTGTTCGGCATCAGCTCCCTTTACTTTAATAGAGGGAGCCGATACCGATCGTGCGGTGTCTGGCCGTACGTCTGACCGATCCCCATACCGCGTACGGGGATCGGTCGGTTCCATGTGTGCAGGTTCCCTTCGCAATGTGCCGACAGATACCAATGTCAGCATATTGCGATGGAAATTGCATGTGTATGGCCACCTTTAGGGTGGAGCTAGGCAATGTTCCCTCTAATTGGAACACGTGCACGGGCGCACACCTTAGAGGGAACACTGGAGCTAGGTAGTATAACTTCCCTCTATTGAAAACTACAAGGGTCCTGGACTGCTGCATTATCTTATAAAAAAGTTACGTTTTAAACTTTTTCCATTAAAGATGTGGACACACATGGCTGGTAAATGACAAATCCCTAACAATCAGATAAGATTAGTTGATTATTGGCCATGTGTGTTAAAAAAATCGCTGCATCCAACAAACTTGCTGACGGCCTCAGGATTACATTAACTGTTTATGTGCCCTTCATTATTTACTTTCTTTGGTCTTTTTACTGGAAACTACCTAGAGTTTGGAAGGTTCAGGCTAAACTCCCCTTTGTTTATTTTAATACAAAACCAAAATATTGATTCGTAAAAATGTCACCAATTCCCCTAGTGCTTTTATTTTTATTAAAGGGCATGTCCACCCCCAAAACTAAAATTTAACCCACTACTGGCCCCACTGCCCGCAGCGCCGCACCATGACGTCACATGTCTGTGATTGGCTTAATCTCAGCCAATGACATGCACGGCTGCTTGTCCAGCTCCTAATACTACTCCGTACCCAGAAGTAGCATTAGAGGCAGAGGCCCAGAGAACAAAGGTTGGTAAGTAAATTTCTCTGCACTTTGTTACAATTTAAACATGGCGGTTAGGGATGGGAGGGTTTCCCCTACACTCCAGAAAAAAACTCAATTTTGGATACCCTTTAATAAAGTGACTTCATACCCATTAGAGTTTAGAGTTGTCATATAAGGATGAGGCCAAACTGCAACGCACAGGATGTGCACACGTCTGCTTGCAATGCGCTTCCAGTAATGTTCTGTTATCAGAGCATGTGAATCGCACAAAAAATGATCGCATACACTCCAATAAGCAACACAATGGACAGCGCAACCATGATTGGACCATGGCTTAAATCCTGGTATTGTGGCCTAGCCCTAACCGTTTAATAGCAAAGGCCTTTGGTAGAAGGAAGTAGTTTGGGGTTTTAAAATCAGTTCTTATAGGGAAAAACAGAAATAAAACGTCTTTTGGTTTTACCTTGCGACATTCCCCATCCAAAGGGGGGAATGGCATGTTTGGACTATCTTTTTTAATCCCCTCCATACGGAGGAATTCTTTATTAAAACTTGAACAAAGTACCATACAGTAGTTACGTTTTATCAACATTGTTTTACAAAGAATTTGTGTGAAACAGATACACGGATCATAACTTTAGTTAAATTGAAACAATTTCAGAAACAAAAGAAAATAACTGTGTTTTAGCTTTAGTTCAGCTGTCAATGGTTATAACATAAATGAAACTGTTTTGTTACAATTGATGGGGGGATGTTTGGGCTATCTTACATATAATTAGGAACGCACTAATTTGAGTTTTAAGTGGTTTTATTGTGACATTGTATGTTTACAACATTTTGGGGCGTTTCCCCTTTGTCAGTTACAGGACGAAGGGAAAGACCAGAAACGTTGTGCACATACAATGACAATAAAACCACTTTTCTCATTATACTGTATGTAATATATGTTAAAAGCTGTAAGCAGCTAGCAGCCAAGAGGTTACAGCACCACAAGATATAAACCAAGTGGTCTAAACTTGTATATAGTACATGTTTGGACTACCGTATATACTTTTTTGAAAGATATCCATGTTAACAACACAGACAGTTTTTCTGGTCTGATTTTTTAAGTGTTTCAGCTTTTGTGGACAAATTTTGCAGACAAAATTGAAAGTAATTCTAGATAGCAATGCTTTGCTATATTGGGAGTAACTGAAACTAATGTTGGCCATACACTACAAGGCGTATGTACCTGATGTTCCCACAACATTTAGACAACCTTAATGCTGTGAGTTCGAAAAGTCTGAAAGTTCAAAGAGAGCATAATTTGTGTGAACCCACAATATTCGAGTTCTAGTCCATCTCTTATTAGATGTTTGATCATCAAATCTATCCATTGTTTTTTGCAGTGATTGGTGCAAGGAAGGGAAGAAGTAGTGTATGATTGGTGATCGGAAGGGAAGAAGTAGTGTATGAGCACCTTAAAGGGCATGTACACCCCCAAAACTAAAATTTCCCCCACTACTGGCCCCAACTGTACAGTGTTTAAAATTCCTAACCTTACATCTCTGCACCAAATGGTTCTCCTGCAGTGCCTGTCCAAAGTCCCAGAAAGTGAAGAGTAGGAGCCTGGCTGTAAGTGAAAAGGTTTCCGCGTGATACCTGTCCTCTGAGAGGTTTCTGGCTTGCCCACTGCAGCCCTAAATCAACCACACACACCCCTCCCGATCCCTGATTGCTGCCCTATGCCCTTGCATTGAAACATTTTTCTGTAGTGTAGTGGACCCTATCCCACTGCCAAACACTATATTTATTTGCAAAAAAGAGAATCCAAAATGTACTTACAGAGCCTCATTCTCCTGAGGGGAAGTCGGAAAAATGTTTTTCACTTTGAGAACGGTAAAACTATGGAACTGTCTTCCATTGGATGTGGTGATGGCAGGTTTATTGGATAGTTTCAATAAAAAGCTGGTTTAGTTTTTAAAAAGCAAGGAATGTTGCAAGTTACTGGCATTGATACATAAAGTAGAGTTAATCCAGGGATATTTCCCATTGCCACTTGGAGTCAGGAAGGAATTTTTGGTGGGTTTTAATTTTTTGCCTTCCTCTGGATTAATTGTTAAGCAGGAAATGTGGGTATTGCTGAGTAGGTTGGACAGGGTGGACGTATGTCTTTTTTTAGCCTCAAATACTATACTGTACTATTTTATTAACAATCTGTGCTTTTTAAAGGGTATGTCCACCCTTAAATCTTACTTTTAATATAGGCTTCCCCCTGGTCCCCCAGCCCCAACCGCATTATTTTTTATTTTAGAAAGCTCCCCAAACTCTTACTTACCTCCCCTCTTTCCTCCCCGCCGCGCTCCCGGCCCTCTGCTTGCGAGAATGCAAGCAGAGGGGCGGGACCGGCAGCCGCGTCTGTGATTGGCTGAGCTGCAGCCAATCACGGACGCGGCTGCCGGCAGCTCACTTCAGCGGAGGAAAGAGGAGAGAAAGTAAGAGTTTGGGGAGCTTTCTTAAAATAAAAAGATGCGGTTGGGGCTGGGAGACCAGTGGAAGCCTATACTAAAAGGGTTAAATGCTAGGGGAGGGAATCGGGAGAGGGAGGGAGAAGGGCTGCAGTACCATAGCAAAAATCTACCTGAGGCCAGGTAGGAGGCAGAGTCCTATATGGACTCTGCTAGCCTCCTGGTGTTCAGTTTTTGGGACTTGGGGGGGGACTACAGGAGAACCCTATGGAGCTGGGATGTTAGGTAAGGATTAAACTACACTACATGGTGGGGCCAGTAGTTGGGGGGATTATAGTTTTGGGGGTGGACATGCCCTTTAAGATTTCCATCCAATCGATTGTTTTGCAGAACGCCTTGTATATATCTTTATTTTTTACTGCTGGTTAGTTCACACTGCTCATTGAGCTAACATATTGTACATCCAAAGGGAGTTTCGGTTAAGCTTTACTGCTTGTGTAGGTGTGTTGTTTGCTTTGCCTAAGTGCATTCAAGACCTGGAGTGCCGTTGTTATGTGCTGATTAGCTTTCACTATTGTGAACTGTTTTCCATTCCAGCCCTACTTGTGCAGTAAAGCAGGCTTTTCTATTGGAAACAACACAGAGATGGGCACACAGAAATTTAGATCCAGTTTCGGACACATGTCTAGGGAAAAGTAATTCCTTAAAGCGCACAGTCAAGGATAAAGGTAGGTAAAATGGATTATATGCATAATTGTCACGGTTCCGTATCTGTGTTTACTGCAAAATCTGTGGGCACTTTTATGGCTATACATTGAGTGTTTAAAAGTGTCCAGATGTCTAAAGCTAGAGACTGAAAGAAGAGAAAGGCAGATAATGAAGTTGTTAGCTAAAAGAAAAAATACAGAATTAACATTACAACAAACTTTGGGCTAATGCAATTAAAGGGGCAAAATTTTGCATGCTTATAATCTGTAGCAACCAATCAGATGTTATCTAACTGCAGTAACCCTGTAAAAAAAAGCTAACATCTTACTGGTTGTTGCAAATTAATAGAACATGCAAACTTATGCACCTCTTATTGCATCAGCCACTTAAAGGATTAGGTTGAAACCCTTATTTTTATTCTATGAACTCTAGTTCTTTATTCTTTATTGTTTAACTTTTATTTCCACTAATACAGCAATATGTAATATTGCTGTAGATAGTTCTACTTGAATACCCTAGTGCTCTAGGGCCAAGTAAGCCTTATGTTATCCATTATGCATTCCCATTTTTAAAGGGTATGTCCACCCTTTAAACTAATGCCGCACAATCCTGGCCCTCTGCTTGCATAGAACTGCAAACGAGGCGGGACCGGCAGCCAATCACGGGCGCAGTTGCTGGTAGTGTAGAACGGTGAAGGAGAGAGGTAAGGTAAGTAAAGATCGGGAGACTTTCTATAATAGTAATGCGGTTGGGGGACCAATTACTATAATATGGCAAAGGGGTTTGGAGCTAGGGGGAGGGAGACCAAAAAGGGAGGGGGAGGGAGGGTTCTTCTGCGCATGGCAAAATTTTCCTGAAGGGGAGACAGGAGGCAGAGTCCTATATAGGCTCTGCAGTACTCCGGGTGGCCAGTTTTTGGGACTTTGGGGAGAGATTACAGGGCAACCATTTGGATCTGGGATGTAAGATAAGGATTTTTATACACTACAGATTGGGGCCAGTAGTGGGGTGGATTATCGTTTTGGGAGTGGACATGCCCTTTAATATAAAAAAGCAGGTTTAACCTTTGTTCATCTGTTAACAAATTTGGTGAAGAAAAAAAAGGTTAGCTGCCTTCCATTGCAAAACAAACAACGCGTTTCACACGCAAATATAATTAGGTGCGGTATATCTTGCATGACACCCTTTTTTTTTTTTCAAGGAGTGTCCCAGCATCCTCCAGTGCATTTGCACTGAAATTTCCTTTATCCTTAATGCCAGCAACACAATAAACTCTGAGAGGACCTGTGCTGTGCTCCATTTGCCAGTAAACAACCAGTACTCTACATAATACTAGTACTCCAAATAAAGCTGTACGTTGCCAAGAGGAAGGTGCTCTTTCTTTATCTTATCAGCTAGCCCAAGCCAACTGTTTGCACAATACCTGTGCTAGGGTGAAGTTGTTTGTACTTGAATCACTCCCATCGCCAGCTTTTAGGAGCTGAAGGTTATTTTTCTGTTAAACCTCTAACCATAGGACAAAATGTCAGGGTTTCATTTGCTCTGACTCAGCAAGAACAACCCAAAAGAATGACTTAAAAAGACACCCACCCACCTTGGCAGCAGATTATTGTCTGTTAATGTTCACCCTAGAGAACAGACTTTTGCATCTAAGTTTAACCCCTCCTCTGTTAGCCCCACCTCCCACAGACTGATTTCAGGTGCCCTTAGCAAATACCTTTCAAGGAATGTAAATGTCCCTTTGCTTCTGACCAATGAAGACACGCTTGGGCTAAGCTGAGAATTATGCAGACCTTGTGACTGCAGCACAGGTACAGGTTTATTACACTGACCTGTCACATAAAGCTGGAAAGGTATGGCAAATCTTCTGCTTTTAACAGGTGTGTTCATTGAGTTTTGTGAATATGGTTTATTAAAAAGCTTCAGTATTCATGAAAGTTTAAGGCAAAGTAGATTGTAGATTGACAGGAGAATTTTTCTTTTTTTTTGTATGTTTATTTTTTTTTGTAAAAATATCTGTTTCAATACATGTTAAAAATAACTAGATAGGGTTTCATTGTACTTTGTATGTTGTAACTACCAATGCATTGGCTGCTTTAAAAACTTGGTCCCATTCATTGCAGTTACCCACTATGCATGTTTTGTCTGGTTAAAATGGTGCTAATTTTTCCCCAACCAATCAGATCTTATTTAACATTTGAAAGCTAATATCTGATTGGTTGGGGCAAAGTTAGCACCATTTGTAACGATAAGAACTTTTATTGAATAACCCTGTATGTATATAAACTAGCCTTATCTGTATTGTAAAGTAGGTTTTCATTTTTTAACTAAACAATATATTTTGCCAGTATTTAGCTTTATCTGGTGTTCCACTCTTGTTCAAATGGGAGATGTGAAAGTTAACGTTTAGTAGCAGCTAGCTCTTTATTTTTGAGCTGTGGTTAGTAGTAGAGTCAGTGCTTCATTTACATGTCAATCAACACTGAAGCTATGGCCAAGTAACTAGGAACAGTCCATGGTCCTAGGGAGTGCCTGGTACAGAGAGAGACATATCCAGTTTGTTTGTCCATGGTGTTGTCTATATATGGTGCAGTGTTTTGAAAAGATAAGATAATTGGGTTGATAGGTGACTTTGCTAATTTGAGGTGGGGTGTTTTCATTTAAATCTTTTAATTGGTTTTCAGCCTGTTTTAAATTCTCAACCCCCATTCACTGTTAAATAATACAGGCTTGTCTGTGAACCTTGATATACAATGCCCTGTGTTTCTGTGCACTTGTACCTGACATTTTATAGAAGGGGTTAAGCTGGACAATGTAAGCATTGTTCTCCATTCTAATCTCATTATATATCTCCCCTGTCTCTGCCCCACAGACTATTACTTGTTTGTTGTCTGTCTTTCTTTTTTCTCCATCACAGCAGGCTTAAGGAAACTTAGGCTGGGTTCACACCAGCCAATATTTTCGGCTGACCGACCGATTCACGGCACTTTTGGTCGATCGGCCTAAAATATCGGCTGGTGTGGGCCGGGCGGCCGCGACCAACATTAATCGTTCATTCTATCGGATCAAACGAACGATCGCGCATGTTGGAAAATTACGATTGATTGTGCGGTTCCGAATTTGCCACGACCGACGGACATTTGTCCCGGCCGAGCTCTTGCTACAAAAAGTCCCTCCGTGTGTACCCAGCCTTACATTCTTGCCCACAAAACTTTTATTCCTACTTGTCTGTCCACTGATCCTGGGTCTAACGCATTTCACTTGGTTCCCTGGGAGCCAGAGGCTTTGGGACTAGTAGTAGTTACCATTCAATTGCCAACATCTACTTCTCGTTGTAGCTATTGTAGGAAAGGCAAACTGTGTTAAAGGAATAAATTTCAGCAGACAGACAGACAGGCAACCAATCGTGTTTGCAGATTATTAGCCTGTCTGGGGAATCATTTCCTGGTGAGTAAACAGCCTGAATTAGATCTAAAAAAAGATTGATATCTACAAGGCTGATTCCCTGCTGTTTATAATAAATACATTAAGTAATATCTATATCATATGCCTTAATACAATACAATTCTTGTTTCTCTCATATTGCCTAACGTGCCAATCCCCCAAACTACCAATGCATCACAGAACTAACAGGAAGAGTTACAAAGGAATAATAGCCAGTGGTGCCATTGATTTAGTGATCATGGGTCTCCATTCCTCATACACTGATTGGGCAGGTTATGGTCAACATTTTCACAATTTTAATAAAATCTGTGGAATAGTTCAACAGGTAAAATCTGAGGTGCTCCCCTTATTGTCCCATGCCACAAATGGTAAATAGCAATATATTCGAATTTAGAAGGGGGCACACTCATGAAGAATTGTTCATATTGATTATTTATTCATGTGCTGAAAACCTGGTACACAACATTTTGGGGGGTCCAACCCCCTTCCTACACACACATGTATATAAAAATTGTGTGTGTAGCTGGTGTGCATGGGCCAATAAATTGTGCTTGATAGTTTCCCTAATTTTGGCGGGGATTGGATTGGCCAGGAATTGTGTGTACACTCAGTAGCCAAGAAGCACTGCTAGAGTAAGCGGCACCTTGAGCACATTGCCTCTGCTGTTGCTCCTCTTAAATAAGAGTCAGTAGATGCCACCATTGATTTCTATTAAACATAATTGCTTTATTTTCAACCTGGCCCTGCTAGTTGCCAACCAATAGTTTTCTTTTTAGAAAAAAATGTCAATGTTAGGTAGGAGTCTATTCTTAAAGGGTATGTCTATTCACCAAAATCAAAAAATTTTTTTTTTCATTATAAGGTAGTACCCATCCCCAGAAGCCTTTTCCTGCCTTTCTTTTGAAAAAATTCCATTCCCTACCTTTGCAGCAGTCTCTAGAAGTTCTATTCGTTTTTGGGGGTGTGGCCTTAGCTGTGCTGGATAAGGAAGTGAGCTGACTACAAAATGAGGCTATTACCATGCGTTTTGGTCCCGCCCACTTGACCCTGTGCTTTTATGTAAACAGATCCTCTCCTGCATTGTCAGAACTGTAGTAAAACAGACAATGCTGGCAGAGACAAAGGAGAGAGTTCATACATAAAGTGTGCCATTTCTGTGGCTGGGGGAAGCAGGGAGAGTGTGTGTAGATAGACACAATATGTCTGCTTGAAAGTTATTGCTTGAAAACAGTTTATTAACTAGAGAGATACTTTGATTTAATTACAATCTAACGGTTGTTGTTTCTGTAATAAACATACTTTTTTCCTTCTTTATAAATACCCCTCTGTTATTAAGTTTGAGCTCTCTTGGTGGTTCACTGCTGGCGCAGGAGGAGTCCATAATTCAAGACTCAGCTGCCCCTTTGGGAGTTAGTGCTACACTTGTCTATAATTAAAAAAAACCTTTAAGTAGTATGTAAGTAGTAAGTGCTGGTGTAGCTGCATGCCTTCATTCCAGTATTTTTGTCAATCAGTATCCTCTTACCACTCTTAAACAACTGCTATCTTCTGACATTACTTTTTGTGAAGTCAATCATGTTCAGAAATCACTATGATGCAAAAAATAAGGCACGTGATTGGCAGCTGAAATGTAAGAATGATTCAGGCTGTATATTTAAAAAAATATGAGATTAACAAAAATACAGTACAGTAATAGTTGGGAAGAATTACAGTGTTTAGCAATAGATCATTTTATTTCCCCCCAGCCAGTATAGATGCCCTTTAATTTATGCACAATGTTTGTGCTCTCTGATTGGCTGCTTTTCCTTCTCTCTGCTTTTAGTACCATATTAGCCATCCCATCCCATCAGTTAAATGATTTATTCAGGGCCTGAGGATAAGATCACCGTGAAAATCATTACTTTCAAAATGGAATATTCCTCTAATACTAAAAGTTTTCATACAGTTTGCTTTTGACCCTTTTGTGACTAAACCTAGATTTTACAATGCAAAATATTGTCATTGAAATGTGGCTGATACATCTTTAACTTTCCCTATTGACTTATCCCAGGATTTTGCTGGCAATATATATAGCTTTCTATACTATGAACAGTGGAGTATAGAATCCCTGACTTCATGTTGGTTTGGGAGGACTTGAATTTTTTTTACAGGAGTTTCTTGACACACTGAAGAAAAACTTTATTTTTATTTGGTAGGAATTTAAGTCTTCTCAAACTCATATTTGGTTGATCTATTTAAGAATTCTAGGTGGAATCCTCTTTTGGCTTTGGATACAACACAGGAATCCTGAATACCCCTTGCCCATTCAGAATTATAACCTTGCTCCAACCATAAGAAGCATGGGCAAGCCTCATCTCAGGTAAGGGCGCAGTTTCTGTATATTTTTATATCTTCTCGTCCATAGAAACTAATTTTATCCAAAGTTTAACTGAAAAGCCTATTACCCTCAAAGGGTAAGCTGCATATTTCCTACTAATTTCTTTGCCATAAACTACTTCTGACTTACATTTTAGTTTATGGTTAAATATCAGAATATATTTACAGATCAGATACCTGAGAGATACCTGTCAAAAAAAAGCATTATAATGCATGTTAGGAATATTCATCACTGCAAACTTTAATAGTGTTATAGACATAAACACACAATACATCTATCTAAAAGCCTCATAAAGTATGTCATAATGAAAAAAGACTGATTGATTGGGGGAGGTCTACAATAAAATATCATTATTATGTCTGAAAAGATTAGATCCGACTTAATAAATATAGCTTTGAATAGTTGCAGCACAATGTTACATTCAAATTAAACTAAAATATAATAAGAGGTAATATTCACATCAGTAGCAGATGTTTGACATTTATAATTTAAGAGTTGACTTAATATTCAGATTATAATGTACAGCATTCAGCCTTGTTTACTTTTAGAGAAGATGTAAATACTTTGCATCGTAGTTATATGTCATTGTATAATACTGAATTAACTAATATACACATTTGTTGATAGTGATAGAAAAAGGTTTCTCAGGATAAATACTACCAAGGCAAGAGCCGCTATTGGCAACCCGGGGGCAAACAGCTGTCGATGCTATATGCCGATAGCGGCTCATCGTTATCTGCCGTTCTTCTATTTCGCCACTTTTAATGCCAGCTATAAGCTGTGATTGGCTGCCTCTCAGCCAATCATGAACGTGGCTAACGGTCCAGCCCAGTTTCATGCAAGCAGAGGGCTGGGTCTGAATGCAGGGGAAATGAGGCTCTGTAAGTGCAGTTCGAATGTTTTTTTTACAAACAAATATAGCGGTTGGGGATGGGAGAGGGTCCCCTACATTACAGAATTTTTTTTTTATAAGAAGTGGACATGCGCTTTAAAAAGTACCATGGAGAGCCTTGACTGGTAGTACTAGTGGTTACCTTTCCATTTTATTGCTGGTTCTGATGCTATACATATTACTTTGTTGTATTGCTGAATGCCAAGTTTATTATGGTACATCCTTATTCACTACTGAGATCCACATCTTTAGATCAGGTGGATTAGGTGCCATATATTTAAGCACTACACACTTCCTGTCATAGAATAGAATATATTGAAGTAAAATGGTTAGATGGCATGTCCATCTATTCTCTGGGATCAGCCCAAAAAGGCACGTGACTGGTTCTAATGGAATTATGGTCTGTACTATGTTGGTTAAAAAATTATTTACTTGTTTCCAAAACTGCTGAACCATTATACAGTCCCAGATTAGGTGCCAAAAATCGGCGTCTTGGGTACCACACTTAGGGCATCGAGACGTAGGTATTCTATGCATATGTCGTAACTTACCCGGGGTCAGGTATGCTTGATGAATAATATAAAACTGAATTAATTTGTTATTGGCGGCCGTTGACACTGTCGTATTTGAGTTGTGTCCATTTTGCGATTGTTTCTTTTAATAGCTCCCTAGTTCTAGCGCTCAGCAGTGTATTATATAGTCTAGATATTAAATGTTTAGACACTGGGGAGCTTAACACATCAATTAGGACGTGTGAGTTAATATCTATGTCTTGATATGTAAACTCAGCTTTTATACAGTGTTTCAATTGTAAATACTGATGTAGTTTGTTTTTCCAGGTAAGTTATGATTTGTCTGTAAAGCGGATCTCATTATTGTGGTATACATGTGAAATCCGTGTCACTCCTTTATCTTGCCAGTATTTGGCAGCGTGGAATTTATTAAGATGAGGGAAGTTTGTGTTGTGCCATATTGGCATTTGCTTGTTTATACCTGTATGTCCTAGTATTTTTGCCATTTCTTTCCATATTTTAACTGCGTGTGTCTGTGTAGCTGTTACAGTGCCATGAATGTGAATAGTTGGTGAGTGTAAATATGCCAGAAAGTCACCTGACAGATATAGTCCTAGCATATATTCAGAGGGTGTCAGGGGTTGCCCAGGCTGTAGCCAATTCCTAATATATCTGATTTGGCCTGCAAGGTAATTTAATCTTATGTTTGGCAATGCCAAACCAGCCATGTCTTTTGGCGCTTGGAGTTTGGCTAATTTAACTCTAGGTCTGCCTGTTCCCCATATAAAGGATCTAGGGATATAGACTATGGAGTGTGTTACAGTATATAGCAGTTTGGGCAATAGAAAGATCTTGATGAGGTTAAGTCTGCCCATCATATTTAACGGAAGTGATTTCCATATATTAAATGTGTGTTTTACATAAGGTAATAGCGGTTCAATATTTAGTTCATAGAAATTGTCTAGGGATCTAGTGATATGTAGGCCCAGGTATTTAAACGTATGGCTTATAATTAAAGGGCATCTATAGTGGGAAAATGAACTTTTTTTTCTTTCTTTCCATGTGTTCTATAATTCCCCACAACCCCCAGAGTGTCTTCACTTTTTTCAGATTCCCTCGCTGTCCTGAGATACACCAGTTAGAAGAATACGTGATTGCATTCCTCTACTCCTACTTGGACTGTCAATCGAATCCCTGTGACATGATCCCCCCATCCCTGCTCTGTAATAAACATAGAGATAAGAGCATTAGCAGGGGGAGAGAGGTAGCTTTGATGGTAGATATAAGGCTGCACTTTACCCCCCTTCTTAATAGCTTTCACTGATTGATGATGGGTCACAAAGCGAGAGATCGTAAACTGTACCATTTTCCTTCTTCCGTGTCTCCAGGACAGCTTACTTTCTATTGGCCACTGTGCATGGGTGTGTTTTTCAGGATGTTGAACTTCTAACTCCTACTGCACATGATAAGCTTGTTGGTTAGCCGGAGTTGAGACATGGAGGAGGTAACAGAGGGGAGGGGGAAGGGGGGAGTGCTGCACAGAGATCTGACAACATGGTTAAAAAAAGTCACTGACAGAGCTAGGATTAAGGCAGCACAGAGTACATGAATTTAACTTTGCAAAGGGGCAATGTGTTTTTTTCACTATAGATGCCCTTTAAACTGCTGGGTATACATGTATTTCTTATTGGGAACTCATTCAGTGGGCATAAAATGGATTTATCCCAGCTAATTAAAAGGCCGGAGTATGTCCCAAACTGCTTAATAAGGCGAAATGCAGAGTTAACATACATATCTTTAGTATCTAAATACAGCATAATATCATCAGCTTATAAACTTATTACAACTTCGTGCTCTCCAAGTTTAAAACCACTAATACTTGTGTTTGTTCTTATCTTTTCTGCCAATACCCCTATTGTCAGTGCAAATAGGTATGGCGAAAGTGGGCAGCCCTGTCTTGTACCTCTGTATATTTTAAACCCGGGTGATAACTGCTACTTGGGCCTCAGGGTGAGCATACAATAGTTGATCCCATTTTATAAACTTTTGACCCAGACCATATTTGTTCAATGTTTCCCACATAAATTCCCATTCAAGGGAGTCAAAGGCACATTTAGCATCTAGGGACAGCATGATTCTAGAACCCAAGTTGTCATGATTGAGTTGAGTTTGAATGATAGTCTTACTGATATTAAAAGTTGTCGATTTCCCAGGCATGAATCCAGTTTGGTCTTCTGCTACTAATGTTAATATCACCTTTTGGAGTCGGTTTGCCAGTGTAAAAATACACTAATGGATTGATCTGATGTACAAATACAGAGAAACTCTACAGATCTCTAATATAAACATATGTGTATTTTTAATAATACTTCTTTAGTTCCATGTAAGTTATCTTAACACTCACCAAGGAGATATATCAAATAAGGATTTATTGCATGTAGTAGTTACAAAATATTAAAAGTAAAAAGCCAGTCAAGTATATTAGAGACAGCCTAGAAATTATAACTATATAATTTAAGCATAATTAGTCAATTATGGTGTATGTGTGTGTGTGTGTGTAGAGAGAATGTGTGTTGTGTAAAGTGTATGTGTATCTGCTTACCTCCTCCTCCTACCCCCTTCCTACTAACGTCCAACTCAACTTCCCACTACAGTGTGTGAATCCTGACAAGTTATATACATCTCTGGCGGCTTAAGTTACACTCTATAAGTTCCATGAATGGTCACAACTTATATTACCGATGACCTTCATTTTCAAAAATAACTTCTACTAGCTTGTGAGTAAGCAAGACAGTTGTGCATACATTAACAAGCTTTGGTTAACTCTTTACAATACTGATTAACTCTTTATATACTGTATTCAACAGCAAGGATCTTTGCTAAAATGTTATAGTCACAATTTAGTAGCCAAATTGGACGATAAGAGGGGTGTTTAAGTGGGGTTTTCCCAGTTTTCCATGCTGTGTTATACAGTTCGGTAAGTTTGGGGGCTAATTGGTTAATATATCTAACATAGATTTCTATCGATTTTCTATAGACTGTCAGGACTTGGTGCCTTGCCTTTGGCAAGATCTGCTATGGAGTTTCTTACTTTGATTTCTGTAATTAATTCCCTCAGTTGGGTGCTTTGGGTTGTATCAAGTCTGGGCAATGTGATGACGGTTAGCTATGTTTCTATTTCAGAGGTGTTGTGCTCTGATTGTGACAAATACAGATCTTCATAATATTTAGAGAAATTGTCCGCTATCTCTGTTGCTTGTGTTAATATTGTGCCGTTAGAGTCCTTGATTTCTAGTATGATCTTAGAATCAGTTCTAGTTTTTGCCATAAAGGCCAATAGTTTTGCTAACTGATTCCGTTGTTCAAAATACATTAGTTGGGCGAAAAAGTGCTTCCTTAACGATTTTTCTTGTATATTGTGATTATTTTGTTTGCAACCAGTTATGTTTCTTTTCCTCAGTGGGGTTTGTCATGCAATCAAGTTCTGTTTGTTGTAGTTGTGTAGTGAGTTGTTTTTCTTTATTCTGGATTGTGATTTCAAGTATGAAATAGTGGACTGTAAGCATCCCCTAAGGTATGACTTAAAGGCATCCCATTGTATTGCCGTATCCACTGATGACTGATCCATGGCTAAATATGTATGAATTTGTTCAGTTACCCTGTCTGGTGCTGGGAACTGGCTCAGCCAGAAGGGATGAGGTTTCCAGTTTTGCCCATTTCTAGTTGTATTTGGGCAATTCATCTTCAGTAGTAATGGAGAATGGTCAGAGATTTGTCTGGGCAAATATCTTTAACCAAAATTATACCCCTACGGTTAATAAAGACATAATCTATATGTGAAAGGGTGTGATGCGTGGCTGATTGACAAGTATATTCCTTAATTTGAGGATGTCGGCTGTGCCACGCATCCACCCAATCTAGTTCAGATACTAATTTAGATAGTTTGGTGGTGTTCTGAGTAGAAGGGTTTTGCTGAAATTGGTCTTGAGATATAGACATGACCATATTGAAGTCTCCAGCGCATATTAATATATCCATGGTTTATGGAGTATGCGTATCGTGTCAGGGGTGCAGTGGGTCTCTTGCAGACATATGATATCTGGTTTATATTGATTAAACAAAGAGAATATTGCGATCCATCTTTACCTTGTCAGCCATTTTTAGGGAACCTATAAACACTGTTAATATAGAACATATAGAAATGCAAATGCGGCTGCAAACATTCAACAAACCCATAAACAAATGTAACCTTATAACTTTCATGTTATATAAGAAAATCAGGGAGTTGTGTAAACAACTAGTAATTCCCTATGTATGCGGGGGAAAGCCCCCTGACTGCTTTATATTGTCCATTCTGTTACCAGTTTCAGATGTCAGATCAGGGTAATGATTAATAAGTATTTGTCCAATAGTTAATGGAGTAACTGGCAATCCATAAACCTTCCAATATAGATTCAGTTTGAGAGAGTTTCGCGTTTTATAGATTGGGGGTTCATAAATTAGTGTGGATATTAAGTCAGTTACTCACATCCAGGCAGACTGTCTGTATTATGGAATGCCGTTTAAGTCCATCCAGTTGGCAGATTCTGCCAGAGTGTCAAAGAAATGGGCCTTCCCATCCCTGAAAAATTCTTAGGCGTGTGGGGTAGGCCATTGAGTATGGTAAGGCGGCAGATCATAGCCTGCGTTTTAAGTCTGGGTATATAAGTATGGTATTGTTTTCATAACTTAAATCTTGCATAGTGCGCACCAAATGCAATATATTGTCTCTGTCCCTGGAGTTAAGCAGCCTTGCTATTAATGGTCTAGGGCGTGCTTCAGGGGGTGGTGGGCCTGCTGGTATTCTGTGGGCACTTTCTACCACAAATGATGAGGACAAACTCCCAGATGGAAATTGTTCCTTAAGTCAAGTTCTTTACAGGTTTCTGGAAGTTTCCTTTCTGCCTTTTCAGGGAACCCCAGGAATCTGGGGTTTTGCCTCTGGGCTCTATTCTCTAAATCATCCTTTTTTCGCAATACATGTCGCCAGCTGTTGTTTAAGTTGCTCTATTTCGTTAGGTATGGGTGTCTTCAGCTTGAGCTATTCTGTCCTCTGTTTCCCCCACCCTGTGCTTTAATTTCTGTATATCCTGCCTCATTAGGCCCATGTCCACTCTTAGCTCCTCCAGTAGTACAGTCAGGGTGGTTTTAGTTTCACCAATTTCCAGGAGTACCTATGATTTCAGCTGGGCAAGAGTGGGTTCGATGGAGGGGGATCCATATTCCTCTGGTGTATTTTCTAGGATGTCCGTTTCAGGTCCGGCAGGTGTAGTATCCACTGCCATGATGGCATGGCTGCGTGATCCGTTCTGTTCATTGCACCTTGCAAAGCGATCTAGCTTCTCCGTGGCCGCAGATTCCCATTTATATTTCCCCCATGTCCTTGTGGTTGAGTCTGGGGTGGAATGCTTCCACCTTCAAACGGTCAGGAGCTGAGGTTAGCCTCGGATATGAATTAGCAGTCGGGAACTACTGAGTGGTGTGACTGCTCAGCCGGCCATCTTGGCTCTGCCCCCCCCCTGCTTGCAAGGTTAATTCATTTACAGCTGCAAGTAAAAGTATGTGAACCCTTTGGAATTATATGGATTTCTGTACAATTGGTCATCTAAGTCACAACAATAGACAATCATGGTCTGCTTAAACTAATACCACACAAATAATTAAAGGTTTCCGTGTTTTTATTGAACACACCGTGTAAACATTCACAGTGCAGGTGGAAAAAGTATGTGAACCCTTGGATTTAATAACTGGTTTGACCTCCTTTGGCAGCAATAACTTTAATCAAATGTTTCCTGTTGCAGATCAGATAATATATGACTGGTGTTCATTAGGAATTGAATTTGATCAGTTTTATATCATACAGGACGCTGAGAAGACTTGATGGTTTATTTTGCTCTTGGGGTAATTGTGGTTCAATCTTGTTTTATAGATAGTTACTGAAAATATTTACAGAAATAAAGATTCTATTTCATTTAGAAAAGCTGTTAAAGGTGGACATATAGAATGACTTTTAAATGTAAAGAGTAAAGTAAATAAAGAATATAAATAAAATATTGTGGGAAAAACATTACCATCAGTTTTCTATATCACTGAAAAAAATCAAACATTGAAATTCAGCATAGTGCAACATATCTTAATCTGATAGCAGTTATTAGTATATGCTATTTTGGGAACCAACACTAAAATTATTTATCAGCTGCAGAGAAGGTAAAGTAATCTACAGCCCTATGTGATAACAGCCTTTTCAGGCAGTTCCCACTCTGCCTGAAACGGCTGTTTCCACAGAGTTTTGGAGGGGGGGTGTCAGAGTGGCCCACAGCACCTGTGAGCGGGTGGGGCTTAGGAACCCGCAAGTGGGCGGGGCCACGGCACCTGTGAGTGGGCAGGGCCACATGGGGCTGTAAGGGAATGGGCCAAGGGGGGCTTGCAACTGGAGGGACCATGGGGCCCATGAGTGGGAGGGACCAGGGGGGCTGCAAAGGGGAGGAGACACAGGGCAGATTGACTGACAGGTTTCAGAGTGGGAAGTGCAGGGGACCTGGTGATGCTGCTGCCATATCACACACAAAAATGTAAATATCTTCAAAACTTTGTAAAATAAACAATGGAAATAAATTGCAAAAACTCTCAGGAGAGCAATTCCTATCAATTAACCTAAAGTCATTTTTGGACCACAGTTCCTCTTTAACAGTTGGTCCAAAGAAAGGCAAAAAAAAAAATACAGTCTACAGCGGGAACTTAATATGAGGTAATGATCAAATTTTACATTTTAGAAACCCCTTTAGCCCTCTCTTGAAACTATTGAACCTTTCTTTTTACTTTCCCTTAAGACAGTCCAGTTTTACCATTCTCACTGTAAAAAAAACCCTTTCTGAATCTATCTATGAATCTTCTTTTCTTCTTATTATATATATTATAACCATTAGTATATACAGATTAGCCAGGACCTTATAGTGCATTAATGAACGGATTGACCTTTACTTACAACATGTTCGATCACTTGAATTGTCCAACTATATCTATAAATTGGTCAGGGGCTCATTGAATTAAAAACAATATTTTTTGGTGATCAAACAAGATAACCGGCAATGCCGGTTGATTGGCCTGTATGTACAAGTCCTCAAGAGGCGCCTGTGTGTCATCTAATATGATCTATTGTGGAAAAAAGCACATAAATGTGAGTTCTGCCTAAACCACAATTAATAAATAAATATTTTTTTTTTAATTTGTTAAGGTGGTGAAATAGGTTTATCAGCAACTGAAGGTTGTTGGGGCACATATAACTAATCCATGTCCATGTTGAAAGTAAATTAATCTTCCACAGAGGTGAAGTAATCTCCCACAGAGCTGTATTCTTGCTGCCTACATTTGACACAATACATTGATACAAAGCCATTACCCATAGTTTAAGAAACTATTAATTTTTTTAAAAACACTGCATATAATTACCAGATATGCTGCACTACTAGAAATAATGAGGATATTAAGATATTTTTCTGTCAATTCTGTCATAGGCAACAAAACATTTCACTTCATGAAAGGGCTCCTGTAATTGTTATGCACAGAAGCAGGTCTGTGCATCTGGCTTATTTGTGTTCATCATGAATGAGAATTGAGCTATGTGACAAATGCAAAAAAATGAAATAGCAATTAGGTCAAGATAAGTGCAGAATGAATCCACGTATTTTAAATAAAATAAGAATTCATGAACATTAAAAGGAATAGATTCAAGAGAAGAATTTGCATGGAATATTTATTACAAATATGATTTTCTACAGTTGTACAATACTAGTAGGGGCCAAGATGGTGTGTTTTTACAATATGGTAAGGGTGCAGGGCAGCTCCTACCATAAAACAAACTGAAATGTTTGCTCATGGCACCCCCTGTGGTCACCTAAAATGTGGCAATCAAAAAAAAAGCCTCCTTCCTTCAATAATACATTTTAAATATGGGAGTTCAGGTCATAGAAGGAGAAGAGAAACAGGGCATCTGCTTCTTCTTTCAGTGCCTGAACCTGGGAATGGAACAGAATGGACAGTAAGTTGTAACTAGATATAGAAAGAATATTGTACAGGGGACAGGATTCCCCTCACACTATCTCCACACTAGCAGTGCAGGTATCCCACCCCTCCCGGCTCTTCCGGGAGTCTCCTGTGAATTGGGGTGATCTCCCACGAGACCACCCTAAACTCCTGCGACAGAGAGGATTACTGAATCTCCCCCCCGTCATGCCCCGGACCTCCCACACAGCGCCCCGGAATGTCCCTAACCCCGCCCTAACCCCGCCTCCCCATCCACAAGGCAACACATGGTGCTGATAGACTGCATGGAGGGGCTGGTTCCGAGTCGATTTTATGTGCAGCCTGGGTTATAATGTGGGAAAAGAAAGTGATGGGAACTGTAGTTAGGGTAGAAATTTAGTAAGTTTAGTTACTCAACTGTATGCATATGTGTGTGTTTGTATCTGTGTGTATTTCTGTATGTGTGTATGCGTGTATCTGTGTATGAATATGTGTATATCTGTATCTATGCATGTTTGTGCCTGTCTGTGCTTATCTACGCATGCACGTGTATCTATATGCATGCAAGTGTATCTTTATGCATGTGTGCCATTCTGTATGTGTGGGCATCTTATATTTATCAGTCTGTATTTACCAAACCATGTCCATGCCCACAAGCCACACCCACATTCCCAATGAAACTACACCCACTTTACCGTGACGGCAGCATGCTTGTGTCCCCTGTCTTCCTAGACGCCATTCAAACGTTGTTTCAGGTGCCAAAAACCCTAGGAACACCCCTGAATGGGTCTTTGCTTTAGAGAACATAAACTTCCTTCTTAAAGATTAACAGGAAGACGTTATATTTTTTTTGACCCGCTACCCACATGATCCTGAGAGGCATTAACATCCCGATCCATTTCACGTTAAGTTACACAACACAAAGTAGCACAAAATGTAATTAATCGTGTATTGCATTGAGTGTGCTGCACAAAGTGTAAAGTGAATGAGGCTAACTCAATAATATATTGACAGGTGTTGAGTTCTCACTCACTTTTACAATAGTCTTAAAGGGTATGTCTATTCACCAAAATCAAAAAATTTTTTTTTTCATTATAAGGTAGTACCCATCCCCAGAAGCCTTTTCCTGCCTTTCTTTTGAAAAAATTCCATTCCCTACCTTTGCAGCAGTCTCTAGAAGTTCTATTCGTTTTTGGGGGTGTGGCCTTAGCTGTGCTGGATAAGGAAGTGAGCTGATTACTAAATGAGGCTATTACCATGCGTTTTGGTCCCGCCCACTTGACCCTGTGCCTTTATGTAAACAGATCCTCTCCTGCATTGTCAGAACTGTAGTAAAACAGACAATGCTGGCAGAGACAAAGGAGAGAGTTCATACATAAAGTGTGCCATTTCTGTGGCTGGGGGAAGCAGGGAGAGTGTGTGTAGATAGACCCAAGATCTAAATATCCAATCCAGGTGTGTGTGTGTGTGTGTGTGTGTGTGTGTGTGTGTGTGTGTGTGTGCTGTAGATAGAACCCAGATCTAATACCCAATCAAGGGATGTGGTGTCGTGTGGTGTGTGTGTGCGTGTGTTGTGTGTTGTGTGTCGTGGTGTGTCGTGTGCTGTGCTTGGTGGCTGTGTGTGTTGTGTTGTGTGTGTGTGTGGGATGGTGGTGTGGTAGTGTGTGCTGTCTGTGTGTTGTGCATGTGTGTGGGTGTGTGTGTGTGTGGTTGTGTTGTGTGGTGTGGTGTGTACCGGACTACAGAATCCTTCCGAACAAGGGATGTTCCGTTAATCCCCAGCGGGCGCAGGGTCGACGAGTTCCGACGCAGCATGTTGGATCTGGCGCTGTTTCTGGGATGTGCGCGCCGTCGGACTGACCTGCTATTGGGAAGCAGCAACATGAATATTCACTGTGCCAAGCGGATCTTACACGCACACATTCGGACAAAGACTAGGGCACACAGACAAAAACCAGAAGGTTATCATGGCATATTTAGAATGGGCTTCTTTTTAACTTTAGGCATGTGTTATTTTTCAGGTGGCATACATACCCTTTAATTATCACTGTAAGGACATTAAAGGGGCCCATACAACATGCGATTTCACCGATGTGTGCGACAAGACCACATTGGTATTGTTGGCCAACTGCGTGAGAACAGTAACTGGGCAACCCGACCGATCCCATAAGCGGTGTGGGATTGGTTCTGCCCATGCGGGCTATATCACATAGCGATTGGATTGTCTCAGTCTAGTTGGTCGGGAGGCCAATCTGGAACCAACCGGAGTTGGTCAGAACAGCCCTACACACTGGACGATAATAGGCTCAACAACGATAGATGTTACTGATGGGGCTACATAGAAAGAAAAACTGATAAAATGGTTATAATAGCAGTTACGAGCTGTAAAGAGGGAAATTTACTTAGTGTGGCTATCGCTCTTGGAAGGGGTTATGCGGAAGGACAGGGGAAATTGGTTGCAACAGAGAAGGTAATGTTGTATGGAGGAATTGCATGTTTTAAGGTCGAATGTTCATTCCAGCAGGAGACCTGTCTAAAGACATGCAAGCACTGTGGACATGAAATATGTAGCATGCCCATTAATGTTCCTTCAGCAGCTGAACGCTTCCTCATATTTACAACAATGATGCTCTTCCTGAAATACACACAGGGCCCAAAGATGACGTGCTAAAAGCTTGAAAGCTATCAATCTGGATCAGGTAGGTGGGAGGGGTGTTTTGTCGCATGCTAGCTTTGAGTGACAGGCAGAAGCAACGAATTGTTACACCCCTTACAGTGTGCTAATTCAAGCAGAGAGAAAGCTGAAATCAGACAAACTGTAGGTTGGAAGGTACATAACTTTATCTTTTTAAGCAGTTTTTTAAAACATGCACATTGACGGCAATACAGTTATCCTGTAAGTGTATAGTGCTGGGGGTAGTTTTAAATTACCACTTTGTAAAATAGTCTTTCGAAAAAATAACATCATGTTTTCTCTGTGGGAAATAATAACATTCACTTTTGAAACACATTACAAGATTCATTACAAATACAGAAACAATGCTTGTGATAAATGATTTCAAATAACTGGTTTTTTTATTTTTCCCTAATTAAGTACACACTTTTATACTGTGGCTGTGGACAGTTGTTTAGTTTCTTAGCAACTAGTAGGAAAAAAATGGCCTGTGTCACAGGAAAAACTCATTGATAAGTGGGACAACCAAACGTAACACACACAAATTGATCTGTTGCTTAGAGATGCTTTAATTAGAGTAAGACATGCTCTGGTATATAAACAAATGCCTTTTAGGGTAAAGAAAGTGGTATTTGATGACACCGCTTTTCACTGAAACAATATTGCAAACATGAATATGAACAGCAGACAGGGATAGTTAATGAAGCCTGTGAATACTGTGCAGGTAAAATGCTTTTCCTCCACAGTAACCAGGAAATATATTGGTGGATGGATTTTATTTAGGAAGCGAATCAAAAAATATTACCACGGACGGATTTATGATAGCATCATTAAAAAAGGTCATTTAAAGTAGTTATAGCAATTTAAGTAATTCCATTTTGTCTTTCATTTTTATGAGGTAATGTGGTAATTTGGCATGCAACTTTACTAATTATTGTAGATTCGGTCAGTCAACTGTCAAAGATATGGCTACAACATTCCAGAATGGTCGAAACGGTCCCCTTACTATTAGTCTAGAGGGGTTGTTTAAGGACTGCCAGCTCATCCTAATATTAAAGGCTGATTCCCATTAATATAGTAGAGGGACTGAGAACAATTTTGGTCGAAACAGCCGTTCCGATACTGATGTCAAATGCATTCAGCATTGGAAATGGTTATTTGCAGCACCACATAAAAATTGGCATTCCTTCCCCTTTGTCTACACAACATTGTCAAGATGCATAGAAAAGACATCAACTCATTTTCCATGTCCTAGGACAGTGAAAGGCTTCCTTGATGGGCATCCACTCTCAATATGGCTTGTAACGGCTATTTAATAAAATGCTTGATTTGCCTCAAACCAACAAGATGACAAAATTTACTACTCTACACAGTTAGAAAACATTAATAAATTGATTGGGTGCTGTAGACTCAGATCCATCATACAATGATTTCAGATTTGGAAAGGTAGAAAAATCCATATGGGATGAGGAACAATGACATTTTATTAAAGTTATTGTTTTAATTGGATATTGGCAAGAAAACTCATCTGTTTGCTACTATAATGTCGCATTATCGGTTAACTTTTCTTGAATTACTTAAAACTTTTTTTTAAAGAAGAAAGAACATACACAACTGATAAATGAGGAATATAAGAAGAGATGTTTGGGTAATCCAAGCGTAGGATGTGCTGGACTGTTGACAAGACACAATCGAGACATTGATTCACAAAGTGGGAGATGCGTCCCCAGATCCATGAAATGTAAAAGTTTTAGAATATTTTAAAGAAAGAAAACATTACAGTGAATTTTCAGGGGTTACATTTCCCTCACAGTCTGAGTTTTTTCTGCAAAATTGCTTGATGTTTCATTCTACTTCAGTTCGCTTCAGTTTCCTATGTCGTTCTTGGTATTAAAAGGAATACAAGCAACAGAATTAAACAATTGTTCTCCCCAAAACAGTCAAAACATATTGCATATAAAATAAAACATAAAACAAGCAAAGACACATCAATGAAATGGTCATTTATTAAAAAGTGGAGTTGGAGTAGTGCAAACGTGTTGAGTTAACCCAACCGCATCAACAAAATGCAGGCCAGATAAGTGGAAGTTTCCTACAATTACGGTCTGCACAGCATTACAAAACAAGATTTCTTCAGAGCAACTCCCTGGTTTTAGGTTGAAACAAATAATTGTTCATACTAATCAATAAACTTGTTACCCTGCATGTTTTGGGAAAACATAAATCAAGGTATCAAGTATAAACATTTTATTGAGAAACAAGCTTAAATGAATTTCCTTGTCTAGTCTCTTGTGCCCATGTGCTTAATGCATTAGAATGATTTAAGAATCAGGCCTTTTCCATTGCATTTTTGTCCTTGTTAACGTCTGTGAGGTGTTGATGTATGCAAGAGAAATTCAACATATCTTTCTTGATTTGAATCAAACAAATGACTGATATGTTTTCACATCCCAGTCTTTAACCACAATAATATGAATAAAATGTGCATGGCAACCTGTCTGATAAGCACAGACACTGCAAGGAATATTTTAAGGTAATAGCATTAGAGCAAATAAAATATGAGTCACCCCTTGACCTGTGGAGCTAAGCAATCAGCAACCAGTAAGTCTGTAATCGATTAGTTGTTCAGAAACCACGAGTGATTCCATAAAGATTTTCAATCCACAGCTCTAAAAGCCCATACACCATGGAACTTGCACATAATTAAATAGCCAATATGTAGTAAAACAATATGTATGGATCTATCGCATAGATTTCTATTCGTCGCCATGTTGAGAACTTGATCTTTCCTGTGCAGTCTTTGTATATTTTAATAATTAATATGTGTAGTGAAAAGCATAAGTGCGGGGGGAATGTTACCTAATACCCCTGCATTGGAGGTAGGAAGGTACACTGTTCCAGGGGTCTTCCCTTAATTCAATATATGTAATTTAAGAGAAAAAGCAGCCTTTCTCCTTATTATACCAGATTTTATCCGGGCCAATTTACCACACTGCTGATGTTATATAATGATCGCAAATTACTATTGGACATTACAGAGAGTTGCATTGGTCTGGCTTGAAGTTGTGCTTACAATCAGTTTCCAAACACTGGTTAAAGA
This sequence comes from Hymenochirus boettgeri, assembly GCA_019447015.1. Lineage (NCBI taxonomy): Eukaryota > Metazoa > Chordata > Amphibia > Anura > Pipidae > Hymenochirus > Hymenochirus boettgeri. The sequence goes on along the minus strand of CM033469.1, from coordinate 64,748,258 downwards.
GTCAAGACGCAGTTACCAAAAAAAAACAAATTCTTTTGTTTTACTGGTGAAAAATATGTCCACTACCAAAATTCTGAGGTGCACTTCTGGTTCTTTGAAGTTACACTCTGCATATAGAAGGCTGTAATTCCTGGTATTGAAACAAATCTGAAATAATAAAATAGAGATGGGTTCCAGGTTCGGCACAAACCCGGAATCCGACACGGAACCCATCCGGTATGCGAACGATCCGTCGAGTTGCGGACGGAATCCTCGGATTGGACGTTGGAAAATATCTTTGCCCTATAATTTTGAAAATAGCTTTGAAGTTCGAAAATTATCGAAAAATACGCATCCGTGAGAGACCATTTTCAAGTTTCCAGTCGTTATTTTTGAAAAAGCGAACATTCGCGGCTATTATCGAAAATTTTTCGAAAATGCCTTGAACATTCGAAAATCTTGAAAACACGATCGGAAAAACCGAAAATGGTTTCTGCTCAATTTGCACTCATTTCGAACCTTCGAGGCTATTTCGAATTCATTCCGGTTTTGGATTTTCAGGACTTACCGAGATCCGAAATTCGAAAACGGAACAAAACTTTGAGTTTTCGGGTATCTCTAATAATCCTAAATACAGCAGAAACTAGACTCTACGACTCATCTTTGTACTATGAGTGAATAAGCGCTAGATGGCTATTACCAACCTTCCCTTTTCACATCTATTTAATGGGACAAAGACTGGGGCATCTCTTTCGTTCGAAGTCACTAAGAATGTAGATCATAACTAGATTACAATAACCAGGAGCATTCATAGGTCACGGTTTAGTAAGGGTCTGTTGTAGTTGGATGGTAATCTTGATAAAAGGTAACATAACTTATAAATTTGATGCGTCTTGAAGATCATTTCCTTATGAAGCCAAAAAAAATCTATACCTTACCGGACCACCCCTAAAAACCCGCGAATTATATATTTATTGAATATTTTTTCTATGAAGATCTATTTAACCCCACCCCTGCTTTTACCTCTTGATCCAAACCACCAAAGCGCACTCACTACAAGACTGTATGATGGCCCAATGCCGGTCTTTCCTACCACAAATCAGGATGGTCACAACCCGGGTTATTTGTGACAAACTAACAAGTTTTGGTCTAAATTATAATGCTTACATATAGCCCGTGGCCAGCGCGGTTAAGAGGCATGCCATATCTCCTGATCTTCAATTAATAACTCAGGAGCCAGAGCAAGGAAAATATATTTCTTTAGAAGATAAACAATAGTGCTGTGCACAGCATGAAAAGTATTTTCCCAAGGCAAATACCAGTGCAGTATACATAAAAACTTTCTTTGATTTCTTTTCAATTTAATTAAACATCATACACAAGAGCTTTTTGGCTGGGGATGGCGGAAAGTGTCTGACGTTGTTCAGGCTGTAGCACCCATTAATCAGCACCTTTTTTTATCTTCTAGAATGAAACAGAATTGTGTGGGGGAAGAAGAGACACCCAGTTGTGATGCTGGATGATATCTAGCAGAGGAGACACGAGCGGAGGGGTAGGAGTGTGGGAGCCGCCATTTCATATGTTACGTATATTCCTTTGCGCGATCACACTGCGAATCCAAAATCTCCGACGCTTCTGTTTGATTCTTAATAGCATTATAAACATAAGGCTAGACATTTAAGGGGAAGGTGCAGTGGTGAGAATCTATATTACAATCATCAGTGATGTCACTGATGCAGCTTCGTATTCCACTGCCCCTCCCATTCCTCCTCCCTGTATAGTCATTTAGGATAAGGAATCCATGTTTTTTATTGACAGACAATGTCGGCCCTTCTTTCTCTTCAATAGGAAATTACATAAATTAAATATTTATCACTAAACAGGGATTCCTCTAAAATGATGAATACGGGCAGGGTGAGAGACCCTGGTAATGGGAGGTTTATTTTTTGCTTGACTATGTATAAGAAATAATACGTACATTACAGTGTAATTACGGATTTTACTCACTGCGGTCCTCGTGCTTCTATATGGGTATGGAAATCCTCTTGGTGGCGTAATATCCTTATAATACACGTAGGTAAGCGTTATTATCCCGTATATCATGCAGCACGATTTAAAGGACAATTACTACCTCCCCCCCATTATTTCCCCCCCATTGCAAAGTTACCCCACATGGTGAGGACCTAAAAACGTAGTCTACTCGGGTTTTATAAAAGTCCGGCAATATTTTATTGTGATCTCAATCGGCGCTACGGTTGATCCTCCCACTGGCACTTTGAGTGACAGGTGCGAGGCAGCCAATGGTAAGACGCGCTCTGAACGGGGAAAAACTAATACCAGTCTGTCTCGCAGAGAATTATAGTAGACAGGACAGGGGGGTGAAGTGGGAGTAAGTACTGTTAGTTACTGTACATGAACTGTTGTATGCTACACGCACATACTCACCACACACACTGACATCTGACACACACAATCAAAACATCTCATCTGACAGTCACTCTCACAAACATGATGTCACAGGTATACACTGACAGAACGAACATGCACGACAGTCACAACAAAGACCTCAAAAAACACACGTGACAGTCTAGTCACCAGAAAAAAACAGCACACATGCGTATTCTACATGAGGGGTTATAAAAGGGCGTGGTTGCTACACACCAATTACTGCTAATGGACAACAAGCAGTAAAAAGTGAAGACCATTGGCCCCCAGATTGCAGCAGGCTAGAAGCCAAAGGTTATCTTGGCGGTGGGGGAAAGGGGAGTTAGTATACAGAACTTTTAGAAAATGTCATTTCTAGAGGACACTTCTACCACCAGGCCTGTTGCTGTTTAGACGGATGGGCTTCTGCCCATAAGGATGTTCATACAGATCCATTTAAAAAAAATCATGCCGATATTCACTATTATTAATGCAGTTCTGAGTAACAATATGCGAGAATCTGTACTGAAAAAGATCCAACAGTAACTATTGCTTACAATGAAATACACAAAACGTTAGAATTGTAGACCATGATTGGAATTAACTACGCAATGCACCATCCACAGTGTAAATGATATTTAATACCGGTCAGGCTTTGGTTTTGTGCTTGTGCTTTGTACTCAGAAGCTAGCACCTAGCAGGTGTCTGCAGCCCACAAACAGTCTATCTGAAAGGTTGCAGTACAAACCTTCATGCCCCACTGATCATGTACTGAAGGAAATAAAAGCATGGCATAAAATTTATATTTTATGTTATTTACTACGGCAGTGGGTCTATTAAGACATGCCTTTAATGGCGATCGTTACTGTAGAAAGTACAATTCCATTTATCTCCTGCAGTAGCCAAACAACATAACATTTGATATCCCACTCCCTGCAGGATGTGTGAAGAACCGTACTGGGTACTTTAATAGGGAAGTTTAAATAAGCTGTGAAGATATTACAATATTTGGGGTGTGTCTAAAAAGATACTGTATGTATCAGAATTGTAAAGATAGCAAAAAATATCATAAAAAACGCCAATGGACATTCAGGATTATACTTAGGGAAAAATACAGAAAAGCCAATTGTGAAAAAATTGTGGACCCAAAATAAATATGCATAAATACGTTGTAAATAAGTCATATAATACAAGAATTGATCAATACATTACTTGAAGAAACACAAAATATAGCTAATGTGATCATATTGTACTCGGATTCCGTAATTATGTGAGGTTCTAGACTGTCTTTTTGGCATTTACAAACCATTTCCTACAACATGACACGCTGAACACAGTGTTACTCTTCTAGCGATTTCTGACACATACTATAAGAAGGTGTTATTTCCAATCAAGGATGCTGCGTTATGAGGAGATTAGAGACCTGTGCAGTCTAGAAATCAGATGATAATGTGACGTTACCACATTGTATTTGATCAGTATCACACAATTAACAACATTTGTGAATTATAATGAGGCATACAGCCACAAACCTACGTTTAAGATAAGATAAGATAAGATAAGGTAGAATTATAGTTTTGTGTTAGATTTGATGCTATAACCATCTCGACTTTGAGCCTCATTTGTATTTTTTTTAGAACCAGTGACAATATATAATCTCGTATTTTAGAAACAGAAAACATATATATTAAAAAGTCCAACATGACTTACAATGAGAATATACTGTAATTAAGAGCAATGCTTGTAAAAAAAAAAATTAAGGATTTACTTCTGCATCAGCACAATGCACCCTGCAGGCCGTTACTTCAATATGAGTGATGATAGCTTAACTGGGTGATTTGGCAACTGCCAAAAACTAATTTCAGGGAGGATACCCACCTCTCACGATAAGGGACACTGGAAAAGACAAAATGGAAAGAGTTAGCTGAGTAAAGATAGGTTACACACTGTACAGATTTCTGGTGAAAGGATGACCAGACAGGATCTGCAAGAGTCCTGTCTGCCATCTTTCAAGATCTTGCATACACACAGTCCCGAGGGGGGGTTTCACTATGTGAGAAACGCTCGGGACGGTGTGTTCCATCGGCCGCGCTAGACTCCTAATAGGGGGCTAGCTGCGGGATGGAAATTTTCGGCCTTTCCGAACGAGCGTTGCGGCCCCGACCCGATCGTTTGCGCGGCCGCGCGCTCGTTCGGGAAACGAAACGTACACACGTAAACGATTAGCCCAGATACGTCGGATCTGACTGGTTACGGGGCTTAATCGAATGGTGGCTACCCAGCTTAAAGTGACCACAGTTATGGAGTCATTAAAAGTCACACATGTTTCACTTGAGCTATGACTGACTGCTCCGGTCTTCTCCAGTCAGTAAGTGTGCTACAGCAGTGGTTCTCAAATTTTTTTCACACTTGTGCGCACCTATGTTTTGTATTTACCCCTATTTATGCACTTCAATGTAGGGGTCATTAGGTGCACCTTCATGTGAGGTGTGCATCTAGACCTTTAAAGCTTCTGGCGCATCCAGGAGGAGCAGCAATCTGATTTGATTTGGTGGTGGAGTCTACTGCAGGCCCCACATCAAGGTAAAACGGTTTATTATAGATTATGGATTAGTATAGCCACCAACATCTCCCACAGGATTTACAATTACAGCTATACATTCCACTCGGCACTGCCACCCGAATAGCTTCTTAAAACTATAAGGCACTTTATCGTACACATACAACTATCGTACGTCTTTATGATTGTGGGGAAAACCAGAGTGCCGGGGAACCCCCACGCATGCCCGGGAGAACATACAAACTTCTTGCAGATGTGAAATCAAACTCAGGACCCCTTCAGCGACGGGCAAGGCATCAGTGCTAACCACTGAGCCATCGAGCTGGTGCATAGGATGAACAATTACAGTTATAAAGTGCAACCTATAACAACATAAAACGGGATTTCGATAAGAACAACTCTACTAAAACTAGGTTGTGCTGCCATGATATAATTAATATAACCCCAAGTTATTTTATTTAATTTTTGTTTGTTACAAAATTCATTTAAACGCTTCGGGTGCAACGATTTCTTCAAAATCAAAGTCTGGATTCTCATCAATTATTCTGAAGTTTCTGCATTTTTTATATGTAGATTGCAAGTTTTTAGTATTCACATATCCTGCCTATCCCAGCATGTATACAAGTCTATAATGATTAATGTAGAGAATACACACTCAATTAACTAGGTGTATGGAGAACAATTGCCCAGAACAAACATACTATACATGGTCTAGTCTCAATTTCAATTCTCTAAAAATGAAAATCTGAAATGGCTATGAAAAATAAAAGGTTATTTTTCTAATTTTCAATTTACAGCTTAGATAATAAAGATTGTTTTTATCTGGTTTTGAGGAATGTTCGGTCAAAAAGTTATTCTACTTATCTACCAACCCAATGGACTGACTTGGGTTTTATTGACGCATAACCCTTCTCTTGCAATACGTGCCACCAGCAAAAATATGCACTCTCTTTAGGCTTTAGCTGTTAGATATTTAATTTACAAAGATGAATCTAACATAACAAGTGCCATTTGCGCTCCCATAGTGCTTTGGTGCCGTCCCGCATACTCCTCAAAAAACCATGAACCCTATGGCCTCAAAAAAGCAAGGCCTTCTGTCAACCCTATAGGGTCTTTAATGGGCGGATCCCGCCAGCTAAAACCTAAGGGTACACCACTGGACTCTAAACAGAGCCCTACGGCCCTTGAGGGACCCTGCAGCTCAAAACCCGGCCCCCCAACCTCTTTTAACAGTAAAAAGAGCTTAGCAAAAGGACGGTCCCACAGCTCAAACACCCTGATCCCAGAAGCATTTGAGAATGGTTAAAGCTAGTGGAAACTCTCGGGATGATGTGATGCAGGTCCTTGGCGGTTTAAAAAAAAGCTGGATGTTTCTGCAAACAGGAATGTTGCACGCCGTTACCTCTATTGATAGATAAGTAGAGTTATCTGTATTCTGATCTGCCACATTGTCAGGAAGGAATTTTTTGTCCCCTTAGAAATTTGGAATCTCGATGATCCTTTGGATCAAAGTAGGCAGGAAATTATGTATGCTAGATGATTGGACGGATGGACATATGTCTTTATGTAGGTATGTATAATTTTATTATAAAGGCAACCACTTGGGTACGCCGCGCTGTACAGTCAATAAATACAGAGATACAAACAAGGGGACTAAGGCAAGCCATTATACAGATAGATTAATTAAATTAAGTTAAATCCAATTGATACATCGGTTAAGAAAGCCTATATAAATTATTATAAATGGATACTAAGTGCAACAAACTCGACCACATTAGGATGAGATCCCTGCCCGAAGAGCTTACAATCTAAGGACCTCAAATACTATACTTAAAAGACATTTCCAGTCGCCACAATTTGCACACAATCACCGGCTCTTGATCTATTGTGCCTTACTCAACATCCCCATGCTTCTGAGCTTGCATGCAGGTTTTGAGCTTCTTTATATAGTTGCTGGTGAAAAGATCAAATCCCAACTATGTTGGGTAATATTCCAATATTGATCTTGGAACCTTAATCATTTTTGTATTAATATTAATATTTTCAGTTGTCGTTGTACGTGCCAGGGATGGGGGTCCGTTGGTACATAAGGCACTTGTCTATTGCCACACAGGCACTTTCAGTGCCAGGGAGGGGTTCCTGGTTTCAAGCTGTTAGGACATTTAAGCCCCAAAGGGCTCTTTCAAGGGCATTGGTGGGGTGCTGAGTTCCTGCCTGTTTGCAGCTAGGGGGGAGCGGTACATCACTAGCGGACATGCCCCATTTCAGGCAGCCATCGCAACCAACTACGCATAGCGCGCCACTATAGGCACCTGATTTAAATGGCCAAACGTAAAGTCGGGAATACGGCGCACTAGTAGAGGGCCACGGAGCATTTTGCCACCTAGACTTTGCTATTTTTGAATAGCGAAAGATAAACACAACAACAACCTTATCGGTCCCGGTGTTACTGGCATTAAACATTGCTTTAGTCTGAATTTGACGATAATGGCGCGCAATAGAGTTACACACAATTTTATTAAATCTGCTCCTAAGGTGGCATCTATCAAAGATGTCATGATTGGACAGTGTAAGTTCCTACAGTTTGCTTTAGATTATTATCGGATTATTAGCTGTACCTACTGGTAAAACGGAAAAGTGTCATTACAATTTATATGTCGTGATGTAACAATGTGAGGTTAGTGGCGGAAAGTTAAACTGGTGTTTTTTTGTTTTTATACCCCTGTTATTAAAAATATTCTGAGGGTGGAAATAAAAGCCAAACTTTTAATCCCAACAGGCCATATGACAGCAATTGCTTAAAATAATGAATATACAGAGTTTGGCAATTAAAATATGCATAGTTATTTAACTGATTCTTCATAATTTTCTGTCAAGAAACATGTTGGGAAGTTCATTTATCTTGGTACTTCACACTATGAATAACATAATAGGTATGGTACTACACTGATTAGGTCATGAAAACGAGTAAGACACAGTTAATTAAACTCACTTAGAGAAACCAACGGGATGCCACAACTAAAAGCTGTGAATATTAGGAGTTTATTAACTTTGGCACTGACCTAACATTTGACTTATTGCTGGACGTATGGCCTTTGCTGTCTGCAATATTCAATAGCTAAATGATGCATACAACACCATATTCCCCCTATCTGGAAAATATTTAAACTAGGCTTTTAATTATTACATAAGGTGATTTGTATAGTATTAAGCATTAAAGCATTTCCTAGTTACTCTGAAATGAGTTCTGGAAAGTGAAAAGTTAGTGAGACTGTGAGTAATGACAGCAAGATGTTTTGATATGAACAAATGATAAGGAAAAAGAGATTCTCATGAAAAGCTTCAGGATCATCGCAGGAAAGTTACAATAACCTATTAATTCAATCATTCATAAACTTTGAGCTGTGTGCTGTTACACCTAGTCCATCTGACTAGGGGTAGGGTTATAATGGTTCTATAGTAAAGAACATAGATGATATTTATCAAGACCCCTATTAGATTTTAGTATTTAATTGTTGTTAAGAGGAGCAAAAGCCTCCACTGAGTATAAAAAAATGGAGAAAAACCGTCTATAACAGAAGGCATCTGGAAGTTTTCATGCTATATGAATAGCATTGCCACAAAATCTAAGAATCACGAGCAATTTCTTACTCACAGGTCCCCAGAGTAAGCGGCAGATATATGGCACAATACTCCTTTATGTCCCTTTCCGTTAGATAGCATGTGTCAGAACCACTGGCTTAATACACATAAGAACCGCAATATAGCATAATATATAGAGCCAATTCATCTTGACTTGCAGACATGCAGGTTTCGATCTTGTAGATCTGGTAGGATCTGCTATGTTGTGAACAGTAACCAGCCAGGAATAAATGAGAATTTGCTACAGCTGATACCTAGAGCGTGGACAATATTTAATTTATAATGAATTACATATATTGATTCTGGTTTGGCAGGGGGTTTTGTGGGCACAGAACATGTAAGGGATTCCAACAGAAAAGAAGGCGGTCTTACTCAACATTTCATTCTCTTTTTCATTTCTCCCCCCCCCCCCTGAATTGAAGTTGACACTCACCACCATATAAATTCATACCAACCAAAAGGACACCCAAACCTTTCTATCCTTCCTGTGTCACCAAAAGCCCTAATAAGAAGATATCCTTTCTGTCCCAAAGCCAGCACTTCTGCAGCTGCCAAAGCTTGGAAAGAGGTTGGTTGCAGGCCATTAGAGCAGGCTTTGGGCATTCGGACTGGGCGGACAGGAAGAAAGAATAATTCTGTCCAGGGACCCCTGCAAAAGAGGTAATATAGCGGTTTGAGGCGTTATGTGGGGTGGAATATATGCCCATGCTACTACTAACTACTACTAGTCGTGAGTAGTAGCTAGGTTTTACAAATGTACCGTTTTAGGGGTGAATAGTAACATTGAGTATATGAAACAGGCAATTAACATGTTTATGCATTCCTTTAACTATTTTCAACCAGCCTAGGTATTTATGCATAGTTCCGATAGATACACAACAAATACGTATCTTGAAAGCTCTCTTGTGCTTAGGATAAGAAGGAGAGGCATTGGGAGGGCTTCAATTATCAAAGTTCAGGAAATATCAGCTTATTGCATCCAGCTGCCAGCTACTTTGATGAGCTAAAAGATGATCTAATTTGGAGCAAATGGCAATTGCTCTGTATTTATCCTTGACGAGAATTGTAGATGTAAAGTACTGCTTTCAGGTATTCTGGCTAGCCCTGACAGCTAGTTGATCGTAACTCCCTTCGTTTACTGATCGTCAGCAACTCCAGACCAGTTTAGCATCCCTTTGTCTTTAAGCCCACAGTAAGGACAGTTTAGTACAGAGTACCCTTCTTGCAGGCAGTTTTCCCATATTCTGACATTCCGCGCACCTTTACACTTTCAGTATTTGAGGTTCAATGGTTAGTGAAATTTTGATGGTAGGGGAACTTACAGAAAATATGGGACCCACATTATATTTTTTTGTACATCACAACTGATCTACGTCAAAATTTTCCTTATAATATTGTTTTAGGGGGATTTGAAGGGATTTGAGGGTAAAATATTGAATGAATTAAAATTTCCCAAATTCATTTATTTTGCATTTTATGGTACAGCAATATCAAGCCATACATACAGTTCTGTGCAAGAGTTTAGGTATAGCTGGCAAAATGCTGCTATATTCACAATGCCCTCTCACACATATAAACTTGTCTAATGTTCGTAACAGTTCTTACGATTCGTCCAAAAGCAAAAGCGAGCTAAAGAAGAATGCATTCACAAAGGAAGTGCTTAAGCGAATGAACGGAAGAGAATCCCAAAGCCAATCAGTATTTTTCCCATCTACCTTTGCCCGTCAAACCCAGCAATTTGTATATCATTGCTTTAACTACCTCCTTTTCTTGTATACAAAGTCAGGAAAGTAGGTCTGGTTAATTAATAAATTGTATTTTTTTTGCTAAACTACATTCCATTGTTCCGGTCCATGACGTTGAAAAAAATCTAGAGTTTATTCTTAGATTAAGTGATGAAATAAAATCTAAGCTAAAAAAACAGTACAGTGAAGATTTTTTTTTTTATCTTAGATTTTTTGAAAATCATGGACACGGGAAAAGTACCCCATGAGAGTATCTCTACAGACCATGAGGACCACATTGGATTTTAATTTGAACAGTTAAGTGATCAGTCTGGCACTCCCAACAGGAGCAGGGGGTTGGGTTATATATATGTGGGGTTTGTTGACTTGAAAAAGGGAATCATGTAGTCAGAAACATGTTGCAATAAAGACCACAGTTTGCAGTTATGACGTACTTGCTGATGTCCCCTTCCTTTTCCTAATTTGCTAAAGTATCCAATTATACTGCGGATCGGAGCAGTGGGAGGTGTGGGATTAACTGATATTTTACATGTGGGGTTCCTTAAAAAATGTCTGTCATCAACCACAGGACGTTATGATGACATACAGCACACGGCAATTTACTTTCTAATTAAATAAACTACTCGTATCTATTGATCGGTGGTCGGTTGTTGTGACTAATTGGGTAAGTTGGACTAGTCTTGGATAAGGAAATAAATCTACGTTAACACTCTGACTCACATCCTGATAATATACGTTGTCAACTAAACTTCATCGTACATGGCAATGAGCCACACTCAGTCTAATTAGTTTTTTTAAGATTCTAAAAACTTAATTGATTTGATAAGCAGAATGAAAATAGTACACGAAATACTGATGGGAAAAGACGAATCTCCTGAAACTGTGTTCTTTAAAATATAAAAGAAAGCTTACAAGAAGCAGCTAGTAATTCTCCTGTAGAAGCCGTGTCCACGAAGGTTTCAAACTGAATGATTAAAATAAAAACAAGCTGAAAAGAAATTCACAAATGGAAAGAGAAAAGTGCCATGATTGAAACAAAAGGGACAAGGAGAGTCTCGAACTCAATTTAGGTCCTTTGGGGACAGTGTTGGTTTCTCACAGGTTTCTGATTAAATTATTAAATCCATAGAAATACAAAAGTCAAGTAATATGCGATTAATGATGGAAGTCCACCAATTGTTTTTACTAATAAGTATCGCCTAGTTAAATAAAACATAAGCATCTCTCAAACATATGTGCGAATTACTGGCTTAATAGGTTTAGATTACTTGGTAAAAATTAAGAAGAACTTAAAGGATAAGTGCCACGGTAAAATCAGTTAGTTCTTAATAGTAAAATAACGATTTCCCCCCTTTTATCCCCCTAGATCCCTATGAAAAAGGCTACTTGGTGGCTTGTCAAAGTTGGTGACATCTTGGATGTTAAGGATAAGGCTTGTTAGCTTATCCTCTTTCACGTAAGTTGTTTGCTTCTCTCTTCCCGTAGCCGCCAGCTGAGCTTGTGCTCAAGCTGAACAAACAAGGCTCTTTTGCAGTGTATTTCTAAGCTAACATGGATGTAATTAACTGAAAAATAATATTTAGTTAAAAAAAATTAAATTAAGTCTGGGGAATTGCAAACCAGCAACCTCGAGTTCCCTGCCTTGCTAAAAACCCAAAGCTTTTACCCCTATCCCAAAAAGTGAGACTATATGAAATGAATATGAACGTCGAATTTATCTTTTGCTGGGAACATAAGGGAAACAAAAAAACCTGGGGAACTTTTGGACTGGTGTTTCTAAAAATGTGTTTACCCGATGAGCTAGAACGAACATAATAAAAAAATGATGGCAAACTACAGTAATATTCTGTATTACCAGGGAAGGTGGTGTAATTCACACTGACTAATAAATGCAAAAATGAGCGGTACAGCCGCTTTCAAACTTTCCATCAGGGATTTTCATCTTAATGTGAAGACATCTGTAAAGAACATACGAGACAGTGAATACAGGTGTACAGGGGTATGTCTCTAGGTACTTATGGAATGTGGGTTGTAAATGGCAACAGCATGGAAGCCTTTTTAGGGCTACAGAACTATTAATTACAGTAAAGTACATGCAACTTACTAGAGAAGAGTCTATCGAAATGAGAGGTGTTGGTTAGTTCTCCTTTAAGCTTTCATGTGCCAGAAGAATTTCAGGATGTTTTACCACCAATAAAATTTCCCTATAGTTTTTAAGTTGTACGTTTGTTGAAATCTACAAGACTTAGGAACATTATTTGGTTTTATTTTTTCTCAAAATGTACGTTGGAGACCAGACAAAAAATTAATTAATCTACTATAATTCAAGATATTTTACCTCCTGTTTTCAGAATGAAGAAGAAATAAAAATTCTATTTACCTAGCACAAGAAAGATATGGGGAAGCACACTAATCAGGTGAATTCCAACTATTTATTGAAAACAACAAACATACCAAAGTTTCGGAATGCCCTGTCCTTTCTCCAGTAACTTGAGAAAAGGACAGGGCATCTGAAAACGTTGTTGATGTTTGTTACAAATAAATATTGTGAATGCACCTGATTGTGTGCTCCCATCTTTCTTGTGCTAGGAAGAAACGTTATGGCCATTGGAGTGGAGGTCTAGGGGAACTGCAACTATTCTACTTGTGTGGCATACAGTCACAACACAGTGTTGGCGGGAGGTTCCTTGGACTGTCATTGCATTCTGATACCTAACTTAGGAATAATACAAATTAACTAAAATGTCAACATAATCAAGATATTGTTATAGATAATATAATCAAAAGAAGATCCTGCCACACTCACAAATGCTCCAATGGAAAAATCTTATGCTGGGTCTCCAGTGCAGCAGAAATGAAAGTGTTTGTGTCACGAGGTGGTGACTGTCAGAATGCCCTCCTACAGAGGGAGCCTATTGGATTTTTTACGGTTACTGTGCAACCTAAGGGCCTGAATCTGTCTTCATCTCGCGTGCTTTCATGTTTTTGCCTAAAAAATAGGGTTACATTGCCTGCAGTGATGTAGTTAATGTTTTTAAAATAAAATGCGTGTGAATAAAAGTACTATGTGTTTTAGTAAGATGGTAGATGGTGATATTATCACCTAATTAGGTTCTGGCTATGGGTTTTATTACCCTGACTGAAAAGTGATTCACACAGATGTTTTTAATGCCAACTAGATGGCATCTGTCTCTGGTCTATTTAAAGGGTGGTCTGCTGTTTATGTTGTTTATACTGATGAAGGTTCATACCAGCAACGAAACGTTAAAAAACATGGTGTGGACGGATGTTGATAAAACACCTGTATGCGTTAAAGGTGGCCGCATTACATGTGCTGCCGGAACCCGCTTCTCCCCGGAAGATATTTACCGAACATGCGATCACCCAAATCCCATTCCATTTATTTTGGAATAGCTACCATTTTCAAACATTAAACGAATCACAAATCCTCTCAAAATTTAGTCAACATCCTGGCATTTCCATGAATAGTAGGCACATATTATAGATATACCACAAAGAAGGTGAAAAAAAGAAATAGCAAAAAAACTGATAGAGTGCTGTAATAAAACTCAACTTGCTGCTACATTGGTTTAGACAAAATTTGAACCAAAAGAAACTTGTTGTCGTTAGCGTCTAGTATTACACTAATAGTCAAATAGTACTAAGGTTGAATAAAGACAACGTCATCAAGTCCAACTTATTCCCTTTTTTTTTTTTTTTTTACCTTACTAAACAGTTGATCCAGAGGAAGGCAAAAAACCCCACTAAAAAGGGGGGGAAGGGAAAAAAGAGAAGGAAAAAAAGGGGAAAAAAATTCCTCCTGATCCAAACGGACAATAGGAAAGTATCCTGGATCAACCAGATCATATGCAATACAGTAATTCTCAATATTTTTTAGTTTTAGAAAACTTACCAGTCCTTTTTTAAAGTTCTTTCAATGCAACTTGCCATTACACATCTGCTGGAAGGGGACAGTTCCACAATTTTCACCGTTCTCACGTAAAGAAAAACCTCTCCTAACCCTGAAGATGAAACTCACTTTTCTTCCACCTTAAAGGATGTCCACGTGATCCTAGATATGACCTATAACGTGAAACCAGCACAGAGAGCTCAATTGTAGGGGCCATTAATATATTGGTACAAGGTTATCATGTTCCCCACGCGAACCGCCGCTCTCCAATGTAAACAGCCAAACTTGTCTAATCGCCTGCAATTCAAGCCCTCCATTCCCTTATAATTTAGCTTTGCCCCGCGCTCGGCGTGTGTAAATCACGTTACAGTATTATCCAATCCAAAAAAAGGGCTTTATTCTGGGAACAGGAGTATCATAGTGACCCGCAGTGGCCTTGATTTTACTCTCTATAGGTAAAGGAATAGGTTCCATGTTCTATCTCGCCAGGGAAACCCGGTCGGCTCATAGATCCCGTGTTAGCCCCAGTGTCAAAATGTTTGTTAGTCCCCAGTGTTAACCCTTTGGAATATCTAAAAAACAATGAACAACACAAGATATGGTTAGCGCAAAGGTGCAATCATCTACTGTGATGTTATGAAAGATTGCTGATGACTACTCTTAGTTATCCAATAAAGGTATCACCTTTATTAGCACTTTTGTGATTTTTTTTTTATTCAAAGGGTTCCCCTCTTGATTCCAACATTTGTTCTATCGCCCCCAAATTGATATATGAATCATAAGTTCTGAACCATATATATCAAAAAAAACCTTGGTAATGGTGTCTGTACACACACCTAAAAAATAACACACCAAAATATAAAATCTTACCAATATCATGGTGACTGTATACCCACTCACATAAATCAAACACACAACATTCTATGCCCATATAAAAACCCATAATTACAGAGGGGGCAAATAAATGTTGGGTATTTTGTAAGCATAACAAGATATTAGGTTCAGTGATAACCAATGTACAAGTGTAATTGTAACTAGCTCCAGGTTCCACTCAGCAGTATGAGGTAACCAAGTGCTTCCATAATAAATATAGCAAATACACATATGTATTAATAAAAATGGCCACATATCTTGCACCCCCCCACACACAACACACGATTTACAGTCATTCTACTCATAAGTAGAATATGTTAAGCATTGCCGAATAATTTATCCAGATGTATTTAAAGGGTTAAATCATGCAACCAATATTCTATGTGTGCACTGGCCACAAAAGACACCCGCGCAGCCGTTTTCTTTTTCTTGACTAATTCAACATGTGCGACATTTAATGATAGCTAACTCTACCATGCTAAGTGTGTGGGTAGATATTAATTATTGCAATTTCAACATGGACTTTCTGTGTGAGCTAAACTGTGGCTCAGCGCAAATATGTTATGTGGGTTGTGCAACTGTAGTAATATTTATTAAAAAATGTACACAAACCCACTACTTACCCTCAACAACTGCCAAATATTTCATGAACAATATTCCCATGAAATCTTTAGAAGTAGTTTTAGAATTGTCCAAAACCTTAACACGGGTTTGCCTAAGTTTAATTAATAAAGTTTGTGGTGCCTGTCGAAACTGCCTCTTAAACATTGTCCAATCATATTAATAATCTTGACTAGTACTTTTCCTTATTAACGTTGTGTGATCTTTTCTTTTTAACTTCTTCTCGCCTTTGTTTCTTTTTTTTATTGTACAAAACCTTGAACTTGTTAAAGAGACAGATATGACGTCCCACGGACAGGCACCGGGATTTGGGCTTTGTATTCTGCTCTTTATCATTGGTCTGCCATATTTGTGTATGTGTTTTGGTATTCTCAGAGCATTACTTTGTGTCCCCACCTGTAAATAATTAAGATTGACCTTTCCCCCCCTCTGCCCTGCTACACCCTTATTGTGAAAATATACCACCCCCCAACAATGTCGCCTAAAACTCGACAATTGGAAAAAGTATAAGAATCTATTAGGGACTAATGCGCCCTCTCGCATACCGTGTAATCATAAGTTGACTATTAGGCCACACGTTGATGCGAGTCCTCCCCGACTCTACTTATAGAACCCCAACGAATCGGCCGCTAGGCGAGTGCTTTTATATAGACAGGGATACGTGTTCCGCACTGGTGGTGTAATGTCCTTATGATTATAATGTGAAGGGTGCGTCGTGCGCTTATTTTTCTATATTAATAATATGTACTCAGCTTGGATTACTTACCCACTTGTTCCACATTTTAAATGGTACGCCTGTTTTGTCCCTTCCTGTGTCACCTATTTTCACCTCGTATAATCCGCCCCACCAGTGACCATCTTGAATTTTTATTTAACCACCCCCCAGTAGAATACGGATATCTTTATACCCAGACCTTCCAGCATCTATTTCCGACGGTTAAATCAAATCTTTGGTGGAGGAGGAGAGGAGGGACATGGGTTTAAGGACAGGAAGTTCAGCTCCAGATGTTCCCGCTTATGTGAAGCCCTTTCCCCTTGTCCTAAACATGGCAAAAAATTGTTCCATGCTTCCCTTTTTTTTTTTTCCTCTCACATGAACACTGAAATGGGCGGAGCCTAGTGGGATATTAAGCAAACTTTTTTTTATAGAAATGAGTCACTTAGTGGAAATTAGCTGCGTGATTTTTATAAGGAATATACAAATGCAGCTCCCATTACAAAATTATCATAACTGTAAGGATTATATAAGTGTACTAAAATATGGTATCAAACGTGGTTTAATATAAAGTTTAAATATGGGATATACTGCTCTATATGATGTCTTAAAGAGTACTACCATGGAGATGGATAAGACACCACGTCCATTAAAGCCCAACTTTTTCTTGTCCGATTACCTTTCTCCTCCGAGCTTAAACCCCCCTACCAGTTAGCTTACCGTTAATCCAGGGGAAGGGGGGGGATGATAACTATTTTGGTGACCGTTGGGTGCGTGTAAGTACTACCCCCATATCATGATTAGATGCAAATACGAATACCCTATATGTGTAACGGAACCACTGGGGATGCTTTCCCTGCTACTCATGCTTGATATAGAGACTGGAAGATGCCACTCCGACCTAGAAGTGAGGGGGAGGAGTCCCCACAGCAACAGTCAGAAGTAATCAGGAAGTCATTGGAACATGAGGGGGAAAGTAAAGAGAGAAACCGAATGATAAAAAGTGAATATGATTAAGGGGATACAATTCAAAAGAACGGAAAACCTTGTCAGAAAATGTTTTCTCTCCACGGTAATACCCCCAGCATTACAATGGATCAGTTATGCGTGCGCAATACCTACCTCCGGTGGTTTCAGATTGTGAAGTATGGGTACAAAGTTGATATCTGCTAAAATAATTTTCCTTTCTGTTGCCATTGCTGGTATATAGTTACCGCGGATTATCTTGCAAGTTCCAAGGACTCTTGTTTTCTTTCTCCATCCTGGGGTGGTTTAGGTAGTCACACACCATTTGTTACTTCCTGCTACTCTCATATGCAGCGATCACAGGAACACTCCTGCTAGTGCCATCCAGGACTAAAATACCAAACTTCTATTCTCTGTGTTAACCACAGAGGGGCTACATTCCGGTAATGGACCCCGGTTTTAGACCAATTTTTCCTGCAGCGTTTCTGAAAAACTGCAAATTTTCCTACGTGTTTTTTTGAAACTGTATGCCCAGATTTCTGCCAATGCGCCCGCTTAAGGCCCTAAAACTGTAATAGCACTTGATGGGATATTTATTGAATTTTCCAACACACGAGCCAAGGCTGGAAAGCCCCGAATAAATTTGGTCAGCAGAAAACTGAATAACTTTAATGGATAATACTGTGGTAAGTCTACAAACTACCACTATGATGATGTCCTTCCATTTTTTACTTACTGGTAGATTAAATATACGGATGTAGTGGTTCGGTCGAAACTATGAAAAAAACTCCCCAGTTGGTCGTTTTCCGAACTTTCGAAATATTGACTACAGTGCTGATAAGTCTTCCTGAAATTTCTAGTCGAAACCGACCCATTTAATAGTTCTTTATGTGGAGGCAAATTAGTTCGACAAAGTTCGAGTCTGTTCAAATACCTCAACACCAATATTACTCGGTAACTTAACGTATTAAGGCCCTGTGGGAACTGTGGAAATGGTGTCATGGGGGCATGTGTTTTCCAATATCCAGATACTTTCCACAGAACAATTACGATCTATCATGTTGTATTCTCCCTCACGCACGCTTACTTCGAGGCGTTTCGCGGTCGAACGTTAGAGCCGCCCCCCTTTTTGGTTTAACATGACATATTTACTCGCAGGATTCGATGATCGCGGTATAGGCTGTATGGAGACTTTACTAGCAGATTCGATTGTTCGCGCTAGATACCATGTACATTTACTCGCGATTCCATACTCGAAAAGTTCTCGAAATCCTTCGATAACTCATCGAAAGTCCGGGAAATATCGACGGGATCGACGTTCCCGAGATAGTTCACGAGGAGAGTCCGGTTACTTAGATAGTCCGGGTCCGTTGGAAACTCGAACAGTTCGGCTCGAACTTGGGTTTCGAGGTTTCGGTCGATCTAGGCCGGGCGTTCCTATAACACCTCTTAGCCACTATCCAATCACTCCCTTAAAGGGTATGTCTATTCACCAAAATCAAAAAAAATTTTTTTTCATTATAAGGTAGTACCCATCCCCAGAAGCCTTTTCCTGCCTTTCTTTTGAAAAAATTCCATTCCCTACCTTTGCAGCAGTCTTTAGAAGTTCTATTCGTTTTTGGGGGTGTGGCCTTAGCTGTGCTGGATAAGGAAGTGAGCTGATTACTAAATGAGGCTATTACCATGCGTTTTGGTCCCGCCCACTTGACCCTGTGCTTTTATGTAAACAGATCCTCTCCTGCATTGTCAGAACTGTAGTAAAACAGACAATGCTGGCAGAGACAAAGGAGAGAGTTCATACATAAAGTGTGCCATTTCTGTGGCTGGGGGAAGCAGGGAGAGTGTGTGTAGATAGACCCAAGATCTAAATATCCAATCCAGACGTAAGAGCCATTTCTGTGGCTGGGGGAAGCAGGGAGAGTGTGTGTAGATAGACCCAAGATCTAAATATCCAATCCAGACGTAAGAGCCATTTCTGTGGCTGGGGGAAGCAGGGAGAGTGTGTGTAGCAAGACCAAGATCTAAATATCCCATCCAGACGTTAAGAGACATTTCTGTGGCTGGGGAAGCAGGAGAGTGTGTGTAGATAGACCCAAATCTAAATATCCAATCCAGACGTAAGAGCCATTTCTGTGCGGGGGGAAGCAGGAGAGTGTTGTGTAGATAGACCCAAGATCTAAATATCCAATCCAGACGTAAGACCATTTTCTGTGGCTGGGGAAAGCAGGGAGAGTGGTGTGTAGATAGACCCAAGATCTAAATATCCAATCCAGACGTAAGAGCCATTTCTGTGGCTGGGGGAAGCAGGGAGAGTGTGTGTAGATAGACCCAGATCTAAATTCCAATCCGTAAGAGCCATTTCTGTGGCTGGGGGAAGCAGGGAGAGTGTGTGTAGATAGACCCAGATCTAATATCCAATCCAGACGTAATAGCCATTTCTGTGGCTGGGAAGCAGGGAGAGTGTGTAGATAGACCCAAGATTAAATATCCAATCCAGACGTAAGAGCCTTTCTGTGGCTGGGGGAAGCAGGGAGAGTGTGTGTATATAGACCCGAGTAGAGAGAGACTAGAGAGAGATAGATAGAGAGAGAGATAGAGAGAGAGATATAGTAGATAGAGTAGAGATAGATAGATAGATAGATCGCGCTCCCGCGCGCGCTCGGGTAGCGCGCGCGCCATCGCTAGCGCGCGTCGCGCTCGCTCGCTCGCTCCGCTCGCGCTCCCGCGCGCGCGCGCGCGCGCGCTCTCGCGCGCGCGCTCGCGCGCGCGCTCGCGCTCGCTCCCGCTCGCTGCGCTCGCTCGCTCGCGGCGCGCGCGCTGCGCGCGCGCTCGCGCGCGCGCTCGCCGCGCGCGCGCGCGCTCGCGCGCGCGCTCGCGCGCGCGCTCGCGCTCGCCGCGCGCGCGCTCGCGCGCGCGCTCGCTCCGCGCTCTCCTCGCTCTCGCGCGCTCGCTCGCGCTCCGCTCGCGCGCGCTCGCGCGCGCGCTCCGCGCGGGCGGCGTCGCTCGCCGCTGCGCTCCGCCGCGCGACGCGCGCGCGCGCGCTCGCGCGCGCCGCGCGCGCGCTAGCGCGCGCGCGCGCGCGCCGCCGCGCCGCGCGCGCGCGCGCGCGCGCCGCGCTCGCGGCGCGCGCTCGCTCGCCGCGCGCGCGCTCGCGCGCGCGCTCGCGCTCCTCGGCTCCTCGCTCGCGCTCGCCGCGCGCGCCTCGCGCTCGCTCGCGCGCGCGCTCGCGCCGCTCGCGCCGCCGCTCCGCGCGCGCTCGCGCTCGCTCGCTCGCGCGCGGCGCGCTCTCTCGCTCGCTCACCTCGCGCGCGCGCGCGCGCGCCGTCGCGCGCGCGTGCGATAGAGAGAGACATAGACTATAGCGAGAGAGAGAGAGAAGAGCAGCGCGTGTTGTGTGTGTGTCCTACGAATCCATTCCGGAACGGGATGTTCCGTTTTAATCCCCCGGGCAGGCAGGGTCGACGAGTCCGACGCAGCATGGGTGGATCTGCGCATGTGCGGGATTGCGCGCACGTCGGACTACCTGCTATTGGGAAGGCAGCAACATGAATATTCAATGTGCCAAGCGGATCTTACAGCACATACATCGGACAAACTAGGGCACACAGACAAAATCCATAAAAGGTATCATGCATATTTAAATGGGCTCTTTTACTTTAGGCAATGTTAATTTTTCAGGTGGACATACCCTTTAAGCAATATTTCGACCCATTCAATGCATTTAATCGTGTCAAATTATTGTTTTTGGGGGAAATAGCCACTGACGATATTTTGTCGGGACCAGTTGTGCCGCCCATAGAAGGCTGATTCTGAAATAAGATTCTACCAAAATTACTCCGCCATGGCTGAAAAAGTACCGCCAATATTTCGACCCAATCGACCAAAATAGCAGAATATCGGTCAGTAAGGTTAAAATACAGCCTTGTGTGTACCTAGCCTTAGACTGTCACATTACACCACATTTGTCCACAAACCAAGAAGTGAGCTCTACTGCGAAATACAGCTGGAGCAAAAGTGAATTCTCTTGCATTTGGTCTGTATTGTGCTCTGATAATTTCAATAAACATACTAATGGGCCTGCACATCATTTATGACATTGATGTTCAAAGTACAAATGACACTGATGATAACTGCTCCATCTCTGTATCCTATCAAAGGATGTTTTTCCATTTAAATTGACACATTGGTCCCAGCATATGTTTACACAGCTTTGTCTATGTCTGAGACACCGCCTCCTATATTCGAAATAATTGATTGGTGCAATATACTCTGTATGGCCACTATGGTGTAATGAAACAAATTTATGATGATTTTAAGGCATATTTATTTTTACACGTCTATTAAACCGACAGCAGATACTTGTTCTTACCTTTAAAACACTTTATCTTTCAATATGACATGAAGCAGTATAAGTTTATTTTTATCTCAAATAGGTGTTATAAACCAGTCTGGTGGGGTTCAAAGCTCAGGGGCGTGTTCTGTTTTCTCTCGTTCTGTTATAAATTGTTAATTACTCTGCATAGAAGTGGAGCGTAGACGTAAATGCATTTTTAGTTGCAGTAAAATATATTTCACAATTCCTATAAAAAGGTTCAATAAACATGACAGATCATAGGTCGGACTCACATTACTGCACTTTGTCATTTAGCTTTGCCAATGTGACAGAAACACAGATATGAAGATTGCCTTTCCCAGTCCCACCGTGCAAAAACTACAAGCCGGTAAATGCTAAAAGTCACTCATTGGCACCCAAGCTTAATGAGTAACTTCAAAATCAGGCAAGAGTCAGTCCCACATTTGAGAAAAGGTCAAATGTGAACACATGGCTGGGGGGAATTTTACAGGGCTACAGGAAAAGTATTGGTTGGGTAGCAATGCTTGTTATTAAACACACAGGAAGGAACCCAAAGTAGTCATGTCTACAGAATGATTTACAGAGTTCAATTCATTAAAACTAAAGCTGGGTATTCACTGTACAGCTTTGCAAGCAATGGCAGACAAATTCCATTAGTAGCTGTCTGCCATTGCCTACAGATCTGGGTACACACTGTACCAATTTTGTCCCTATACTTTGTATATACTATAGTATATATAGTTTATAGCATAGAGGGCAGTAAAAAATGTTTGTGGACAACAGTTCTCTTTAAGGCTGGGTACACATGGGCAAATTTTTCATTCCAACCGACCATTCACCGCGACCGATCATGTGGTCCATAGGATAGGAGGCTGCACGATCGACGGTGATTTTCTGACATGTCCGACTGCACTTTCACTTGATTCCGGTGAGCGGGAAATCAACACAGATTTTTCGGCCCAGCCAACAGTTACACAGAAATATTGGAAGGTTGGGCCGAAAAATCTACTTGTGTGTACCCAAGCCTAAGCCTTATTTTATTCTGAGGTCCATAGATGAGGTTTGATTAATATCCATCTACTTTAACATTTTTTCCCCACCTATATTGCATTTAGTGGTCCATTCATGCAATGATCATATAATAGTAGATACAATAACTTAATCGTATTATTTGTGGTACCCAGAAATGGAAAAACACATCCAATTTGCACCTGAATTATAAACATATCCTTCCTGTCTGGTATCCAAATGAATCCCTGAATACACTAAATATTAAGGATGTTTGCCTGTCCCATAGCTATTATGTTTAATTGGAAGTTGTTCTACAGTCCTTCTTACTGACACAAGTAGCGCCCTTAGTAAATTGTCACGTTTATTAAAATATGGATATGGAATAGTACAAATGTCTTCTGTTTTATTGTGTTAATGCATATTGGACTAAGTCAGTAATGTTTTAGCAATAACCTGCGTTCCCTACACCTGCAGGGTCATGCATTTCATCTTTACCTGTGGTTATGGCTGGGGCTGCACTGTATTGGTCACACATGAAAAATTGCTGCACATTTCAGGGGGGTTACCATCTGTTTGCACAGCAATTCCAGCAATAGTAGGGAATCGAGTGAGAATACTCTAGTGTGGGCTAACCCAGTTATCTGAACTTATTTCAGTTTCCTTGACATCAGAAGAACCCCCCTGTGCAATGTTTTTTTGCGATCGACTTTAATTAATTGTTGGCCAAAACATTTGTTCCTACACATCGTGCGTCTCGGGTCAGGACCTTTATAACCCAAGACACTTGCAAGAGTTTAGGGGGTGATGAATTTTAATAGAATTAGCATTCTTTTAGAAACACTCAAGCAATTGTGTTGTAATGCTTAAGACCTCTTAAGTATACAAAATGCAAAACTAGTGTTTCACTGAGCAATATACGACCACCTTATTTTGCACTTAATATTATGCCCTAATATCGATTAAAATGAATTATCTTGAATGGTCCTTTCATCTATATTCAACAGATGAAAGATTCATTTGGGGGCATTGCTGGCTTTCTTATACCAGTAGTAAGTATACTTTGATGGATTCCACAAAAAGACTTAACTATACTGATCCCTGTTTGTAATTAGATTGGATGCTTATCATATATAGAAACAGGTGAGAGAAGGTATTATGTGTGTATCATATTTGTGGCTTAAAGAAAGAATTTAAGAATATTGGACTTTAATATTAGTTACCTTGTGTATTGCACAGTTTTTCACGTTTCTAAAAAGGCATTTCTCTCTGTTTAACTACTTGGTTAAAAAGCAGAATGAAATTGTGTCCTAAATACATTTTTTATACTTTTTGGCTCACTTTGTAATAGTTAAGATGTGCCAGTGCTTAACTCTTACTTGTGCAAGTCTTTACATGATAAGTGTCTCCCAAAACTAGCATATCTGCTGTTCCTTTTTATATTTTTTCCTGCAATTGTATTTTTCTTCCTGATTAATATGTTTTGTAATATAGAGACTGTAGTTATTATGCTGATTTCTGAGTTTTTAGAACTGATGTTTTTATTATCTTTTTTTTAGGTTTTCACAAGTACTGTATGATTTTGGCATAATGACAGCAGAAGATTCTACTGCAATGATAAGTAACGATTCATCAAACATGTCAACTTCCAAAATTCCAGAAGGTGTTGCTGGTGCACCAAATGAAGCTGCTCTAATTACACTCATGGAACGCACTGGATATGCTATGGTCCAAGAAAATGGTCAAAGAAAATATGGTGGCCCACCACCAGGCTGGGATGGGATGCCCCCACCTCGAGGCTGTGAAGTGTTTGTTGGGAAAATCCCTAGAGATGTTTATGAAGATGAGCTGGTTCCTGTTTTTGAAAGTGCCGGTCGAATCTATGAAATGCGTCTAATGATGGACTTTGATGGAAAGAACCGTGGCTATGCATTTGTTATGTACACAAAAAAACATGAAGCAAAGCAAGCAGTCAGGGAGCTGAACAATTATGAAATAAGACCAGGGAGACTTCTAGGAGTTTGCTGCAGTGTAGATAATTGTAGACTATTTATCGGTGGCATTCCGAAGATGAAGAAAAGAGAGGAGATTTTGGAAGAAATCTCTAAGGTGACTGAAGGAGTGCTTGATGTTATTGTTTATGCCAGTGCTGCTGATAAAATGAAAAACCGTGGGTTTGCTTTTGTAGAATATGAAAGTCACAGAGCTGCAGCTATGGCAAGAAGGAAATTGATGCCTGGTCGAATTCAGTTGTGGGGCCATCAGATTGCTGTTGACTGGGCAGAACCAGAGATTGACGTGGATGAAGATGTGATGGAAACAGTTAAAATTCTTTACGTCCGAAACTTAATGATTGAAACATCTGAGGATGCTATTAAAAAGATTTTTGGCCAATTCAATCCTGGTTGTGTGGAGCGGGTTAAAAAAATAAGAGATTATGCCTTTGTGCATTTTTCAAGTCGGGAAGATGCAGTTCAGGCTATGAGGAAACTTAATGGAACAGAACTAGAAGGCTCCTGCATTGAAGTCACTTTGGCCAAACCTGTAGATAAGGAACAGTATACTCGTTACCAGAAAGCAGCTAAAGGAGGAGCACCTGCCACTACTACAACCACTGAAATAACCCAGCCCAATTACATTTACTCTTGTGACCCATATACATTAGCATATTATGGATACCCTTACAATGCCCTGATTGGTCCAAACAGAGATTACTTTGTTAAAGGTTGGTACCTTCTACAATTCTATGATGTCTATGTGATCATAACTGCAGCATATAGAATGTTTATTCCTGCAATTCTCTGATTCTCAAATATTCTCAAATACTGGTTTTTGGTGGGATGCAATGCTGTTTGTCTACTGTTTATACCTTAATCATTCCTGGGAATGTTTATTAATCACAAGACTTTTAAATGAGAAATATATTCTTGCTTTAACTATCCCTGTATCTAATCTTCAAATCTATTCTTCTGCTGATTGAATTATAAATGAATGTTCCTGAAAATGATACTAGAAGTACATACATAAATCTTGTATGGATATTAAACCATTAATATGTTATTCACAACCAACATTTTCACCTGAATAAATTTTGTTAGATTCAGTAGCTTTCAATAAGAAATGGTGGAATATCATTGTTTCCCATTTGACAGACAACTAGATAGTTTATTGATTGATCTCTCGGACTGGGATATCAGGTCAGAATTGACCATTGTGTAGCAGTCCAAAGGCCAGTAGATCTACCAATTTACATTTTGATTGGTAATCTATAGTGATGGCCCTCGTTCTCGAACGCCGGATATCGCGGATTTTACGGTTTCCCGCCTTCCGAACTTTTCCGAACCACGTTTTCGAAAATGTTCAAAATTACAAGGATTTCTCGTATTTTCGAAAATACGGGAAAATACGAGAAATCCTTGTAAATTCTAATTTTCGAAAAATCTTCGTATTTTCGAAGAATCCCCGTATTTTCGAAGAACGGATTTTGCCGAACTTTCATTTTAATAGGATTTAATGGGTCCGCTCGCGGATTTTCGAATTTCCTCGAGCGGACCGGATTTTGCGAAGTTCGGACATCTCTAGTAATCTATCATTCAGCAATAAAAGCGAGCTTTCTGTAGTATAGTTCAGTTCAAAACATAGCCCAATCGTTTACAGTAAATGTATTTTTATATATAATTTGGTAAAATGGTAGCACTCCAACCCAATAGCTCCTGGTGGTGCGTATCTCCCAGTAGGATAATTCCCTTGGATAGACAAGAAATAATATGTTTCGGAACGCTTGGCTCCATTTTCAAGTCAAAAGCATATGGTTTTGACTTGAAAAAGGAGCCAAGCGTTCCGAAACATTGTCTGTGTGAAGTCATATGGCGACAATATAAGTTTTTAATGCAAAGAAAAACTGTGTGTGACTCCACATTATTATATCTTTGTAAATTCTTAAACTTTAACCAAGTGGTTAATAATTTTTATGTTCCATATACCCTTGTTACATAATTCACTATTGCTCATTCCTTTCTTGGGAAAATGGCACTTGTAATTCCCCTATCCAGCATTAGTCCCATAAAGGCCTAATCAGTTTACTGAAACCTGTGCAGCTGTCACTTGGTGCAATTGACCCAAATGTGTCTAAAGAAGGGTAATCACTAAAGATCCTTTACCAGAATGCAGAAATTAGAAGAGGTCCTCAACCCTGGGTTTCCCTAAATCGGACTTACCTGTGAATGTCGAGATCACAATGCCGGTCCAGCCCGCTCTCAGAGTCCCACAGTTAAGCTGGGTACAGAAATGCAATTTTGCCAGAAGGAATCATCAAGAATGTCTGACCGACCACCCATACATGAATGAATTTTTATCAGAAACTGACTTTAGTGGGTGAACTGTGCAAAATCACACAACTGTACCTTGCTTAAAGGACAGCAATATACTCAGCTATACCTTACCCACTGTCCAACGATGTTTAGTACCCAGGGTGAGGACCTAAACCACCAGGCCACTGTGGCTTTTTCCTTCATTCAGTCAGCAACTTCGGCCATTGACAAGACAAGCTTTATAGACGCGTGTCTTCTCATTGGCCAGGATCATAAAGGTGGAAGTGGAGTCAGAGCCGCAAAGGAAACTTTAAGTAAGTATTGCAGAAGAAAGAAGGCAAACCCAGAGGTGAGAACCTGATGGTTTAGGCCCTCACCCTTGGTAATACTGACAGCTAGGTCTGGTGGAACGGGGTGGAGGTGAGTATAATTATCCTTTAATACAATGCTCTAAAAAGAACACGTCTTTCCATCAGACATTCCAGGAGGAGACCCAGACTCAGTGAATGTGTTTGTGCCAAATTACATACCTAACATTCTCCTTATGTCTTAACTATGTAGAACATTTGAATCAAGGCATGCAAATTGCTTAATACATGGTTATAATATATGAGAACTAGTTAAAATTGGCCTACCCCTGCAGATCCTATATAATTTGTCCTCATAACTAAGGTAGCTACATAAGCTCATGATTGGAGGACATTTAAAAATATTGGATTATTACAGTTTTGCAGTGATCTGACAACCATACCCACTATACACTGGTATGATACATTGTATAAACGGGTAGTTATTATTTACCAGCATTTGTTTTAGAGGTGGATATCACTTTGTGCAGCTGCTGATGTAGATGTAAAGCTGGTTACCTTTAGTGTACTTAGATTAAATTATTTCTTATAGATAGATACCTACTTCCCCCTTCATAAAAATTCATACTTACCTTCCCCACCCCCTGAAAAGACTGAAATCAGAATAGTTACTTACCTGGCTGGCATTCCTCAACTGAGATACTAACCCTGCAGTCTAACATGCTCCTTCCGGGTTGTTGCTGTCTCCTCTTAAAGTTGTATGAGCTTGTTACGAGGAGTTGGCCTGGTCATCTATCATGGTCGTCATTGACTGCTGCGCCAGGAAGAAGAAGCAGGACCAATGAGGAAGACAATAAACTCCAGGCTAATTCTCTCTTCTTAAGAATGTGAGCTTTAAAAGTAACTATTATGATCTCAAGATTTAGGGGATGCTTAAGATAAGTATACATTTTTATGGGAAGGGGGATGGACATGCCCTTTAATATCAGGGCTTATCAATTGAAATAAGATGCAAGAGTTGAACTCCTTAGCTTCTGCTTTTGGAATCACAGGAGGAAACATGGTGGGGAGACAGAGCAGAGACATTGAAAATGGAAGTTGTCACCACAAACTTTAACAGCTAATCACAGATTTTATAGAAGAGGCTAAAGCAGTCGTTCCTACCTCCCAAAGAATGATAAAATTCAAGTATTTTTCTCTTCAGTAAAGGGCTACTAAACCTAAAATGTTAACTTCAAGTATGCTATAGGTCAGAGTCAGTATTCCTGTTTTCTATTTTGTACGATAAAAACAGTGAAAAATAGTAGTACATGTTAGGAAAGTTTGACTTTCCTGACCTGTTACAATGTTTTCTTTGATGTCAGACAGTGAGTGAGAGCTGTGATCAATCTTCTAAAGCAATTAACTTAATATTACCTTAAAAACTCACATGTAGAAGTATTTTGCGCACATCGTTAACTTTTCGTAGCTTGTTTAGGTTAAAAACTAGTTAACCCCTAACAAAAAGATTTTCGTACAAAAAAATAATTATTTGTAAATATGTACGTTCATTTTAACATTATCTAAGCTAAAGAGCAGAAGGCGCAATATATTTTACCATGTAGTCTTATATATATGTTATCTGTACATTTTATTGTGTTGTGTTTCCAAAAGTGGGATGTTACTGTAAGAAAAATTGTATCTCTATAATGAAAGCCCTTTGGTCTTTGTGGGAAATGGACAGCAATTCAAACTTTATTTCATAACCAAAATGGAAACATTTAGTAGTTTTTATTTAACTTGGCTGTAATCGCTTAATGCTGATTGTGTTATATTGGTATTAAAAGCAGGCAGCATAAGAGGCAGAGGGCGAGGTGCAGCTGGCAACAGATCCCCTGGTCCGAGGGGAGCCTACTTGGGGGGATACTCTGCAGGCCGTGGCATTTATAGCAGATACCATGATGGGAAGGGTAAACTGCAAGAAAAAGGCTTTGAACTTGTACCCAGCCTGGAATTACCTGCAGTCAATCCAGTTGCTCTTAAACCTGGTACAGGTTAGTTTTGCAAAACACCATTTCAACTTGTCTGTAGCTAGTGGGTACACAATGTGTGCTTTATGTTTTGCTCTCTTTGAAGTTTGGCAAAGGCAAAAGCAAGTGTCCTGGAATTTGGCAGATGTTTTTTCCAAGCTTTAGGCTACTTTCAAACAGACGTTATTCTTGAGTGGATCCAGATTTTTTGTTAGAGGAACGCAACATGTAGCGTTTCTCTATCTACGACCGCCCGGAACCGCTCAGGAGACTTTCAGTGAACGGCATTTGTCTGACAGTAGCCTAAATGCTCTGCATTACAAAAAGCCCTCCAGTTACTTTCAGCTTTACACCCATGTGTAAATTACACTGAGCATGCCTGGTCTCACTGAGTTAGGAGGCAGTACCTGCAGGGTTTTTTTGTAGTGAAAGACTTTACTTGGTATTGCCGGTTTGTATTCATACCTAGGAAAAAAATGTTTTAGACTGGAGTTATTTTTAAAATGTTTAAGGGGTAAACATTTCCAGAAACCCCACATATAGTTTAATGGAGCACTGGAACACAATTATTGTAAAATCAGCACTTGATATATCGCAGTGGAAATGCCATTTGTTGCTGGCAGTATATTTAAAACACCCATTGCTCTATTAGTATGGTCTCTTTGGAAGGCGCTGTCAAGCCCTTAGATTATTATACAAATCCCTGTGTTCCAATTACAAAATACATTTATTTAAAGAACATTTATGAGAATTAACTATTGGATGTGATCTCTGTACTTTTACACAGATTTTTTTCTTCCAAAAATGATTTCCATTGACCTCTCTGTAACTTGGACTTTACTTGATTTATTTTGTGCAATTTGATTTACCTTAACAAAATCAAGTTCTCCTCTGCTAAAACTAACACAATTTGGCCAACTGATAAAATCCTTGTGGTTTGGTTGATTCTCTATTTTCAAGATTTTGTTTCTTTGCACTTGGAGACATGCAGGGAGATGCAATATATTTAAACTAAATGTAAAACCCACGTTTCCCGAACTATGGGGATAGCGTGGGCTTTACACTTTCTTTGCTGTGCATGCGGGAACATTTTTCAGACTTATACTTACACATTATATTTTTATCCAGTAATTGTTACATGCCTAGTTTATTCTTAAAGGACAACTAAGGGGACCCAAATCAGTTTTTAACTAAAGTGCCCATACTTTATTTTACTTCAATTGTATGTTAGGCACGGCCACATGGCAGACAGATTCCATTGGACGCTGTCGACCCATTTCCTAATGATCTGGGTACACATATTCACAATGAAGTCCCTTTACTTTGTATAGGGGAATAATCTGGGTGGTTGGCTAGCGGATGCTGTCAGCTCCCTATATTAAATTATAGGGATGAATAGAAATTTTTGGGTACTGGTCGACAAACTATTGCTATTGACCGATGGATCATTGTTTTTTTGGCCACACACATGCCAGATAAACGGTTGATTCCGTTGGGTCCAACTGAATCAGGCTTCGGTTGCAATTGTGTGTATCCAGCTTATGGTAAGTGGAATAGAGGCTCCACATAGAAATGGGCACTTTTGGTTTAAAACAGATTTGGGGTGCTTTAGTGTATTACATTATGTATCTAGGTCCAGTTTTTTCTTGACCAAAAAAAACAAGACTGTAGATTTGGAATGTCAGATATAAAGCTTCCCCAATTATTGTGGACTTACCGTAAATGCCCAGTAGCCTTAGCCTTCCAGTAGTTTGTGAGGATGTTGGGCATTACAGTTTACAGCTGCTAAAGGGCCGCCAATTTGATATCCCAGCAATATTTTATATTATATAAATGTTAATATAAACTGCTAACCTGTTACCTGTATGTTTCAGTGGCAATCCCTACTATTGGTACCCAGTACCCAGTGTTTCAGACATCTTCGGCTGCCAAGCTTTTAGAAGAAGGTAAAATTCATGGCATGGAACATATGATCAATCCAGTGGCTATTCAAGCTGATCCAGCAAGTGCTGCCGCAGTGATTCCATCTGTTTCAACACCTCCGCCATTTCAGGTGTGTTACATCTGCTGTGTTTCTGTGTTACAGTTGTGGTAATAGATTTCATGGGAATTAGCTCTATATAATGGATTACTTCCTTTCCACTGTGCTACAATGCTCTGCACATACTGTAATAAAGAAAAACAAAAGTTAAAAAAGGCAATTTCACCACTGGTTGGGACCTTAAAAGGCAACTGTAGTGTTTTTGCTTCACCCCCTTCTGGCCAGGGATAAACTAATGGGAAGACATGCTCTGCAAGAAGGGAATTTTCCGATTGGACAGATCCCAGACTGAGGGGAGGGAGTGGGGCATGTCCACCCCCAAAACTAAAATTTAAGCCACTACTGACCCCACAGTACAGTTGTCAAAAGTCCAGGAAACTGAAGAGTAGTGTCTGTCTTCCTGTCCAAACATCTTTGCCTCTTGTCTTGCCTCAGGGAGGGATGGTAACATGCACAGAGGAGCCTCTCAGCCAATCACAAGCGTGGCTGCCGGTCCGGCCCCCTGCTTATAGTTCTGGCAGGCAAGGGAGCCGGACCAGAACGACGCTGGATGAGGAGCTTTAAGTAGAGTTTAGAATCTATTTTTATGCTTGTGAAGGTTCTCATTCATCCAGGTCATGGTATATCTGTTGTATTCAATTAGATCAACTGGACTTTTGAGTTTAGTTCTTGAAGACGTTTCGCTAGTCATCCGACTGGCTTTCTCAATTCAGAATGACTTGTACAAGAATCTTTGGCAATTATGTACCCTGGAAAATGCCAATTAGCATATCACAGCCAAGTGTTAAGGGCATGATTGGATAGTGGCTAAGAGGTGTTATAGGAACGCCCAGAGTAAGGTGTCAAAACAGCATTGTACATGGCAGACAGTTGGTGTCGAACCCCCCCACCTCTATTTAGGCTTGGTTTCTTTATTTTCACATAAATGGCCTCCTTAACACATCTCTTGAACCAGTCACATTCCTTTGCCAATATGTTAATATTACAATCTTCAAAGGTATGTCCTTTATCCTTAAGATACAGGTACACGGCTGGGATTTTCCAGGGTACATAATTGCCAATAGATTCTTGTACAAGTCATTCTGAATTGAGAAAGCCAGTCGGATGACTAGCAAAACGTCTTCAAGAACTAAACTTCAAGTCCAGTTGATCTAATTGAATACAACGGATATGAATCTATTTTTAAACTTCTAACATAGCGGTTGGGGGTGGGAGGGTATGCCCTACAATACAGATACAAGTTTCTATGGAGGGTGGAGGTGCCCTTTAACCACTACATCTCTTTTAAAAGTGCCTGCTTACCTAATGCAATATTGTGTGACATCCCTTATGCTGGCCATACACTAAAAAACTTACCTACTGACATTCATGTAACATTCAGACATCCAATTGGCCCAATTATTTTGTGACTCACATTAACTCACAAAAAGATTGGGCCCGGACAGGGAATGATGGGTGGTAAATTCACCAGGCTTTAGATATTGGGCAGATTTAAAAATCACAATATGAATCTATCTAATATCTAAAAAGTGTGTGGCCTGCAATACCTTTCCATTGTTATCCCCTTCCTAATTTATAATGCTCTCAGCTCTTGGGGATTATGGGAGAAAGAGGGGAATCTGTTTATGCTATTGTTTTTTTTCTTTGTTCAATTAAGAGCCCAAGTCCATATATAACTCACTCTGCTATGCCCACATTTGAAATCCCAGATCCCCTTCCTTTCTGGGTAAAACCTTTCCATTTTCAGTCTTTGAATGTGTCCTGTAAAAAACAAGACAGCTGAGTTTTTGATGGCACATTAAACAGCTGACAAGTCTATATTGATCCTTATAGAACCAATAGAAACCTTTAGTTTCCTAATTACCTCAAAAATGTATAAACAGCCTTCACAGTCTGAGACTTTATCTAACAGCAGAAATGGGGTATTTTTTTTTTTATCTTAAAGGGACGTCCAATCACTCCTGTGTATACCATGGCTCCAAATGTTCAAAGGATTCCCGCTGCAGGAATTTATGGGGCAAGCTATTTACCTATTGCCGCTCCGGCCACGGCTACAATAGCCACACTACAGAAGAACACAGCGGCGGTTTATGGAGGATATGCTGGATATATACCTCAGGCCTTCCCTACTACAACAATCCAACTTCCGCTGCATGACATCTATCCAACATATTAAGACTGCCATCTCCATTTTTTTGTGGGGGAGGGGGGGGGTACAGAAGGAACTCTTTTAATATTTATGAAGAAAGACCTTAAAATATATTCTTAAAAGAGAATTTTTTTTTTTTACATGTGAAGTTTTTTGTCCAAGTTGTTAAGTTAGAGCTCTCTCTCTATATAAATATATTTACATATGTTCGTACATTTCCATTTTTTTTTAACATTTATTTTTTTGCTTTTGGTTTCTGTATACATTTATATATGACCATATAGATTTATATTATGTGGTTTGGTTGGTAGGTTTTTCACAATGTAATACCAATGTATTTTATGGTATGATGGCTGTTGTGTGAGCTTTTATTTGTTTTTGTTTTTTGTTTTTTTTTTGCTGTTTTGTTTTTGTTTTGTTTTTTCTCACTCTAAAGAGTTTTATTGTGTAGGGCTTTTGTTAATATTGCAATTTTTAAATATATATATTATGTATACATAAAAGCAGGGGAGCAACTAGAGGCGCTTAGAGATATACTATGCAGAGTTTATTCTATATTTAAGAGGTAACTAGAAGGTACATTATTTATGAAGTGATTTTGTGAGGGGAGCTGGCATGGCAAAAAAATAGGTAATTTCTGCTGAAGTTACTTGTGACTTTTCCCTCATTGTCATTTGAATGTGATTGTTGCTGGCAAACATAATGGGTGGATGGATATGGTTTTTGTGTCACTTGCAAAATGACTGCAATTGCTTGCATTGCTGTGTGGTATTGTAGCATATTAATGCCACTGACTAGGCATGCAGCTAAAATTACATAAATGTAGTAGACAGGCTGTACATAAACATAATGCAGTGATTGGTCCAGCAGGTTTTTACACACATCCAATAAAAATAAATTCAGTCCAAGACTGGCTTTAGCAGATGGTCAGTATCATGGTCATGCTGTCCAACCAGCTGCATAAATCTAAAGAATCCACTAATCTGTAATTGCAGATGGGTAGATAAATTATATATTAAAACTGGTTTGTACAATATTACTGAGAACACGAGGCTTAAAAGATAGTGAGTAATGTAATTCATAATTCTGAATCATTTCACCCCAAATGCTTCACGTCTATTGACAAATAATGTGGTTGGAATCTTATTACCAGCAGTACTTTTCAAGCTTTTCTAGAACTCAACTTCCATTGAAGTCTGGGTGTGGTAGGAACTGCACAACTTGATGAACAGCTGTTGTTAAACCTGAAAGGCCACATTTAAAGGGACAAGTGGGTAATTAATCAAAAAAAGTAAATTGGATTGTTAGATATTGAGCAGCTCTCAATATTGATCTATCAAGCACGCAAAGTCCCTTTTTCGACACAGAAGGCTTTTTCAGTCAGCAACCATAGGTATTATATTCAGTGCAATACTAAATAGATCTTTTCTTTATAGGCCTTTTACACAGAATTGGTTCTTTGCTTACACCATGATTTGAGGCTAGTTTGAGAAAAAGTAGATCAAGAATGTCTACAGTTGATGATCTACAATTCCCATCAAGCCCCTTAATGTATACATAAAAAGGAAAAATATGTATTTATTTTTTTCAATTACAAGGGCAAATAACAACTTTGCCTGTCCAGCTAAAGTTATTTGGTAATAGTGATTTGCCAAAATACAAGAAACTGGACACAAAGGTAAAAAGCTGGTGGAGAAAATGGTTTGTAAAGGAAACAATGTCAATGAAACAATGTGTCTATATTCCAAATATTTCTTTACCTCCATCGTCTGTTTTGATGCACCATACCCGGTGGCCATATTAATAAAATCATTTTTTTTTATATACTTCATGCACCACAAGTGGTTTTGTAGTGGACACAATGCCTTTATTTGTTATTTTTTTAGTTGACACTTCAGATCAAATAGTCCAATCCAGTTTTTGCATATAAACACATGCAATCAAATTCAAAGTCTTAAAACTGGATCCTTTACTAGGCTTGTAAGAAAGTATTGAGCCCTTCCATCTTCTAAAGACTGTGGGTTATTTGTTTTTTATCTAGGCACTTTGGTGGCCAACATTTTTTTGTCTACTTTGCTGGTTTATGTGAAATACTGACACAATCTAGGCACATGCAATGTATAATCTGGGCAAGGCTGTTCTCTTGTGCCCATTGAGAGCTGGTCATTCATATTTTACATCATGTCTAATTCATACTGTGGCTTTTGATAACATAACCTACTTTTTTAAAAACCCTTTTGTCTACCCAAGGGACCAGCAAAGTATTGCTGAGCAAAGTCTTGCAGGCCTATATGGAAGCAAAAGAGTTGCTGTAAATATATATTTTTGTGGTATATTTTAGAATTATGTATTCATACTGCCACTGAAGTGGTAATATTTTATTTCAATTAAAAAACAAGTAAGTGTACTGTTGCAGTGTTTTGTGGCCTGTTTAAAGGCTTTTAGAACAACGTTTAGGAGATTTGACTGTTTAATGTGAATGCAACTTCTTCATTTTCATCATTCACTTTGCATTAAAGAAATGCCTGCTGTGCCATAATAACTGTTATAGTTGGATAAGAATAGATAATGAATGGAACTTTAGCTTTATTGTATTTATTTTGGTTTTTTCTCCATTCGGTGGGTTTATTTGAAAGGGGCATTACCTCTTTGCTGGATTATTTTGTGATATTCTGTGACTCCACCATTCAAATTCACTCCTTAGGCTCGTTCACACTAGAAACTGACAGTAACGCACAGCATGTGTATCCATTTTATCCATTTCTTAACACTGTGTATTCCAAACAGACAGAAATGCTGCATGCAGTGCGTTTTTTAAACGGACTGCAACGGATTATAACGCAGCAGGTGTGAACTATATTATGAAATCCTATGGGGTTTTACTGTCCGTCCATTTTTTTAAACGCACCTGCGTTTGAAAAACAAATACAAACTGATGTAGTGTGAACGAGCCCTTAGAATTCTATTCCATTATTTCTGGAATATACTGTGACTCAAAGTCCACCGGCTAGAGCCAGTTACTTTGAATGTGCAATATGTTATGTTTTTATAATGCAAACCAAGCTGGTGCCTTTAAACATCCCGTTTACCAGTAGTTATGTACGCGACACACGAGGCTCTTATCAAAATTAAATGGATTTTTTTTCATGCAAAAATGTGTCCCCCCCTTCATATGGCGGTCCAGTTGGAAAGGGGGAGATAGGAGCAATGTTTAAATTGTGTGAGGATTCTTTTTGTCCAGTTTATTTATCTTGTAGAATAATTTACAACACTCCTCCTTATGGTCCACTTGAAGACTTGTAGTCAAAATATGACAGCAGAAAAGAATACATTAAGTGCAATTGTGTGGGAACTATGGATGGGCTGGGCACACAGGGCCAGCTGTATTAGGCTGTGACATTCCTGGGCCCTTTAAAAAAACTGTTATTCAAAGAAGTAGGGGCTCAAAGTTTAGTGGACTTAAAGTTTAGTGTCCGAAGGTCAAAAGTGATGCAATATTCTTAAATATATTTTGACCATGTTTTTTAGGTATAGAGGGAACACTGAATGTTTTATCCACTCTTGTTAATACTATTTCTTCCAATATCAACAGCGCTTCTCTATTCCTTCCGTCCATATCCTGCTTATGGTGCTTTACCACTTGGCCTTTGTTAATTTGGTAAATTTGCTCTAAAATGTTGATGATTCTGGAATATAAAATTACATTTTTACATAGTTTGTTATCTGAAAGAAATAGAATTCCTTTGTGTATTTACTCTGCTTTATATCTGAATCCACAGAGTGTTTAGAGACCTTCAACCCCGTGTAGCAGTGAATTATGCAAAAATGATCCCGTTCTTTGTAAAACCATTTTAAAATGATTTCTAATACTTTGATATTTATAAATGATAATGATGCAATAATGTAGAGAGTACAGTATCCACTATTTTAAAATGTGGTTTTAGTAAGTAAAGTATGTTTCATAAGTGACATCACCAAGCACCATTTATAAGGATATATTTTCCTAAATATTCATGGCTGTTTTCTATATATATTTATATGTTACACTCATGTGATCAATTCTTTCAATGTGAAAGGGAAACATACTTTGTTTTTAAGTAGAGATTGTCTCTGATCTGCGTGTGGTGGGCACGTTACAAAATGCCAGCTTCTGTTTTTAAAAATGACATTTGATGTTCTGATAGTGAAGCCCCTCAGACCCTAAAATCGTTCAACTCACACTTCCCAAAACTGCACACAATGCTAGTTATGCAGCCCGATCCTTGCATCAGATACTAGCAAACTCCTTCACTTCCTGGTTGAAAAGCCATAATGTATGATGTCATGACCAATGACTTATAAGTGTTCATTTAAAGCATGCTTGAAAGTTCTGGGCTTTCTCTGCTCTCAGCAAATTGCCTGCAGGGATCGTGCTGAATAACCAGCTTTGTGGGCAGTGTGAGTATAACCATCTTAAGGTTTTGGGGGCTTCTCTATCAGAATATTAAATGTCATTTTGGGGGTGGACATAAGTAAAAACTTAAGTATAAAAATAATTTACACTTTGTGCGCAAAATAAGCTATGACTTCCTACTTTTTACTTCCTGCTTAACCCATTATGTGCCTGCCTATAGGACAATGATGGAATAATGAAGGAATAATGAGTTAACTTAATATAGGTAATACCTATGTAAAAACAAGGTATATTTCCCCAATATGTTATCGGCCTGTGACTGCTATTGTGCATCCCGGTTGTTGGAACACGGTAAATTTGTGGCCATAGTTAAAGTTTTAAATGCCATCACTGCTTGTTCTTAGACCATTTCATACACACTACTGAGGGGGGATTTTTGTAATAACTTGAAAACTTACTTTTATGGATTAAGAACAAAATGCACAAAAGTGTGTGTGGGGGGGGGGGGCATGCTGTGCCTTAGTTTTTTATATTAATGATGGGTGGAATGGTGGAGTTTGTTTTTTTCCCATCCTTTGTCTTTTAAGTTGCCATTAAGTGCCTTTTGGTCTTTGTGGTCATTCTTCTGTAGTTGAAAAATGTTTTTAGCATGTGACAAAATAAAGCATTACTTAAAATGCATTGTATTGTGTTAGTCTGATTGAAAAGCATTGGTGGGGAATTCTACTTTAGGGCATGGTCACACTGCATCACAATCACATGCGATTCCTGTGCATTTGTGCATTTGATTTCTCCTTTTGAGATACTAAATCACATGCGATTGTGCATAAAAATGGTGATTGCATGCTTTTACATATCGCAAATGGATAAGCAATCACATTGCACCCGAAAATGCACGTTTTCGGTGCGTTGCCGCGATTCTTATGTTAGGAAAAATTGCAAACGCAAATGTGCAAACGCATACAAATCGCGCAAGTGTGGCCTGGCCCTTAGAGTCAAATGTAGGCAGGTGAATCTGAGTTACAATATTCAAAAATGGATTACCAGTACAAAATGACTGGATACATTACTATTACCAATACCCAATGACTGGATACATTACTATTACCAATACCCAATGACTGGATACATTACTATTACCAATACACAATGACTGGATACATTACATTACCAATACACAATGACTGGATACATTACTATTACCAATACACAATGACTGGATACATTACTATTACCAATACCCAATGACTGGATACATTACTATTACCAATACACAAGACGGATACATTACTATTACCAATACAACAATGACTGGATACATTACTATTACAATACACAATGACTGGATACATTACTATTACCAATACACAATGACTGGGATACATACTATTACCAATACACATGACTAGATACATTACTATTACCAATACCCAATGACTGGATACATTACTATTACCAATACCCAATGACTGGATACATTACTATTACCAATACACAATGACTGGATACATTACTTATACCATACCCATGACTGGATACATTACTATTACCAATACACAATGACTAGATACATTACTATTACCAATACCCAATGACTGGATACATTACTATTACCAATACCCAATGACTGGATACATTACTATTACCAATACACAATGACTGGATACATTACAGTTACCAATACTCAATGACTGGATACATTACAATTACCAATACCCAATGACTGGATATATTACAAAGATAAAAACTGTACCCCCAAAATTAAAATAAACCACAACTATAAAACAGTATATCATATATATATATTTAGTAAAATATCATATAATAAAAATGAATAAATAGCTGGCCAGCTATAAAAAAACAAAATAGACACCGTATATAAAAGCACATATGTACTGTGAATCTCCTAATAAAGACCTGTAAAAGTAAACATTGCGATATAGATATATATAGATATAAATATCAATAGAGGGCAAGAAACTGAATGTCCCAAAAGATAGTTTAGCCAGAAGAAATGTCCTACTTGGTAGTAGTGGAACCCCTAGTAATCCAAAGCGGTGTGTGCACACCTCAACACAGAATACCGAGAGTAGCGAAAGTCAAGATATAGCTATACTGCACCGTACTCTAGTCGCATCAAAGTGGGTGTCCAGCACACATCCCCGGATCCCCCGGATACTAGAAACTGGCAGGCAAGCTCTTGGGATCTATATCTGGGTGGTGCAATCTAAGGCCACCAGAAGGTCTGTATTCAGCGTTTACACGTTCCTCCTGAAGGCAACACCGGTATCAGACAAACAGGCAAGCACACCTGAAACTTATTCGAACTCCCACAGATTCTGAATACGTCACTACGTTCCCACGTACCACGTCACAACTGCTACGCGTTTCGCTGTTCCCAGCTTCATCAGGCATGACGTAACCCTAGTGATTCCTTCCTTTATAGGTCTCTC
Source organism: Hymenochirus boettgeri (assembly GCA_019447015.1). Classification (NCBI taxonomy): domain Eukaryota; kingdom Metazoa; phylum Chordata; class Amphibia; order Anura; family Pipidae; genus Hymenochirus; species Hymenochirus boettgeri. The sequence continues at coordinate 64,707,798 of CM033469.1, read as the reverse complement.
CCGCTCTATTGACCGCCACCCCAGATACACTGGATGATTATATTGGATACATTAACCAATCAAATGAACATCTAAAATTCCAGAGTAGTTACAGTGGAGATAGCATTGTTTTTTTGGACCTTAAAATAGAGGTGTAGAATGATAAATTGTTTACTAGTACCTCCTTCAAAGAGGTTGACAGCAACACTTATATTGACTATAACAGTGCTCATAAAACATCATGGTTAGAGGGAATCCCAATGGGTCAGATGCTTTCGGCTGTGAAAAAAATTGTTCTGATAAGAATAAATTTATTGAACAAACTGAATTTGTGGGCAATTGGTTTAAGGAAAAGGGATATCCCTTGGAGTGTATAGATAAAGCCATAAAAAGGGCTAGTAAAACCGAAATCTAGGAAAATCTAGGAAATTATAAAAATAAACCGGCTATAATCCTTGATTTTAATAAAGATAATTTGAAAATAAAAAATACTTTAAAGGCTTTATTACATAACGATAAAGATCTGGTTGAATTTGTAGGGAATGGTCCGAATGTTATTTTTCGAAAACCTAATACTCTAAGGAACATCCTTTTACATAGCCTGTTTCCCAAAACACCAAATTTGGGAGTCAGGGATATCAGTTTAAACACAGTTAAAGGGATGTTTAAATGCGGGAAGTTTGTAAATTGTCAGTATGTGGGAGTGAATAGGGATAATATCACTATCAATAAGTATAAGCACAAATGGGATTCTTTTTATAATTGCCAATCTCGGAACATGGTTTATGGGATTATTTGCCCTTGCAATAAATGGTATGTGGGGAAGACGTGTAGGAAGCTCACAGTTAGAATAGGGGAGCACAGAAGGGCGGTTCATTCACAAACAATGACAAATGGGATGCTTGTATGGACAGAGGTATGAATAACACATGGAATAAGGGTATTTTACATTATATATATGAGCACTTTAGGGTTAAGCATTTGTCCTCATTTAAGGGAGCTAGGTTTTTTGCACTGGGAGGAATTAATAATGAGAATTTTGTAGTAAGAGGGGGAGATGTGAACAGAGAACTTATTAAACTTGAGCAACTGTTTCTATTCACCTTCCAGAGTATGCAGTCATCGGGTTTGAATGACCAGATGGAGTTTACACCCTTTTATAATATCTATTTATATGATAAATTAATGGGTTCAGGACACTGATATATTTAATACTTTATACTTTTAGGCTTAGGCAATATGATTGAACTGTTTTAGGTGTATATACCACTTGGGTTATAATAGGGATTCAGAATATAGTTATTAATAAGTGTGTAATTATATGTTACTAGATGGCACTATTTGTAATAATGCTACTGTGAAATAAATGGTAATTAATGTTGCATAATAGAGGGCAGCAATGAATAGTGGAGTGGGGCTAAGGATAGCAGAGATGGACTATGGGGCTACACTCCGCTTAAATTAGACCACGCTGCTGAAGATGGACTAATATGGGGTTAATTATTAACCATGGATGCCTATGCTGTAATGCTATTGGTCAATAGAGCGGGAGAGACCTATAAAGGAAGGAATCACCAGGGTTACGTCATGCCTGATGAAGCTGGGAACAGCGAAACGCGTAGCAGTTGTGACGTATTCACCGAATCTGCAGGAGTTTCAGGCACGCTTGCCTGTTTGTCTGATGCCAGTGTCACCTTCAGGTGTAAATGCTGAATACAGACCTTCTGGTGGGCTTAGATTGCACCACCCAGAGATAGATCCCAAGAGCTTGCCTGCCACGGATTACAGTTTCTAGTATCCAGGGGATCCGGGGATGTGTGCTGGACACCCACTTTGATGCGACTAGAGTACGGTGCAGTATAGCTATATCTTGACTTTTGCTACTCTCGGTATTCCGTGTTGAGGTGTGCACACACCGCTTTGTATTACTGGGGATTCCACTACTACCAAGTAGGACATTTCTTCTGGCTAAACTATCTTTTGGGACATTCAGTTGCTTGCCCTCTATTGATATTTATATCTATATATATGTATATCGCTATGTTTACTTTTTTAGGTCTTTATTAGGAGATTCACAGTACATATATATATATATATATTTGGTGTCTATTTTGTTGTTTGTAGCTGGCCAGCTATTTGTTCATTTTTATTATATGATATTTTACTAAATATATATATATGATATACTGTTTTATAGTTGTGGTTTAATCACAATGATTGGTTACAAAACAATTATCAGTACACAATGATTTGTGCCACATTCAAATTCAATGAAGTAACAGTCAAGCATAGCGCCTTTTTGTAATTAGAGGGGCTTTTAACACCATGCAAGTGATACTGCAACAAACTATGTGTATGTTTATATAGCGCCACTAGGGGACGCAGCTCTGTACACTATTTAAACCTTTTAGAATTTAGGATAGGACAGTATTTATAAAGGATTGATATCAATTGATACTGGCTGCATCACTATTTAATGGTCCGACCGTGATAAAGTATTGATATCAGTAATTACCGAAGTGCAAACAATCTTTGGCATTACTAGAAGAGTTCCTTTATACTATACACCATTGGTTACTCTCCCCAATGCCGTCCTTGTTAGCTCCTATGTCTGTTCCTGGACATATCACAATCAATCATAAGAACACTCCAATGTTAAAGTACACCATGATTATATTTTCATTGCCTCTAGATTTTTTGCTTTATGATTAAAGATCCTCTTTATTTTATTTTAAAACATAAGGATATGAGTCCCATAAACATATAAAAGTAGGAAGTATAGCTATTTATATACAGTAGTATGTCAGAATTTAAGACAAATAGCCATACTACTCATTGGTGGTCTGATCCAGCAGACCAACTGAACGCATACTCACCATTCATTGGCTGCTGGTTACTTGGAAAATTCACTTCTACCATCAAGGACAATTGTAATTTATTAAAAGTTTGTCCCCCCTCTCCCTAAAATGAATGATGCCAATTTGACGAATATGATGCTGTGTTTGGTCTAAACCATTCAATCCCTCATAGCTTACTTCGAATGTTTCCTTACCACACAATATTTCAAATAATGGTACTTTTGATCAGTTCTACGGCTTATGCTCGTCATTATCTTTTATCTGAATCCTGTGATAAGTAAATCAGTGCACGGTGTTTAACATAAAACTCCTTCCATAAAAATTAGCATGAAAATAGTTCACAAATGACCTTGTTCGGCTACATTAGGTGAAAATGACGTGGCACATCAGCACAGCTTGGACTAGAGCCAGATCCATTCTCGTTCTTTCTTTTAGAAACATAACTTGTTCTGTGTTGCGATTGCTTTGGAACAGGCTCGGCAAGTGACCTTCACATATGAAGAGTTGTTTTACTTTTTACAGACTCAACAAAAATGTATAAATATAAGTAATAAAACTGTATAACTTGTAATAGAAAAGGGAAAAATCAAGTGAGCACCAGTATATGCCACACCTAAAATACCCAGAGTCACAGATTTTATTGGCACGTAGGCAGAAAAATCTCACAGCGTTTTTGAATTCTGTTCCACACACTAAACATTACCTATACCTCTCTGCCTTCTTACTTATATTGTGAAAGGTTTCCTTGGAGACAATGCCATAGGATGTTTGAAGTCACCTTGAAGTTCCATAGCTATACAGAAAAATGGGAAGAATTGAACTGAATATGTTCACCGGTAGGTGACTTGTGATATCCTTTCATAGGAGAATAAAGGTATTTTTATTTAGTTTTTAAAAACAAGTTTTCTCTAAAAATCAGCATGGAGCTGCAGGTAAGCTTGGAACACACGTAAGACAATTGGCTTTTGGAACATCTTTTCATTGGAGAATCTAAAGAGCATGTCCAACATAAAAGGACATGCCCACCTGCAGATCAAATCTAAACTTACCTTCCCCACCCCGCAAACCCAGAGATCAATTTTGTTAATTACCTCCCCTCTTTAGACATGCAAACCCCCACTCAGACTGCAACATTGCCAGCTCTGCTCTGCCCACCCTGCTGTCAATCATGGCCATAATCACTAATGTCATAGTCATGCAGAGACTGGGATTTCTTATCTGCGCAACCTAGAGTGCAGGGTACCTCTGGGCACCATAAGTGTAAGGCATTGATACATGTAGGGGGGAAATTAGGCCTTCCTTTTTTTCTTGGCTATAACTAAGCCACACCCATTAGGTATTTACTAGCTAGACAGACAGAGGGGCCGATAGATAGGTAGATTGATTATATTGATGATATACGCATAGAAAAAAGACATGTGAGAGAGACAATTACAGAGAAATAGACAGATATGGAGAATAAGACAGATACACAGATGCTGAGAGATATACAAAGACAGAGAGAGACTTAAGGTTCGTAAACACGTACGATCGCGGGTCCCGATCCACGACGCATGATGTGTCCAAACGTTCATTTCAGGCGTTAATCGGCCCGTGTATGGGCCCTTTATCAGCCAAAAGAACGTTCGGACATATCGTGGGTCGGGATCCGCACGTGTGTACGAGGCTTTAAGCTTTGTACACACGTCCAATAGGAGGAACGACAGTTTGTGAAGACGCATGACGAACGACTGTTCCGGACAACAATCACATGTGTATGCGTTCACTCGGGCATAGTTTGTCAATCCGCCATGGCGTATCAAAGAGAGATGCCCGCGCAAATGCATACACATGCGTGACTATCGCAGGGACATGCAGCAAATTGTGAATTTTATAATACTGGTGTAGCAAACTGAATTCTATGATACTTGTGCAGCAGACTGGGAATTTTATAATACTGGTGTAGCAAACTGAATTCTATGATACTGGTGCAGCAAACTGGGAATTTTATAATACTGGTGTAGCAAACTAAATTCTATGATACTTGTGCAGCAGACTGGGAATTTTATAATACTGGTGTAGCAAACTGAATTCTATGATACTTGTGCAGCAGACTGGGAATTTTATAATACTGGTGTAGCAAACTGAATTCTATGATACTGGTGCAGCAAACTGGGAATTTTATAATACTGTGTAGCAAACTGAATTCTATATACTTGTGCAGCAACTGGGAATTTATAAATAATACTGGTGTAGCAAACTGAATTCTATGATACTGGTGCAGCAAACTGGGAATTCTATAATACTGGTGATCTGAAACACCTGACCTGACATTTCAGCAGTGCATCTGCCTGGATTTTCTAGTGCTAGCTACACTACTGGGGAATGGGGATGGCTTGAGAGCTCAGCCCAGACTATGCAAAAAGGGGCATAACTGCAGGAGCCCGGACCCCCTGTGAGATTGGAGGCCGGGCCCCTCCCTTCCAGTTTTACTAGGTCAGGGATAGACAACCAGTAGATGTCCAGATGTTTGCAAACTACAACTCCCAGAATTCCCTAACTCCAGAATCCTTATAGAGGAATGCTGAATCTGGAGATCTACTGGTTGCCTATCCCTGTACTAGGTTGTATATTATTTCACATGACATACAGGTTTCAGTAAGACGTGATCTAGATGAAATACTGGGGCATATGTAGTAATAAACGGTATCAGAAACCCGTTAGTGTAAAAGTAAGGCTGCGGTTGTATATTTACAACCATGCGGCCATACAATGCCATGCGATACTAGAGTGCCACAATAGTATCGTGTAGGCGATCGCACAATTGCAATGTTAAATGTACAATTTTGATCATAATTATAAGACCACGATCAGTATTTTACTCCCATGATCGTAATTGTATGATCACGGTTCTAAAAATACAGTCTGTTAAAGGCAGGGTATTGCAAAGTGGCGATACTGCGCTTTTTAGAAAAATGCCCCACTGTACATAGAAAGATAACAGACAATATTGTAGTGTGAGTACACTGCTTGTTTCTGGCAGTTACAAATAATTTGCCTTCAGAGCAAAGCAGGAAAATAGTACAAAGGAAAAATACTTTCCAGTGTGTTGCAATCACAAAACACTTTTTGCAGACTTCTGTTGATAATCCAATGTGCAGCCTTCTATAAAATCTATTTCAGTTTTTATGACTCTTTAACACATCTGTTAACCTTGTAGCTTTCATTTCCTGCGGTAAAGGACTTTACGTAGTAAGACTTTATTATCAGTAAGCCTGATATGTAATCATGGGGGCGATTATAAAAATGCAATGTCCAAAAATTATATATATATATATAATCATTTTTCTCTAACTTGACACGTTGACAAGGAATGTAGATTATGTTCTTTCTTTCGCTACATAAACGAGTACTGCATTTATAAGCTATTGTCAAACACTGGCCACCCCCCACCCCACCCCAGAAAGAAACCCCTTACATGCCCTGGAATCAAATATTTTATGAACAGCTCATTAAAATTATACTGCATTGGCAAACATTCAGCACTGAAAATGCTAATGTAGGGAACTGATAAACTAGTTACCATTTAGTCTTCTTGTTCTGGCAGGATTTGGCCAATAGGGGTCACTGTGTAAAAGTATAAAAAGGTAAGCATACATGTGCTCAGTCTCTCGTTCTACCTCCTGGAGCTTCCCCAGGGGGGAGGGGACGAGCCTGGGACTTAAAATAACAGGGAGGCCCAGTTAATGTGAAATTAGATTCTGTTAAAGATCACTTCAGCAGTGGAGTATGGTAGCTAGTGAGCAACCTGAGCTCCAACAAGGAGATTTAACATAGAGCCAGACATAGGGGTAAAAGTTCAAGAACCACTTGATGCCCATTTATTGCATTCTACCAAGAGTGGTAGTTCAGCAACACCCTGCCTCCAATATATGCGAGGGCCCACTCCTAATTAATAAGAGTCTTGTGCATAGAATCTGGATAAGGCTGAAAGTCTCTGGAGCAAATTACGTACCCTCATTTTATTATCGCCTTACACTAACATTTTTCTTGTCATGTTCTGAAATACTGTATGAGATGCATCCATTGCAGTCTCAAAGATAGATACTCCACTTCTACACCCCCTCTAAGCCGGTGGATATTAGATATATTCAGGATTATTCAATAAAAGTTCGTATCGTTTAAAACGGTGCTAAATTTGCCCCAGCCAATCAGAACCTATTTAACATTTAAAAGTCAACATCTGATTGGTTGGAGCAAAATTAGCACCATTTTAAACGATAAGAACTTTTATTGAATAACCCTGATTATATATTAGATATTATAACAAATATGTTGGTTATGTGAAAGTGCATATTTTCAAATTGTGAATAAAATAGAATTTTCTGTTTCTGGTTTTAGCAGAAATGTTTCCCAGTGCATTATAATCTGTGTGTAGAGACAAATCTATGTAGTTTCTGGCAGAGCAAGAATCTAATGCACCTGTAAAGAGTCATATATGCATGTAATAACAAGGAATATGAATGCATGTAATAACAAGGAATATGAATGCATGTAATAACAAGGTATATGAATGCATGTAATAACAAGGTATATGAATGCATGTAATAATAAGGTATATGAATGCATGCAATAACAAGGTATATGAATGCATGCAATAACAAGGTATATGAATGCATGTAATAACACGGTATATGAATGCATGCAATAACAAGGTATATCAATGCATGCAATAACAAGGTATATCAATGCATGCAATAGCAAGGTATATGAATGCATGCAATAACAAGGTATATAAATGCATGCAATAACACGGTATATGAAAACATGCAATAACGAGGAATATGAATGCATGTAATAAGGTATATGAATGCATGTAATAACAAGGTATATGAATGCATGTAATAACACAGTATATGAATGCATGTAATAACAAGGTATATGAATGCATGCAATAACAAGGTATATTTAATGCATGTATAACAAGGGAATATGAATGCATGCAATAACAAGGTATATGAATGCATGTAATAACAAGGTATATGAATGCATGCAATAACAAGGTATGTGAATGAATGCAATAACAAGGTATATGAATGCATGTAATAACAAGGTATGTGAATTAATGCAATAACAAGGTATATGAATGCATGTAATAACAAGGTATGTGAATGCATGCAATAACAAGGTATATAAATGCATGTATTAACAAGGTATATGAATGCATGCAATAACAAGGTATGTGAATGAATGCAATAAACACGGTAATGAATGCATGAATAACAAGGTATTGAATGCATGTAATAACAGGTATATGAATGCATGTAATAACAAGGTATAGGAATGCATGTAATAATAAGGGATATTGAATGCATGCAATAAACAAGGTATATGAATGCATGCAATAACAAGGTATATGAAGCATGTAAAACACGGTATATGAATGCATGCATAACAAGGTATATCAATGCATGCAATAACAAGGTTATACTCATGCTGCAATAGCAAGGTATATGAATGCATGCAATAACAAGGTAATAAATGCATGGCAATAAACACGGTATATGAAAACATGCAATAACGAGGAATATGAATGCATGTAATAAAGGTATATGAATTGCATTTTTTCAATTTTTGTAATAACAAGGTATATGAATGCATGTAATAACAAGGTATATGAATGCATGCAATAACAAGGTATATGAATGCATGTAATAACAAGGAATATAAATGCATGCAATAACAAGGTATACGAATGCATGTAATAACAAGGTATATGAATGCATGCAATAACAAGGTATGTGAATGAATGCAATAACAAGGTATATGAATGCATGTGATAACACGGTATATGAATGCATGTAATAACAAGGTATATGAATGCATGTAATAACACGGTATATGAATGCATGCAATAACAAGGTATATGAATGCGTGCAACAGCAAGGTATATGAATGCATGTAATAACAAGGTATATAAATGCCTGCAATAACAAGGTATGTGAATGAATGCAATAACAAGGTATATGAATGCATGCAATAACAAGGTATATAAATGCATGCTATAACAAGGTATATGAATGCATGTAATAACAACGTATATGAATGCATGTAATAACAAGGTATATGCATGCATGCAATAACAAGGTATATAAATGCATGCAATAACAAGGTATGTGAATACATGTAATAACAACGTATATGAATGCATGTAATAACAAGGTATATGAATGCATGCAATAACAAGGTATGTAAATGCATGCATAACACGGTAATGAAAACATGCAATAACGAGGAATATAATGCATGTAAATAAGGTAATGAATGCATGTAATAACAAGGTATTATGAATGCATGTAATAACACAGTATATGAATGCATGTAATAACAGGTATATGAATGCATGCAATAACAAGGTATATGAATGCATGTATAACAAGGATATAAATGCATGCAATAACAAGGTATACGAATGCATGTAATAACAAGGTAATATGAATGCATGCAATAACAAGGTATGTGATGAATGCAATAACAAGGTATATAATGCATGATAAAACAGGTATATGAATGCATTAATAACAAGTATATGAATGCATGTTAAACACGGTATATGAATCATCAATAACAAGGTATATAATGCGTGCACAGCAAGTATATGAATGCATGTAATAACAAGGTATATAAATCCTGCAATAACAAGGTATGTGAATGAATGCAATAACAAGGTATATGAAATGCATGCATAACAAGGTATATAATGCATGCTATAACAAGGTATATGAATGCATGTAATAACAACGTATATGAATGCATGTATAACAAGGTATATGCATGCATGCAATAACAAGGTATTAAATGCATGCAATAACAAGGTATGTGATACATGTATAACAATATATGAAGCATGTAATAACAAGGATATAATGTCATGCAATAACAAGGTATGTGAATGCATGTAATAACATAGCGTATATGAATGCATGCAATAACAAGGTATATAAATGCATGTATAACAGGTATGTAATATGTAATGCAATAACAAGGTATATGAATGCATAGATAAAGCAAGGTTGAATGAATCATGAATAACAAGGTATATGAAATTGCATGTATAAAAGGTATATAATGCTAAATGTCTGAATCAAAGGTATGAATGAATGCAATAACAGGTATAATATGCATGTATAAAATGTGTATGAATGCATGTAATACAAGGTGGTTATTGAATGACAATGTATACAAGGTGTTGAATGCATGTAATAAACAAGGTGTATGAATGCATGTAATAACAAGGTGTATGAATGCATGTAATAACAAGGTGTATGAATGCATGTAATAACAAGGTATATGAATGCATGTAATAACAAGGTGTATGAATGCATGTAATAACAAGGTGTTATGTAAATGCTAATGTAGAACAAGGTGTATGAATGCATGTAATAACAAGGTGTGACTATGTAAATACAGGTATATGCATGTAATACAAGGTGTATGAATGCATGTACATATTAGGCAAGGTGTATGATTGTAATAACAAGGTATAATGAATGCATGTATACACAGGTGTATAATGCTGTATATAAAAAAATTGTATACATAAACTATAAACCCAATAAAGGGACTTTTTTGTAAATCAAAGAACAACTCCACTGTAAAAATTAGCTTTTTTAAAATGAAAAGTACCTTCGCAAGGAGTGGAATTCCTACCTCCCAATTTAATTTTTTAAAACTTTTATTTTACTTTGCAAACTTAAACTCACTAAAAAAAGTAAAAAACAAGCCTACATACTGTATGTATAAGTGTGCAGTGATCACAAGTGATCTTATTCATAAGAATAAATCCAGGTCTTTGGCTATTTCCAGCAGGACCATCATGGTCAAGGCAGGATGGACTCTTCATGTGCGATGATGTAACAAACCTTTCGGCCGATAATCGGCCCGTGTATGGGCACTTTATCGCCTGAAATGGTCGTTTTCTGAGATCCGCAGGTGTGTCGTTCAACGATCCCCACAGAGGGGGGGATCACACGAGCCGATTTTCGACCGAAATGTTCGTTCATACACACGTGTGTACGAACCTTTTAGTCCTTGTACTATGATCCCTTTGAAGAATGACCCAATAGGGGTCTATGTCTACAGAGCAATATGTGGGAGTCTGAAATAACCAATGTGGATTTGCTTGTGAGTCACGAGCTGCCTCATTGCAGATACCTTTTATTGAAATCTATAAGGAGAATATAACAAGGTTTAAGAGGTCTAGACCTTTAATTATGGATTATAATACTTATAATAGTACACTGGGTGAGGACCTAAATTGCTAGGTCCTCACCTCTGGGTTTGCCATATATCTGTGCCTTAAAGAACATTTTGCTCCGTTATTGCTGGTCTAGCCCCACAACCAATGTCCAGTGTGGGACTGTTGATAGACTAGTTATTGGGAAGAAAGTGGAGCATGTCCGAACCATAGGAAGAGGTGGGCCAAGACTGGCAGAAGCTTTATATGGATGAGCTGTTTAAGTTTCCATATTGATAACTGAACATACAATTCAAATGATATGCAATGAATGCTACTTTGTGATCGTATGTTGCCGCAAAGAAGATCTGGAAGTGCGTTTCCTCTGAAATTGATGTATGTCGTGAATCAGTCTGCCAGGTAAGCTGTAACGTATGGGCAACTTATACAGGTTCTAATTCCTTATATTTTACAACAGTAAGTACTTTATTTATCAATAATACACAAATTGCAGCAAGTCGTTGTGACATGGGATATCATTTACAGATATCTATCGCTCTTGTAAAGGGTATGTAAACCCTCAGATCAATATTTTATACAAATGTAAGCACCCCCCCAATCCCTTTTTTAGTATACTTTCCTATCGGCTGTCGAGAATTCAGCCTCCTGTTCAGGAGCATAACTAGCAGGGGGCCTGGGAACCAAGGGGGCCCCATCTTATTTTTCCTATGACACATATAGCTTCCTTCCAGAAAACCATCATAGATAAAGCATGGATAAGGGCGCCATCAGAGTTTTGCTGGGGGGGGGGCAGTAATTCCTAGTTACTGGTTTGAGTTTTCAGAAGAGTCATGGCTTTGGCTGACAGAAGGTCCCTTGTGGTATTTTATTATCGCATAGCGTTTAAGCCCTCTCTCTCTCTCTCTCTCTCTCTCTCTCTCTTTTCGTCCGGGTCATGGAACTAGTTTTCTCCCGGTCTGTTTTCTGTTCGCGCATAGCCGAAAGACTCCTCCTCCACACACGGATTCACAGACGCACATTACGGCTTTTATATATAGGATGGTATTCTATGACCGAACTTCATAATTAATGAACGTTCACCGTAATGTGGGATCGCGGCTGTATATTTACGGCGCTGACGTACTTCACCAATAACACGCGGTAGCACTAACTTGCGATACGGCGGGTTTATAAATTTAGCCCTAAATGAGAAGTGCCAGGAATGAATCAAGTTCTGTTGAATGAAAATTTGCCTGAATGCAGTCGGCCACAGTTAAAATTGCCATCGATATTTCAACCCATTCAACCACGATATTTGCCATGTGCTTTTTTTTTTTAGCCTTCCGAAATACAGCAAAAGGTTAACACTTTACTGAATCTGCCATCTTGTGCCAAATGTAATAATGTTCATTGCCATGAGTAGGAAAAAATAAATAAACAAATGCAATTAAAGCTGAAAAAGAAAACCTGAACTGGGTTATTCAATAAACTTTCTTATCGTTAAAATGGTGCTAATTATGCCCAACCAATCAGATTTTAGCTTTCAAGTGTTAAATAATATATGGTTGGTTGTGGGCAAAATTAGCACCATTTTTAATGATAAGAAGTTTTATTGAATCTTCCTGATAGTATTTTAAATCAAGGAAAAATGTCAAGTTCTAACTTTATTGAGCTGATTACCCATAAAGAGATTGGTAGAATGACACAGGCATCACTGTACTTACACGATTGATATGTTTGTAAACTAGGAAACTTTATAAATAAACAACAATGGCTGAATACGTGCAGCCCTGAGATTCCATGCCTTTCCCCATTCTTCTCTGTTCTTCCCTGATCAACTTGATCTACCTACACTTAATCTACCTACTAGATCTTTGAAACAAATAATGCTGATCTATGTATCCTTGTGGCGTATTACAAGCAACCTACGCCCTTTGAACAGAGATAATAAAATAAAAATTATAGCCGATTAGTAATGCTACTATATTCTAAATTAAAGGGGTAAAGTCACCCTAAAAAGATAATTGCAGAAACTCCAATCTTATAATACAGAGAGAGGACCTGAAACCAAGTAATATATAAATTAGCAATATTTAATTAGCAGTTACAGCACTAAAAATGCACATCTTTACCCCAATCCCCTTGTACAATTATTGCTCCATTTACCGGAGGCTTAACGTGACCATTCACCTACCCACGTTCTTAAAGCATTCACATGATGTCTGAGGGATCGTCTGACCCTCTCTTTTTTCCGATCGACTTGCGTTTGCAAAATGAATGAGCCAGACGGGAAAGTTGTAGGAATGTCAAAAGATAAGAACCTGGGTCAAACTAGAAAGGCAGAAAGATTTTCACACACAACAAAAATCAAATCTATCTAATTTCTAAATAAAGTGCAGATGGAGCAATAATTATCCTACATATCTGGTAAGTAATTAATTTGTTGAAATTGGCAGCAGGTAACTGACACGTAACCATTTTTTGTTTTAACATTTTTTGTTTGGACATACCTTTTAATGTATAGTTTCCATGAGATTTAAATAGGTATCTAAGGGCTTGTTACACTACATCAATTTGTATCCGTTTTTCAAATGCAGGCGCGTTTAAAAAAAATGGACACAGTAAAACCCCATAGGATTTCATAATATCGTTCACACTGCTGCTTTTATAATCCTTTCCAGTCCGTTTAAAAAAACGCACTGCATGCGCATTTCTGTCCGTTTTTCATGCATTTTCTATAGAAATCTATGGAAGACACAAAAGATACAAACTGACAGAAACACATGCTGTTGCGTTACTGTCAGTTTCTGTCAGTTTCTAGCGTGAACGAGCCCTAAAGCTTCGTACACACTTGCGAATGCGGAGGCCTGACCCGCGACACACAATGGTGTAAAAAACAGCCCTTTCAGCCGATTATCGGTAAGTATATGGGTGCTCATTGGGTATCATTGATTATCTACCTGGTGGATCATCAAACATGCACAATCGAACAGCTGCTTTGGCCGGCCTAGCACCCATACTACCGATAGCTGGCCAAAATGCCCGTTCATACACCATCATAATTGCGGGTCAGGTCCCACAAACCACGTGTGTGTGCAGGACTAATTACTGCTTAGCTTAGTCATTGGTAAGACCCTTTAGGCTTTTTTTTATTCATAGACTAGTTTCACCTTTAATGTTAAAATGTATTTTTACCGCAGATACAGTATCTATAAAAGCCAAAATGGAAATACTGGTTCCTTATTGCCATTTTAAAAGTCCTTGTGTTCATTCTATAACCATGGTTGTAAAAGACAGCCATGTCATAAATCCTGACACAACCATAACAACCCAATATTTGGCCATATTTAAAAAGCTGTGGTATCGCAAGTTTGTGACATCGTACATTTATGGACGAGATCATACATTTACAGCGAACGATTGTTTATTCTACCAACGTTCATTGTAGACTACCAAGCACGTTCGTAGCTTTAAGATCACAATTGTATGTTTACAATATTGATTGTAAAACGATATAACGATCGCCATAAAGATCGTTAAAGGGGCAGTATGGCTAAAAAGTCATACCACACCTTTATAAATATGGCCCTATCGATTAAGACAAAAAAGATTGTTACCAAAGTGGTGAATTCAACTGGAGTACTAGAGAGTAATCCATCAATGCCATATGACTCTTCCCTGTCAAAAGAGTGTTTCTTGAGGATGCTTATTGATACTTTATTTAAACTAGGGATTTAGAGCAAATCCTCCCCCTATTTCCTGTAATAATGAGATTACATTGCACTAGAGATGTTTGCCCAGCAAAGTCAAAAGTGACAAATTTTCATAAAATCTTCTGACAAATGTTGATCTCTAACCCACACTTTTCTCATCAAAACCTGTAATTTTAGTGCAAATACAGTTTTGTGACAAACATTAAAAAACTGTGCACAAGCTTATTTCATCTATTATCCAACTTTCAGTCACTTGATTTCTCATGGATGGAAAATGATCTTTCTACAGGATTAAGTTTATAATTTATAAAATCACCATCTGAGGAGAAGAGAGGTGAATGCAATAGTGCCCCACTGAATAAGAGACCTGCGTAGGCCATATCCTCAATCCCACACTTGACCCACACAGCCACCCCCTTACCTGAACCCTACAGGGCCCATAGATTACCAATACTGATTGTACAATCGTGACATTGTGCATCATCATTGGTCCAGTATATTTTTTTACGTGTCCGATAGAGAAAATATTAGAGGAAACTCTGCAATCTGCATGCATTCTCCAATGATCATATGATATTGGAAAATATCAAACCCTTGCAGGTACACACCAACCTGCAAGGGTTTAGACCTACAACTCAACCCCTACTCCTTACCCACAATTCTCTCTACCTTCCAATATAATCCATTCATTATTATTGTTAAAATGTTGTGTTCTTATTGTGAGCATAAGAATGTAAGGGCCAAAATACTGCAATATTGTATAGGCAATCGGAGAATTGGGATCGTTCATCGTTTGAGCAAAAACAGAGCAGGGGACTTCTGTGCCGACAGCCACTTTACTTCCTGATCACGGCTGTCAGACATTGGGCATGATGTCACATTGTGCTGCAACCAGGAAGTGGAGCGGCTGTCAGCACGGCAGAGGACCGGGTCAGTTAAGGATGTTCAGGAGCATCTTTTGAACTGTGAATATTGCGAAAAGTGGGGTTTGGATGGGTAATCTACATTTTAGAACGTGTTTTTTTTTCAGTGGACGTGCCCTCTGATCACCCGTTAAAGATCAAACCCTATTGTTGGCCAATTGGTCTGGCCAGAAAGGGGCCATT
Organism: Hymenochirus boettgeri; assembly: GCA_019447015.1. Classification (NCBI taxonomy): domain Eukaryota; kingdom Metazoa; phylum Chordata; class Amphibia; order Anura; family Pipidae; genus Hymenochirus; species Hymenochirus boettgeri. The sequence continues at coordinate 64,691,927 of CM033469.1, read as the reverse complement.
TATAAGCGCAATTTAGCCATACTGCGCTTTATCGGTAATGTAGGACATCGCGGCGGTCGTACATTTATGCCGAACATTCCTTTATTAACAAACGTTCTTGGTAGAATACCATGTGGTAGTAACTTTATATAGTTTATAAGTTTGGTACGTGTAACTTATATAAACTTCTTACCAGCTGGTACGTGCTGCTTCCTGACACATTAACATTTGTTACAGTCTATTAGAGACTGCGCATGTCAGTCAATATGACACTCTTACAATAAACTGTATCTGCTGTTAATATTGTCAGGAAGCAATAAGTACCAGCTGGTAAGACTTGTTACTGAAAGTAGACATAACTTGAATACATAAGATATAAGCTTATATATTTGATATATTATTGTACATCTTATGTTTATGACTATTGGGGCATCTAATGTTCTTATTCTCATAATCTGACATTCTATATGAAAGATAGGATTTATGGAATACACATTTCAAACCATATTCTAATAACTAATTCATTTATGTGTTAAGCTCCTTAGTTGGAGAATGTTTAATTCCTGTTCCTACCATATTTTAGGGGCCAGCAGGGGGCAGTCTCACAATACATAATTGCTCTTGAGGAAGGGGTGAACAAATTATTTTTGACATTCAGACAACTACAAGACAAATATTTTTTCAGTAGTCAGTTTTATTTAAAGACGCCAAACATATGTAGTAGAGTTGTGCTAGTATCTGTAGTATCTTTCTAGTGTTTTGGCTACCTGGCTCCACCCCTGCCTTAAGGACAAGTTGATTACTTTTTATTGCAGTAGCACTGGTTATTTACCAAACTGCTCTGCTACAATCTATAGGTTTATATCTCTCTGGCGGGGGCAACTGAGAAAACTGTCCATGTGAGAGCAGGCTATGCCCGCAGCCTGGACAGAGCATGGGGTGGCGCTTGTGCGGTAAGTGCATGTGAATGCAGAGCGTGTACGTAAATGCTGGATACAGTGTAGGTAGGTCTGGGCTGTATAGTAAAACATCATTATGTTTACACCCAAGATTCATTATATTTATTGTTTCTATAGCAGCCTCCATTGCAGCCTGAGTGAGCCAGATGAAGGTACATGACTAATGACTGTACCATTATCTTTTTTATCTTAACTGTTGAAAAGGCACCTGTATAAATATTCCTCTTATGTTATTTATCTACATAGATCAGTATCTAACCAAGGGTCCAACACTTTTCACTTGGTTAACATTCATTTCATTATTTCTGATCGGAACTCTGACACAAGACGGCAAAGTTTATTTTGTCTTGTTATATGTTAATGAGGGAGCCCGGACCATGTGAGTTACATAAAGAACACTATAGTTACAAAGAATGTTTGTTTGACCCTTGTTTAAAGATGGGTTTTTTTGTTTACTTTTTTTTTTTTTACCACTTATCGTTTTAAATATTTAACAGTTGTTTTTGTGATATAAAGGTAGTCCCAGACAGGCAGGTAGTTCTACAGATTGTTACAGGATAAGATTACAGTGAGAACATATCTGTACAGGTTACATTACCAAAGCAATTGACCAGGATAATAACAGGCCTTGCTCAGTCTGCTCTGATGATGGGACGAGAGGCCTAAAACCCTCTTTGAACCTTCAATACAAGATTAGGATCTACTTCCAGATCTGACATACATTAAATAATCAGCATTGTGTGTTGTATCTAAATATACCTGCTTAAAGGACTTAAGCTAGGTACACCACTGTACAGATTTCTGAAGAATGACAGACAGGATCTGCAAGATCCTGTCTGCCATCTTTCAATCTGCAAACACACAGTCCCGAGCGTTCTCCTATGTGAGAACGCTCGGGACTGTGTGTTACCATCGGCCGCCTAGACTACTCTATAGCGATGGAAATTTTCGGCCTTCCTCGAACCGACGGTGGTCGGCCGACCCATCGTTTGGCGGCGCTCGCCTGTCGGAACGAACGTACACACGTAACGATAAGCCCCGATACCGTCGGATCCGACGGTATCGGCTTAATCGTTAATGTGTGTACCCAGCTTTAGTCCCACTAGGCACTATTCTGTCCAGTTTAATTTTCAGATTTTCAATGACATGTTGTTTCCCACTACAGGGTTATTCAATAAAAGTTCTTATTGTTAAAAATGGTGCTAATTTTGCCCCAACCAATCAGATGTTAGCTTTCAAATGTTAACACAAGATTTATTGGCTGGTGCACAATTAGCACCATTTTAAAAGATAATGGGGTTATTCAATAAAAGTCCTTGGGCCTCATTTACCCACAGTCGCTGGGCAAATATATAGAGTTAAAGTCGCGCTAACCGGTTCGCTACAAAAGTGGACACAGTTTTTTCAATCTGATTCTGTGGGACCTAACCCTAATTATATAAAAGCATTGGTTTGCATTTGCACTTTCTGTTTCTAGCCATCTTGGTGCCCTATGCCCCTCCCACACATGAGCCCCCCAATAATACAAAACAAACAAACACTGACCAGCCAAACTGATGAGGCTGGTTTCCCATTCATTTCTTTCTGTCAGACTGTCAATGTTTCTGTGGATGTTCCTGTATAGTGGGACCGCTATAGTAGTTGGTAAGCACAAGCTGTACCAGGTAGGGGCGGGCATGTATATGAACGTTTGTGTGTACACAGCGTCAATGAGATACTGATTGGAAGTCAAATAGGTTATCAGCAGATGCATCATATACCTTGTTATTACTGCATTCATACCCTTGTTATACATGCATTCAACACCTTGTTATTACATGCATTCATATACCTTGTTATTACATGCATTCATACACCTTGTTATTACATGCATTCATACACCTGTTTTTGTTTATTACATGCATTCATACACCTTGTTATTACATGCATCATACACCTTGTTATTACATGCATTCATAACCTGTTATTACATGCATTCATACACCTTGTTATTACATGCTTCATACACCTTGTTTTAACATGCATCATACACCTTGTTATTACATGCATTCATACACCTGTTATTACATACATTCATTCATACACCTTGTTATTACATGCATTCATACACCTTGTTATACATGCATTCATATACCATGTTATGCATTCATCACAACCTTGTTATGCATGCATTCATATACCATGTACTACATTGCATTCATATACCTTGTTTATTAGCATGCATTCATAATACCTTGCTATTACATGCATTCATATACCTTGTTATTGCATTCATTCACATACCTTGTTATTACATGCATTTATATACCTTGTTATTGCATGCATTCATATACCATGTTATTACATGCATTCACATACCTTGTTATTGCATGCATTCATATACCTTGTTATTACATGCATTCATATACGTTGTTATTACATGTATTCACATACCTTGTTATTGCATGCATTTATATACCTTGTTATTGCATGCATGCATATACCTTGTTATTACATGCATTCATATACGTTGTTATTACATGCATTCATATACCTTTTTATAGCATGCATTTATATCCCTTGTTATGGCATGCATTCATATACCTTGTTATTGCATTCATTCACATACCTTGTTATTGCAGGCATTTATATACCTTGTTATTACATGCATTCATATACCTTGCTGTTGCACGCATTCATATACCTTGTTATTGCATGCATTCATATACCGTGTTATACAGCATTCATATACCTTGTTTTACATGCATTCATATACCGTGTTATCACTGCATTCATATACCTTGTTATTGCATTCATTCACTACCTTTTTATTGCATGCATTCATATACTTTGTTATTACTGCATTCGTATACCTTGTTATTGCATGCATTTATATTCTTGTTATTACATGCATTCATATACCTTGTTATTGCATGCATTCATATACCTTGTTATTACATGCATTCATATACTGTGTTATTACATGCATTCATATACTTGTTATTACATGCATTCATATACCTTATTACATGCATTCATATTCCTCGTTATTGCATGTTTTCATATACCGTGTTATTGCATGCATTTATTACCTTGTTATTGCATGCTTCATATACCTTGCTATTGCATGCATTGATATACCTTGTTATTGCATGCATTGATATACCTTGTTATTGCATGCATTCATAACCGTGTTATTACATGCATTCATATACCTTGTTTATGCATGCATTCATATACCTTGTTATTGCATGCTTCATATACCTTATTATGTACATGCATTCATATACCTTGTATTACATGCATTCATATACCTTTTATTACATGCATTCATATACCTTGTTATTACATGCATTCATATACCGTTTATTGCATCATTCACATACCTTGTTATTGCATGCATTCAATATACCTTGTTATACATGCATTTATATACCGTGTTATTGCATGCATTCACATACCTTGTTTTTACATGCATTCATATACCTTGTTATTGCATTAATTCACATACTTTTTATTACATGCATTCATATACCTGTTATTGCATTCATTCACATACCTTGTTATTGCATGCATTCATATACCTTGTTATTACATGCATTCATATACCTTGTTATTGCGTGCATTCATATTCCTTGTTATTACATGCATTAATATACCTTGTTATTGCATGCATTCATATACCTTGTTATTACATGCATTCATATACCGTGTTATTACATGCATTCATATACCTTGTTATTACATGCATTCATATACCTTGTTATTACATGCATTCATATTCCTTGTTATTGCATGCATTCATATACCTTTTTATTACATGCATCCATATACCTTGTTATTGCATTCATTCACTTACCGTGTTATTGCATGCATTCATATACCTTGTTATTGCATGCATTCATATACCTTGTTATTACATGCATTCATATTCCTTGTTATTGCATGCATTCATATACCTTTTTATTACATGCATTCATATACCTTGTTATTACATGCATTCATATACCTTGTTATTACATGCATTCATACACCTTGTTATTACATGCATTCATACACCTTGTTATTACATCATTCATATACCTGTATTACATGCATTCATACACCTTGTTATTACATGCATTCATATACCTGTTATTGCATTCATTCACATACCTTGTTATTGCATGCTTCATATACCTTGTTATTACATGCATTCTATACCTGGTTATTGCATGCATTCATATACAGGGTTTTCAATGCATTCATATACCTTGTTATTACATGCATTCATATACCTTGTTATTACAGCATATTCCTTGTTTTACATTCATTCATATCCTTGTTATTACATGCATATATGACTCTTTACAGGTGCATTAGATTCTTGCTCTGCCAGAAACTACATAGATTTGTCTCTACACACAGATTATAATGCACTGGGAACCATTTCTGCTAAAACCAGAACAGAAAATTCTATTTTATTCACAATTTGAAAATATGCACTTTCACAAACCAACATATTGTTATAATATCTAATATATATCAGGGTTATTCAATAAAAGTTCTTATCGTTTAAAATGGTGCTAATTTTGCTCCAACCAATCAGATGTTGACTTTTAAATGTTAAATAGGTTCTGATTGGCTGGGGCAAATTTAGCACCGTTTTAAACGATACGAACTTTTATTGAATAATCCTGAATATATCTAATATCCACCGGCTTAGAGGGGTTGTAGAAGTGGAGTATCTATCTTTGAGACTGCAATGGATGCATCTCTACAGTATTTCAGAACATGACGAAAATGTTAGTGTAAGGCGATAATAAAATGAGGTACTTAATTTGCTCCAGAGACTTCACCTTATCCAATTCTATGCACAAGACTCTTATTAATTAGGAGTGGCCCCTCGCATATATGGAGGCAGGGTGTTGCTGAACTACCACTCTTGGTAGAATGCAATAAATGGGCATCAAGTGGTTCTTGAACTTTTACCCCTATGTCTGGCTCTATGTTAAATCTCCTTGTTGGATCAGGTTGCTCACTAGCTACCATACTCCACTGCTGAAGTGATCTTTCAGAATCTAATTTCACATTAACTGGGCCTCCCGTTTATTTTAAGTCCCAGGCTCGTCCCCTCCCCCCTGGGGAAGCTCCAGGAGGTAGAACGAGAGACTGAGCACATGTATGCTTACCTTTTTATACTTTTACACAGTGACCCCTATTGGCCAAAATCCTGCCAGAACAAGAAGACTAAATGGTAACTAGTTTATCAGTTCCTCCCTACATTAGCATTTTCAGTGCTGAATGTTTGCCATGCAGTATAATTTTAATGGAGCTGTTCATAATATTTGATTCCAGGGCATGTAAGGGGTTTCTTTCTGGGGTGGGGTGGGGGGTGGCCAGTGTTTGACATAGCTTATAAATGAAGTCCTCGTTTATGTAGCGAAAGAAAGAACATAATCTACATTCCTTGTCAACGTGTCAAGTTAGAGAAAAATGATTATAATATATATAATTTTTGGACTTGCATTTTTATAATCCCCCCATGATTACATATCAGGCTTACTGATAATAAGGTCTTACTACGTAAAGTCCTTTACCGCAGGAAATGAAAGCTACAAGGTTAACAGATGTGTTAAGAGTCATAAAAACTGAAATAGATTTTATAGAAGGCTGCACATTGGATTATCAACAGAATTCTGCAAAAAGTGTTTTGTGATTGCAACACACTGGAAAGTATTTTTCCTTTGTACTATTTTCCTTTTGCTCTAAGCAATATTTTGTCCTGCCAGAAACAAGCATGTACTCACACTACAATATTGTCTGTTATCTTTCTATGTACAGTGGGGCATTTTTCTAAAAAGCGCAGTATCGCCACTTTGCAATCCCTGCCTTTAACAGACTGTATTTTTAGAACCGTGATCATACAATTACGATCATGGGAGTAAAATACTGATCGTGGTCTTATAATTATGATCAAAATTGTACATTTAACATTGCAATTGTGCGATCGCCTACACGATACTATTGTGGCCTCTAGTATCGCATGGCATTGTATGGCCGCATGGTTGTAATATACAACCGCAGCCTTACTTTTACACTAACGGGTTTCTGATACCGTTTATTACTACATATGCCCCAGTATTTCATCTAGATCACGTCTTACTGAAACCTGTATGTCATGTGAAATAATATACACCTAGTACAGGATAGGCAACCAGTAGATCTCCAGATTCAGCATTCCTCTATAAGGATTCTGGAGTTAGGGAATTCTGGGAGTTGTAGTTTGCAAACATCTGGACATCTACTGGTTGTCTATCCCTGACCTAGTAAAACTGGAAGGGAGGGGCCCGGCCTCCAATCTCACAGGGGGTCCGGGCTCCTGCAGTTATGCCCCTTTTTGCATAGTCTGGGCTGAGCTCTCAAGCCATCCCCATTCCCAGTAGTGTAGCTAGCACTAAAATCCAGGCAGATGCACTGCTGAAATGTCAGGTCAGGTGTTTCAGATCACCAGTATTATAGAATTCCCAGTTTGCTGCACCAGTATCATAGAATTCAGTTTGCTACACCATATTATAAATTCCAGTCTGCTGCACAATATCATAGAATTCATTTGCTACACCTATTATAAATTCCCCAGTTTGTCTGCACCATATCATAGAATCGTTTGCACACCAGTATATAAATCCCAGTCCTGGTTCTGATGTGCACAAGTACAAGAATCAGCACACAGACCATTTAATTTTTAATTACCCCGTCTGTGTTCATACTTAGTTCAACTTAGTTTCGTAGCATCCCACATTAAAAAAGCCAGGCCACCATCATCTCTACCCAGTATTATAAATTCCATTCTGCTGCACAATTATCATAGATTCAGTGCTAGCAACCATTTTATAAACATTCACATTTGCTGCATGTCCCTGCGATATTCACGCATGTGTAGCCTTTGCGCGGGCATCTCGTCGTTTGCTCTGTCCCATGGCGGATTGACAACTATGCCCGAGTAACGCATACACATGTGATGTTGTCCGGAACTATCGTTCGTCATGCGTCTTCACAAACTGTCGTTCCTCCTATTGGACGTGTACAAGCTAATGGCCTCGTCCCACGCGATCCCGACCCACGATGTGTCCGAACGTTCTTTTGGCTGATAAAGGGCCCATACAGTCCCATTAACGCCTGAATGAACGTGGACACACTCTTCGTGATCGGACCGTCGCGATCGTACGGACGAACTTGCCTCTCTGTCTGAACCGCAGACTGTTATCTCGTAGCTTCTACAGTATCTCACCAACTCCTCACACTGCTTTTTGCTCTATTCATCAGAAAACAACACCTATCACGGTTTGCCTTCAGAAAACCATTGCTTTAAGCCAAGAAAAAAGGAAGGCCTAACCCCCTACATGCAAGCCCACAGGCCCAGAGGTACCGCCACCAGGTTGCGCAGATAAGAATCCCAGCTCTGCATGACTATGACATTAGTGATTATGCCATGATTGACAGCAGGGTGGGCAGAGCAGAGCTGGCAATGTTGCAGTCTGAGTGGGGGTTTGCATGTCTAAAGAGGGGAGGTAATTAACAAATTGATCTCTGGGTTTGCGGGGTGGGAAGGTAAGTTTAGATTTGATCTGCAGGTGGGCATGTCCTTTTATGTTGGACAGCTCTTTAGATTCTCCAATGAAAGATGTTCCAAAGCCAATTGTCTTACGTGTGTTCCAAGCTTACCTGCAGCTCATGCGTTTTTTAGAGAAAACTTGTTTTTAAAAACTAAATAAAAATACCTTTATTCTCCTATAAAGGATATCACAAGTCACCTACCGGTGAACATATTCAGTTCAATTCTTCCCATTTTTCTGTAAGCTATGGAACTTCAAGGGACTTCAAACATCCTATGGCATGTCTCCAAGGAAACCTTTCACATATATAAAGGCAGAGAGGATAGGTAATGTTTAGTGTGTGGAACAGAATTCAAAAACGCTGTGAGATTTTTCTGCCTACGTGCCAATAAAATCTGTGACTCTGGGTATTTTAGGTGTGGCATATACTGTGCTCACTTGATTTTTCCCTTTCTATTACGTTATACAGTTTTATTACTTATATTTATACATTTTGTTGAGTCTGTAAAAGTAAAACAACTCTTCATATGTGAAGGTCACTTGCCGAGCCTGTTCCAAAGCAATCGCAACACAGAAACAAGTTATGTTTCTAAAAAAGAACGAGAATGGATCTGGCTCTAGTCCAAGCTGTGCTGATGTGCCACGTCATTTTCACCTAATGTAGCCGAACAAGGTCATTTGTGAACTATTTTCATGCTAATTTTTATGGAAGGAGTTTTATGTTAAACACCGTGCACTGTTTTACTTATCACAGGATTCAGATAAAAGATAATGACGAGCATAAGCCGTAGAACTGATCAAAGAGTACCATTATTTGAATATTGTGGGTAAGGAACATTCGAAGTAAGCTATGAGGGATGGAATGGTTTGACCAAACACAGCATCATATTCGTCCAAATTGGCATCATTCATTTTAGGGAGGGGGGGACAAACTTTTAATAAATTACATTGTCCTTGATGGTAGAAGTGAATTTTCCAAGTAACCAGCAGCCAATAATGGTGAGTATGCGTTCAGTTGTCTGCTGGATCAGACCACCAATGAGTAGTATGGCTATTTGTCTTAAATTCTGACATACTACTGTATATAATAGCTATACTTCCTACTTTTATATGTTTATGGGACTCATATCCTTATGTTTTAAAATAAAATAAAGAGGATCTTTAATCATAAAGCAAAAAATCTAGAGGCAATGAAAATATAATCATGGTGTACTTTAACATTGGAGTGTTCTTATGATTGATTGTGATATGTCCAGGAACAGACATAGGAGCTAACAAGGACGGCATTGGGGAGAGTAACCAATGGTGTATAGTATAAAGAACTCTTCTAGTAATGCCAAAGATTGTTTGCACTTCGGTAATTACTGATATCAATACTTTATCACGGTCGGACCATTAAATAGTGATGCAGCCAGTATCAATTGATATCAATCCTTTATAAATACTGTCCTATCCTAAATTCTAAAAGGTTTAAATAGTGTACAGAGCTGCGCCCCTAGTGGCGCTATATAAACATACACATAGTTGTGTGCAGTATCACTTGCATGGTGTTAAAAGCCCCTCTAATTACAAAAAGGCGCTATGCTTGACTGTTACTTCATGAATTTGAATGTGGCACAAATCATTGTGTACTGATAATTGTTTTGTAACCAATCTTGTGATTAAACCACAACTATAAAACAGTATATCATATTATATATTTAGTAAAATATCATATAATAAAATGAACAAATAGCTGGCCGCACTACAAACAACAAAATAGACACCAAATATATATATATATATGTACTGTGAATCTCCTAATAAAGACCTAAAAAAGTAAACATAGCGATATACATATATTATATATAAAATATCAATAGAGGGCAAGCAACTGAATGTCCCAAAGATGTTTAGCCAGAAGAAATGTCCTACTTGGTAGTAGTGGAATCCCCAGTAATACAAAGCGGTGTGTGCACACCTCAACACGGAATACCGAGAGTAGCAAAAGTCAGCTATCTCTTATAGCTGCATCTGGTGTCGTCAGCCCCATCCATGCAAAGTAGTCCAGCCACATCGATCCGATACTAGAAACTGTAATCCGTCAGGCACGCTCTTGGATCTATCTCTGGGTGGTGCAATCTAACCCACCAAAGGTCGTATTCAGCATTTACACCTGAAGGGGACACTGGCATCAGACAAACAGGCAAGCGTGCCTGAAACTCCTGCAGATTCGGTGAATACGTCACAACTGCTACGCGTTTCGCTGTTCCCAGCTTCATCAGCATGACGTAACCCTGGTGATTCCTTCCTTTATAGGTCTCTCCCTGCTCCCCTCTATTGACCAATAGCATTACAGCATAGGCATCCATGGTTATAATTAACCCCATATTAGTCCATCTTCAGCAGCGTGGTCTAATTTAAGCGGAGTGTAGCCCCATAGTCCATCTCTGCTATCCTTAGCCCCACTCCACTATTCATTGCTGCCCTCTATTATGCAACATTAATTACCATTTATTTCACAGTAGCATTATTACAAATAGTGCCATCTAGTAACATATAATTACACACTTATTAATAACATATATTCTGAATCCCTATTATAACCCATATGGTATACACCTAAAACAGTTTCAATCATATTGCCTAAGCCTAAAAGTATAAAGTATTAAATATATCAGTGTCCTGAACCCATTAATTTATCATATAAATAGTATTATAAAAGGGTGTAAACTCCATCTGGCATCTCAAACCCGATGACTGCATACTCTGGAAGGTGAATAGAACAGTTGCTCAGTTAATAATTCTCTGTTCACATCTCCCCCTCTTACTACTCAAATTTCCTCCATTAATTTATGATAGAATCCTTATTCCTACTTGTTATTCTACCTCCCTCAAGCACCAGCTGCTGGACTGGCCTCTGTCCCTCATTCTCATAGGGTTCAAAACGTAAAATACAAAATCAGAAGAAGAGGCAAAAAACAAAGGCCGCAAAGTTAAAAGGGCGATTATGCTAATGTAAATACCCGTTAAGCTCTCGGATGTGGATCTCAATTACCTCAATGTCATACAAGATGTCTGGGTGAGCGGTCACACAAGTGGCCGCCCCACAAGCCCAATGCAAGGGCAAAACAAAACCAGGGCGAGTTGCAAAAAAGAACCATTTGTGCTTACTAGAAGGGAAACCCTATTCACCCCACAGACGAAAATTTACAAACTGCCCGCATTTAACATCCCTTTACTGTGTTTAAACTGATATCCCTGACTCCCAAATTTGGTGTTTTGGGAAACAGGCTATGTAAAAGGATGTTCCTTAGAGTATTAGGTTTTCGAAAATAACATTCGGACCATTCCCTACAATTCAACCAGATCTTTACGTTGTAATAAGCCTTTAAAGTATTTTTTATTTTCAAATTATCTTTATTTAAAATCAAGGATTTAGCCGTTTATTATTTTATAATTTCCTAATTTTTCCTAGATTGGTTCGGTTTTATAGCCTTTTTATGGCTTTATCTACACACTCCAAGGGATATCCCTTTCCTTAAAACCAATTGCCCACAAATTCAGTTTGTTCAATAAATTTATATTCTTATCAGAACAATTTTTTTCACAGCCCGAAAGCATCTGACCCATTGGGATTCCCTCTAACCATGATGTTTTATGAGCACTGTTTATAGTCCAATATAAGTGTTGCTGTCCCCCTCTTTGAAGGAGGTACAGTAAACAATTTATCATTCTACACCTCTATTTTTAAGGTCCAAAAAAAAATGCATACTCCACTGTAACTAGCTGGGAATTTTAGATGTTCATTTGATTGTTAATGTATCCAATCATAATATCCAGTTTATCGGTGGTGGCGGTCAATATAGGCGGAGAAGACCTATAAAGGAAGGATCACTAGGGTTACGTCATGCCTGATGAAGCTGGGAACAGCGAAACGCGTAGCGATTTGTGACGGTGTACGTGGGAACGTAGTGACGTATTCAGCAAAAAAAATGCATGTAATAACAAGGTGTATGAATGCATGTAATAACAAGGTATATAAACTATAAACCCAATAAAGGGACTTTTTTGTAAATCAAAGAACAACTCCACTGTAAAAATTAGCTTTTTTAAAATGAAAAGTACCTTCGGCAAGGAGGTGGAATTCCTACCTCCCAATTTAATTTTTTAAAACTTTTATTTTACTTTGCAAACTTAAACTCACTAAAAAAAGTAAAAAAACAAGCCTACATACATGTATGTATAAGTGTGCAAGTGATCACAAGTGATCTTATTCATAAGAATAAATCCAGGTCTTTGGCTATTTCCAGCAGGACCATCATGGTCAAGGCAGGATGGACTCTTCATGTGCGATGATGTAACAAACCTTTCGGCCGATAATCGGCCCGTGTATGGGCACTTTATCGCCTGAAATGGTCGTTTGTTCTGAGATCCGCCAGGTCGGTCGTTCAACGATCCCCAACAGAGGGGGGGATCACACGAGCCGATTTTCGACCGAAATGTTCGTTCATACACACGTGTGTACGAACCTTTTAGTCCTTGTACTATGATCCCTTTGAAGAATGACCCAATAGGGGTCTATGTCTACAGAGCAATATGTGGGAGTCTGAAATAACCAATGTGGATTTTGCATTGTGAGTCACGAGCTGCCTCATTGCAGATACCTTTTATTGAAATCTATAAAGGAGAATAATCACAAGGTTTAAGAGGTCTAGCCTTTAATTAATGGATTATAATACTTATAATAGTACACTGGGTGAGGACCTAAATTGCTAGGTCCTCACCTCTGGGTTTGCCATATATCTGTGCCTTAAAGAACATTTTGCTCCGTTATTGCTGGTCTAGCCCCACAACCAATGTCCAGTGTGGGACTGTTGATAGACTAGTTATTGGGAAGAAAGTGGAGCATGTCCGAACCATAGGAAGAGGTGGGCCCAAGACTGGCAGAAGCTTTATATGGATGAGGCTGTTTAAGTTTCCATATTGATAACTGAACATACAATTGCAAAATGATATGCAATGAATGCTACTTTGTGATCGTATGTTGCCGCAAAGAAGATCTGGAAGTGCGGTTCCTCTGAAATTGATTGTATGTCGTGAATCAGTCTGCCAGGTAAGCTGTAACGTATGGGCAACTTTATACAGGTTCTAATATCCTTATATTTTACAACAGTAAGTACTTTATTTATTCAATAATACACAAATTGCAGCAAGTCGTGTGACATGGGATATCATTTACAGGATATCTATCGCTCTTGTTTAAAGGGTATGTAAACCCTCAGATCAATATTTTATACAAATGTTAAGCACCCCCCCAATCCCTTTTTTAGTATACTTTCCTATCGGCTGTCGAGAATTCAGCCTCCTGTTCAGGAGCATAACTAGCAGGGGGGCCTGGGAACCAAGGGGGCCCCATCTTATTTTTCCTATGACACATATAGCTTCCTTCCAGAAAACCATCATAGATAAAGCATGGATAAGGGCGCCATCAGAGTTTTGCTGGGGGGGGGGCAGTAATTCCTAGTTACTGGTTATGAGTTTTCAGAAGAGTCATGGCTTTGGCTGACAGAAGGTCCCTTGTGGTATTTTATTATCGCACTAGCGGTTAAGCCTCTCTCTCTCTCTCTCTCTCTCTCTCTCTCTCTTTTCGTCCGGGTCATGGAACTAGTTTTCTCACCGGTCTGTTTTCTGTTCGCGCATAGCCGAAAGACTCCTCCTCCCACACACGGATTCACAGACGCACATTACGGCTTTTATTATATAGGATGGTATTCTATGACCGAACTTCATAAATTAATGAACGTTCACCGTAAATGTGGGATCGCGGCTGTATATTTACGGCCGCTGACGTACTTCACCAATAACACGCGGTAGCACTAACTTGCGATACGGCGGGTTTATAAATTTAGCCCTAAATGAGAAGTGCCAGGAATGAATCAAGTTCTGTTGAATGAAAATTTGCCTGAATGCAGTCGGCCACAGTTAAAATTGCCATCGATATTTCAACCCATTCAACCACGATATTGTGCCATGTGCTTTTTTTTTTTAGCCTTCCGAAATACAGCAAAAGGTTAACACTTTACTGAATCTGCCATCTTGTGGCCAAATGTAATAATGTTCATTGCCATGAGTAGGAAAAAATAAATAAACAAATGCAATTAAAGCTGAAAAAGAAAACCTGAACTGGGTTATTCAATAAACGTTCTTATCGTTAAAAATGGTGCTAATTATGCCCCAACCAATCAGATTTTAGCTTTCAAGTGTTAAATAATATATGGTTGGTTGGGGCAAAATTAGCACCATTTTTAATGATAAGAAGTTTTATTGAATCTTCCTGATAGTATTTTAAAATCAAGGAAAAGAATGTCAAGTTCTAACTTTAATTGAGCTGATTACCCATAAAGAGATTGGTAGAAATGACACAGGCATCACTGTACTTACACAGATTGATAATGTTTGTAAACTAGGAAACTTTTAAATAAAACTAACAATGGCTGAATACGTGCAGCCCTGAGATTCACATGCCTTTCCCCATTCTTCTCTGTTCTTCCCTGATCTACTTGATCTACCTACTACTTAATCTACCTACTAGATCTTTGAAACAAATAATGCTGATCTATGTATCCTTGTGCGTATTACAAGCAACCTACGCCCTTTGAACAGAGAATAATAAAATAAAAATTATAGCCGATTAGTAATGCTACAATATATTCTAAATTAAAGGGGTAAAGTCACCCTAAAAAGATAATTGACAGAAACTCCAATCTTATAATTACAGAGAGAGGACCTGAAACCAAGTAATTATAAAATTAGCAATATTTAATTAGCAGTATACAGCACTAAAAATGCACATCTTTACCCCAATCCCCTTGTACAATCTATTGCTCCATTTACCAGGAGGCTTAACGTGACCATTCACCTACCCACGTTCTTAAAGCATTCACATGATGTCTGAGGGATCGTCTGACCCTCTCTTTTTTCCGATCGACTTGCGTTTGCAAAATGAATGAGCCAGACGGGAAAGTTGTAGGAATGTCAAAAGATAAGAACCGATGGGTCAAACTAGAAAGGCAGAAAGATTTTCACACACAAAAATCAAATCTATCTAATTTCTAAATAAAGTGCAGAATGGAGCAATAATTATCCTAACATATCTGGTAAGTAATTAATTTGTTGAAATTGGCAGCAGGTAACTGACACGTAACCATTTTTTGTTTTAACATTTTTTGTTTGGACATACCTTTTAATGTATAGTTTCCATGAGATTTAAATAAGGTATCTAAGGGCTTGTTCACACTACATCAATTTGTATCCGTTTTTCAAATGCAGGCGCGTTTAAAAAAATGGACAGACAGTAAAACCCCATAGGATTTCATAATATCGTTCACACCTGCTGCGTTATAATCCGTTCCAGTCCGTTTAAAAAAACGCACTGCATGCAGCATTTCTGTCCGTTTTTTCATGCATTTTCTATAGAAATCTATGGAAGACACAAAAATGGATACAAACTGACAGAAACACATGCTGTGCGTTACTGTCAGTTTCTGTCAGTTTCTAGCGTGAACGAGCCCTAAAGCTTCGTACACACTTGCGAATGCGGAGGCCTGACCCGCGACACACAATGGTGTAAAAACAGCCCTTTCAGCCGATTATCGGTAAGTATATGGGTGCTCAGTTGGGTATCATTGATTATCCTACCTGGTGGATCATCAAACATGCACAATCGAACAGCTGCTTTGGCCGGCCTAGCACCCATACGCTTACCGATAGCTGGCCAAAATGCCCGTTCATACACCATCATGAATTGCGGGTCAGGTCCCACAAACACACGTGTGTGCAGGACTAATTAGCTGCTTAGCTTAGTCATTGGTAAGACCCTTTAGGCTTTTTTTTATTCATAGACTAGTTTCACCTTTAATGTTAAAATGTATTTTTACCGGCAGATACAGTATCTATAAAAGCCAAAATGGAAATACTGTGTCCTTATTGCCATTGTAAAATGCCTTGTGTTCATTCTATAACCATGGTTGTAAAAGAACAGCCATGTCATAAAATCCTGACACAACCAATAACAACCCAATATTTGGCCATATTTAAAAAGCTGTGGTATCGCAAGTTTGTGACATCGTACATTTATGGACGAGATCATACATTTACAGCGAACGATTGTTATTCTACCAACGTTCATTGTAGACTACCAAGCACGTTCGTAGCTTTAAGATCACAATTGTATGTTTACAATATTGATTGTAAAACGATATAACGATCGCCATAAAGATCGTTAAAGGGGCAGTATGGCTAAAAAGTCATACCACACCTTTATAAATATGGCCCTATCGATTAAGACAAAAAAGATTGTTACCAAAGTAAGGTGAATTCAACTGGAGTACTAGAGAGTAATCCATCAATGCCATATGACTCTTCCCTGTCAAAAAAGAGTGTTTCTTGAGGATGCTTATTGATACTTTATTTAAACTAGGGATTTAGAGCAAATCCTCACCCTATTTCCTGTAATAATGATGATTTATACATTGCACTAGAGATGTTTGACCAGCAAAGTCAAAAGGTGACAAATTTTCATAAAATCTTCTGACAAAATGTTGATCTCTAAACCCACACTTTTCTCATCAAAACCTGTAATTTTAGTGCAAATACAGTTTTGTGACAAAACATTAAAAAAAACTGTGCACAAGCTTATTTCATCTATTATCCAACTTTCAGTCACTTGATTTCTCATGGATGGAAAAATGATCTTTCTACAGGATTAAGTTTATAATTTATAAAATCACCATCTGAGGAGGAAGAGAGGATGAATGCGAATAGTGACCACTGAATAAGAGACCTGCGTAGGTCCATATCCTCAATCCCACACTTGACCCACACAGCCACCCCCTTACCTGAACCCTACAGGGCCCATAGATGTACCAATACTGATTGTACAATCGTGACATTGTGCAATCATCATTGGTCCAGTATATTTTTTTACGTGTCCGATAGAGAAAAATATTAGAGGAAACTCTGCAATCTGCCATGCATTCTCCAATGATCATATGATATTGGAAAATATCAAACCCTTGCAGGTACAACCAACCTGCAAGGGTTTAGACCTACAACTCAACCCCTACTCCTTACCCACAATTCTCTCTACCTTCCAATATAATACATTCAGTATTATTGTTAAAAATGTGTGTTCTTATTGTGAGCATAAGAATGTAAGGGCCAAAATACTGCAATATTGTATAGGCAATCGGAGAATTGGGATCGTTCATCGTTTGAGCAAAAACAGGAGCAGGGGACTTCTGTGCCGACAGCCACTTTACTTCCTGATCACGGCTGTCAGACGATTGGGCATGATGTCACATTGTGCTGCAACCAGGAAGTGGAGCGGCTGTCAGCAGCAGTGGCAAGGGACCGGGTCAGTTAAGGATGTTCAGGAGCATCTTTTGAAACTGTGAATATTGCGAAAAGTGGGGTTTGGATGGGTAATCTACATTTTAGAACAGTGTATTTTTTTCAGTGGACGTGCCCTCTGATCACCCGTTAAAGATCAAACCCTATTGTTGGCCAATTGGTCTGGCCAGAGAAGGGGCCATATTTATAAAGCGCAATTTAGCCATACTGCGCTTTATCGGTAATGTATGACATCGGCCGCGGTCGTACATTTATGCCGAACATTCCTTTATTAACAAACGTTCTTTGGTAGAATACCATGTGGTAGTAACTTTATATAGTTTATAAAGTTTGGTACGTGTAACTTTATAAACAATTCTTACCAGCTGGTACGTGCTGCTTCCTGACACTATTAACAGTTGTTACAGTCTATTAGAGACTGCGCATGTCAGTCAATATGACACTCTGTACAATAAACTGTATCTGCTGTTAATATTGTCAGGAAGCAATAAGTACCAGCTGGTAAGACTTGTTACTGAAAGTTAGACATAACTTGTAATACATAAGATATAAGCTTATATATTTGATATATTATTGTACATCTTATGTTTATGACTATTGGGGCATCTAATGTTCTTATTCTCATAATCTGACATTTCTAATATGAAAGATAGGATTTATGGAATACACATTTCAAACCATATTCTAATAACTAATTCATTTATGTGTTAAGCTCCTTAGTTGGAGAATGTTTAATATCCTGTTCCTACCATAATTTTAGGGGCCAGCAGGGGGCAGTCTCACAATACATAATTGCTCTTGAGGAAGGGGTGAACAAATTATTTTTGACATTCAGACAACTACAAGACAATACATTTTTTCAGTAGTCAGTTTTATTTAAAGACGCCAATAGAAAACTCTGTAAGTTAGTTGCTAGTATCTGTAGTATCTTTCTAGGTGTTTTGGCTACCTGGCTCCACCCCTGCCTTAAGGACAAGTTGATTACTTTTTATTGCAGTAGGCACTGGTTATTTACCAAACTGCTCTGCTACATACTATAGGTTTATATCTCTGGCGGGGGCAACTGAGAAAACTGTCCATGTGAGAGCAGGGCTATGCCCGCAGCCTGGACAGAGCATGGGGTGGCGCTTGTGCGGTAAGTGCATGTTGAATGCAGAGCGTGTACGTAAATGCTGGATACAGTGTAGGTAGGTCTGGGCTGTATAGTAAAACATCATTATGTTTACACCCAAGATTCATTATATTTATTGTTTCTTAACTAGCAGCCTCCATTGCAGCCTGAGTGAGCCAGATGAAGGTGACATGACTACATGACTGTACCATTATCTTTTTTATCTTAACTGTTGATAAGAGCACCTGTATAAATATTCCTCTTAATGTTAGTTATCTACATAGATCAGTATCTAACCAAGGGGTCCAACACTTTTCACTTTGGTTTAACATTCATTTCATTATTTCTGATCGGAACTCTGACACAAGACGGCAAAGTTATTTAATTGTCTTGTTATATGTTAATGAGGGAGCCCAGGACCATGTGAGTTACATAAAGAACACTGTATAGTTACAAAGAATTGTTTGTTTGACCCTTGTTTAAAGATGGGTTTTTTTGTTTACTTTTTTTTTTTTTACCACTTATCGTTTTAAATATTTAACACGTTGTTTTTGTGATATAAAGGTGAGTCCCAGACAGGCAGGTAGTTCATACAGATTGTTACAGGATAAGATTACAGTGAGAACAATGATCTGTACAGGTTACATTACCAAAGCAATTGACCAGGATAAATAACAGGCCTTGCTCAGTCTGGCTCTGATGATGGGACAGAGAGGCCTAAAACCCTCTTTGAACCTTCAATACAAGGATTAGGGGATCTACTTCCAGATCTGACAATTACATTAAAATAATCAGCATTGTGTGTATAGTACTAAATATACCTGCTTAAAGGACTTAAGCTAGGTACACACTGTACAGATTTCTGAAAGATGACAGACAGGATCTGCAAGATCCTGTCTGCCATCTTTCAAAGATCTGCAAACACACAGTCCCGAGCGTTCTCCTATGTGAGAACGCTCGGGACTGTGTGTTACCATCGGCCGCTCTAGACTACTCTATAGCGATGGAAATTTTCGGCCTTTCCCGAACGAGCGTTCGGCCGACCCGATCGTTTGGCGGCCGCGCGCTCGTTCGGGAAACGAACGTACACACGTAACGATTAAGCCCCGATACCGTCGGATCCGACGGTATCGGGGCTTAATCGTTAATGTGTGTACCCAGCTTTAGTCCCACTAGGCACTATTCTGTCCAGTTTAATTTTCAGATTTTCAATGACATGTTGTTTCCCACTATCAGGGTTATTCAATAAAAGTTCTTATTGTTAAAAATGGTGCTAATTTTGCCCCAACCAATCAGATGTTAGCTTTCAAATGTTAAACAAGATTTAATTGGCTGGTGCACAATTAGCACCATTTTAAAAGATAATGGGGGTTATTCAATAAAAGTCCTTGGGCCTCATTTACCCACAGTCGCTGGGCAAATATATAGAGTTAAAGTCGCGCTAACCGGTTCGCTACAAAAGTGGACACAAGTTTTTTCAATCTGATTCTGTGGGACCTAACCCTTAATTATATAAAAAGCATTGGTTTGCATTTGCCAATTTCTGTTTCTAGCCATCTTGGTGCCCTATGCGCCCTCCCACACATGAGCCCCCCAATAATACAAAACAAACAAACACTGACCAGCCAAACTGATGAAGCTGGGTTTCCCCATTCATTTCTTTCTGTCAGACTGTCAATGTTTCTGTGGATGTTCCTGTATAGTGGGACCGCTATAGTAGTTGGTAAGAGGCACAAGCTGTACCAGGTAGGGCAGGCGGGCATGTATATGAACGTTTGTGTGTACACAGCGTCAATGAGATACTGATTGGAAAGTCAGAATAGGTTATCAGCAGATGCATGGTAAGTGGTGCCAATGTTCCCCAGAAATTGTTGCCATCCGGGTGGCATGAAAAAGTAGCCATTTTGGGCAGAACATGGAATTTTAGTGAGATCTGAGATGTTTAACTCCTTCAGTGCCAGCAGACTTTACGGCTAAGGCCATGCTAGAATGCTCGCAATTGTGCAAACGTGCGTGCACACATTGATTTCTGCATTGATTTCTGAGAATCTGGCTTCTTATTGGAGGGTATGCAAATTGCACCAAAAATAGCCATTGATGCGCTCTAATAAGTGGATTGCAGTGGACACCAACGGAGGTGATGTGGACACCCTCATAGGCCAACACTACTGTGCTCTTTTAAAAGCGTGATCAGATCACAATCCCATCATGCAGTAGTGTGGCCTGGCCTAGTATTGGCATTAACACTTTCAGTGCCAGTACTTTCCCAGAGTATTGCCATTAACCCTTCAGTGACCGCACTTTCTCATTGAGTATTGATATTAACCATTTCAATGCCAGCAGAGTATTACTTTTAGCCCTTTCAGCTGCCAGCATTGACATGATAGTATAATGTATCTGTTTTCCATGTTTCCTCCACCGAATTGTTAACTCAAATTGGAGAGTTGGATGTAAGGAAGAAAGAGGCAGGGATAGGGATCTCATGGTTGCTAGTCACAGGGGCCACAGTTATAAAGTCTGCAGCAGATTTTACCTGCCCTTTTAGAACTGTTCCCCTCAGTACTATTATCTGAGCTCATCCTCTCCTCTCCTTCCTTCACCTTCAGTTCATTTGTAACATTTTATCCAAGTAGCAGGAGCTGAGTTCAGGCTCTGTACTCACTACAATGTTACAAATTACAGCACAACGTAACAGTCAAAACTGGCCTGTGCGTCTTCTTTGTATAGTGAGGACGAACTGGAATTTATCTGCACCAATTTTTTTTTTGGTCGGATAGTGCTGTTTTGAGATGGGCAAGCATTTAATTGGATTATACCTAAGGCTGCGAACACATGGAATGATATTTGTCCTGGCCAATAGCGAGAGTGGTTGGCCAGGATAAATCATTAGTCGGCCAGGACAAATCATTGTTGGTCGCGGCAAAAGTAGCCGTGACCGATCATGCAGTCCCCATAGAACCGCACCATCGACTGTGATTTCCAAACATAGGCGATTTCTCAATCGTAATATTGGTTGTTGGATATATTGGTTACCAGACAATATATGGATAGAAAGATGTCATCAGAGCCCCTACCACAGGGGTATACAGTCTATGAAAAATAATAAACAGGTTAAAGTAGCAGTGAATTGAATTAAATACTTATTGTCAACCAACACATTTCAGGGGGAATGACCCCCTTCCTAGAGGGATCACAAGGAGGAAGGGGGCCATTCTCCCTAAAATGTGTTTTGATGTGGTGTTCAAAATAAATATTTAATTCAGTTGGAGTGCGACTTTAACCTGTTTATTATATTTCCTACATTAACAGACTCGATATTAAAGGGCATGTCCACCCTCAAAATGATATTTTACACACGTGTAGAAACACCCCAAACCCTAAATCCATTTTACTTACAAAGCCCAGAAGTGCATGTGAAGTGAGTTATTCAGGCGGATCGAAAACACAATTTCTGGCATAACAAAGAGCAGTGAAAGCTCAGAGAGCTTTTGCACAGGCTCATGTGAGCTTTCACTGCATTCAATAGAAACCTCCAGGTGCACATAGTATAGTATTTGAGGTTGAATAAAGACACATGTCCATCCAGTCCAACCCATCTAGCAATATCCTCATTTCCTGCCTAACTGTTGATCCAGAGGAAGGCAAAAAAAAACACCAAATTTATGAAGGGGGAAAAAATTCCTTCCTGACTCCAATGGCAATCGGAAATTTCCCTGGATCAACTCTACTTTATATATCAATACCAGTAACTTGTAACATTCCTTGTTTGCAGAAACTCATCCAGCTTTTTATTAAACTGACCAATGAACCTGCCATAACAACGTCCACTGGAAGACAGTTCCATAGCTTTACCGTTCTCACAGTGAAAAACCCTTTCCGAGCTTGAAGCCTAAACCTTTTTTCTTCAAGTCTTAAGGGATGTCCTCGTGTCCTCTGACATGTTCTATTGGTGAACAATGCCCCAGATAGTTTATTGTATGGCCCGTTAATGTATTTATACACAGTAATCATATCCGCGCGCAAGTGTCTTTACTCCAGCTTTTTTCCAGTCTCTCTTCATAGAATTTCATTGAATTTCATCTGCCACTTAGCAACCCAATGTGACAATCTATCTAGACCCGCCTACAACGATTGCACATCCTTTATAGTTTTTAAAGCCCCACATTATTAGCCGGTGCTCATTTTAATTAATACAAATACAGAATCATACGAATAACATGTTATTCTGAAGATTTATAGAAAACCAAACAATGAGTAACCCATACTATACTTCACATATACTTATCCTTTATGAAGGAACTGGTTTCCGAGGATCTGTAAAGAAGTTACTAGGAATAAATAATTATACTGCCTTGGCAATAATTAATATGCTCATGAAAAACACCATGGTAAAAAAGACCCACATAAAGAACCTGTCCATGACTTTAGCAACTTTTTTCCACTCAATTCCTTTAGCACTGATTGCTTTCTGCTCCTTGTACCAGTTAGTAATGTATTCAATGTTATTAGCAATGATTTTGTAGCGGTTGCAATGGGTACAGCAATGACTTTCTACAATCTCCTTCTGTGGGCTACAGTGTCCACTTAACTTACTGATATCAATGTCACAGGAAATGGTACCACTGCCAGATAGAGGACAATTTAAATGACCATATGGTTCACATTCCTTCTCATAATCATCATAAGAATGATCACTTCCATTAGATCTTGTGTCAGAATCACTCTGTGGGCTGGTGCAGTTCTCTCCAACATCATAAACAAAGAATATCTTGGACATGTAGTCCAATATGACAATCCTGGCCCATCGAGGGATTGGCTTGGCCTCTGGTCCACAAAGGTGAATGTTCATTATGATGATAGTCAGTGCAGTAGAGGCTGTGATCATGGTCATTGTGGCTATGTAATATTTTCCTGAAATTAAAAGAGAAAATGTTTATGTACTAAAACAGAATTTAAGGTCTATAGAGATGTCAATCCTAGACGTCTATTCCTATATTAACATACAGAGGGATGTCAGTCCTATAGATGTCTATTCCAATATTAATATATAGAGGGATGTCAGTCCTATAGATAGCTATTCCTATATTAATATATAGAGGGATGTCAGTCCTATAGATGTCTATTCCTATATTAACATACAGACGGATGTCAGTCCTATAGATGTCTATTCCTATATTAACATACAGAGGGATGTCAGTCCTATAGTGTCTATTCCTATATTAACATACAGAGGGATGTCAGTCCTATAGATAGCATTCCTATATTATATATAAGGGATGTCAGTCCTATAGATGTCTATTCCTATATTAATATATAGAGAGATGTCAGTCCTATAGATGTCTATTCCTATATAACATACAGAGGGATGTCAGTCCTATAGATAGCTATTCCTATATTAAATAAGGGATGTCAGTCCTATATGTCTATTCCTATATTATATATAGAGGGATGTCAGTCCTATAGATGTCTATTCCTATATTAATAATAGAGATGTCAGTCCTATAGATGTCTATTCCTATATTAATATATAGAGGATGTCAGTCCTATAGATGTCTATTCCTATATTAACATACAGAGGGATGTCAGTCCTATAGATGTCTATTCCTATATTACTACAGAGGGATGTCAGTCCTATAATCTATCTATTCTATATTAAATATAGAGGGATGTCAGTCCTATAGAGGTCTATTCCTATATTAATATATAGAGGGATGTCAGTCCTATAGATGTCTATTCCTATATTAATATATAGAGGATGTCAGTCCTATAATAGCTATTCCTATATTAATATATAGAGGGTGTCATCCTATAGATGTCTATTCCTATATTAACATACAGACGATGTCAGTCCTATAGATGTCTATCCCTATATTAATATATAGAGGATGTCAGTCCTATAGATGTCTATTCCTATATTAACATACAGATGGATGTCAGTCCTATAGATGTCTATTCCTATATTAACTACGAGGGATGTCAGTCCTATAGATGTCTATTCCTATATTAACATACAGAGGGATGTCAGTCCTATAGACGTCTAATCCTATATAATATATAGAGGGATGTCAGTCCTATAGATGTCTATTCCAATATTAATATATAGAGGGATGTCAGTCCTATAGACGTCTATTCCTATATTAACATACAGAGGGATGTCAGTCCTATAGATGTCTATTCCTATATTAATATATAGAGGGATGTCAGTCCTATAGATGTCTATTCCAATATTATATATAGAGGGATGTCAGTCCTATAGACGTCTATTCCTATTAATATATAAAGGGATGTCAGTCCTATAGATGGCTATTCCTATATTAATATATAGAGAGATGTCAGTCTCCTATAGATGTCTATTCTATATTAACATACGGAGGGTGTTCAGTCCTATAGACGTCTATTCCTATATTAACATACAGAGGGATGTCAGTCCTATAGATGTCTATTCCTATATTACATACAGAGGGATGTCAGTCCTATAGATGTCTATTCCTATATTAACATACAGAGGGATGTCAGTCCAATAGATGTCTATTCCTTATTAACATACAAGGTGTCAGTCCATAGACGTCTATTCCTATATTAATATATAGAGGATGTCAGTCCTATAGACGCTATTCCTATATTAATATTAAGAGATGTTAGTCCTATAGACGTCTTTCCTATATTAATATATAGAGAGATTCAGTCCTATAGACGTCTATTCCTATATTAATATATAGAGGATGTCATTCCTATAGATGTCTATTCCTATATTAAAATATAGAGGATGTCAGTCCAATAGATGTCTATTCCTATAATAATATATAGAGGGATGTCAGTCCTATATGGATCTATTCCTATATTAATATATGAAGGGTGTCAGTCCTATAGATGTCTATCTCTATATAATAATAGAGGGATGTCAGTCCTATATGGATCTATTCCTATATTAATATATAAAGGGATGTCAGTCCTATAATGTCTATTCCTATATTATATATAGAGGGATGTCAGTCCTATATGGATCTATTCCTATATTAACATGCAGAGGGATGTCAGTCCTATAGATGTCTATTCCTATATTAAGATACAGAGGGATGTCAGTCCTATAGATGTCTATTCCTATATTAACATACAGAGGGATGTCAGTCCTATAGATGTCTATTCCTATATTACATATAGAGGGATGTCAGTCCTATAGATGTCTATTCCTATATTAACATACAGAGGGATGTCAGTCCTATAGATGTCATTCCTATATTAACATACAGAGGGATGTCAGTCCTATAGATGTCTATTCCTATATTAACATACAGAGGGGTGTCAGTCCTATAGATGTCTATTCCTATATTAACATACAGAGGGATGTCAGTCCTATAGACGTCTATTCCTATATTAATATATAGAGGGATGTCAGTCCTATAGACGTCTTTCCTAATTAATATATAGAGGGATGTCAGTCCTATAGACGTCTATCCTATATTAATATATAGGGAATGTCAGTCCATAGAACTCCTATATAATTATAGAGGGTCAGTCATAGACGTCTATTCCTATATTAACATACAGAGGGATGTCAGTCCTATAGACGTCTATTCCTATATTATATACAGAGAGATGTCAGTCCTATACAGTCTATTCCATAATTAATATATAGAGGGATGTCAGTCCTATAGATGTCTATTCCTATATTAACATACAGAGGGATGTCAGTCCTATAGACGTCTATTCCTATATAACATATAGAGGGATTTCAGTCCTATAGACGTCCATTCCTATATTAATATATAGAGGGTTCAGTCCTATAGACGTCTATTCCTATATTAATATATAGAGAGATGTCAGTCCTATAGACGTCTATTCCTATAATAATATATAGAGGAATCTCAGTCCTATATGTTCATTCCTATATTATTATATAAGGGATGTCATTCCTATAGATGGCTATTCCTATATTATTATGGAGGGATGTCAGTCCTATAGACTCTATTCCTATATTATTAAGAGGGATGTCAGTCCTATAGACGTCTTTCCTATATTAATATATAGAGGGATGTCAGTCCATAGACGTCTATTCCTATATTAACATACAAGAGGGATGTCAGTCCTATAGCGTCTATTCCATTAAAAATATAGAGGGTGTTTCAGTCCTATAGACGTTCTATCCTTAATAATAGAGGGATGTCAGTCCTATAGACTTCTATTCCTATATTAACATACAGAGGGATGTCAGTCCATAAGATGTCTTGTTCCTATATTAACATACAGAGGGATGTCAGTCCTATAGATGTCTATTCCTAATTAATATATAGAGGGAGTCAGTCCTATAGACGTCTATACTATATTAATATATAGAGGGATGTCAGTCCTAATACGTCTATTCCTATATTGATAAGGGATTCAGTCCTATAGACGTCATTCCTATATTAATATATAGAGGTTTCAGTTCTATAGACGTCTATTCTATTAACTACAGAGGATGTCAGTCCTATAGACGTCTATTCCTATATTAACATACAGAGGGATGTCAGTCCTATAGATGTCTATTCCTATATTATTATTAAGAGGAGATTCTTTGATGGTATTCCATAGTATTATATAGGATGTCAGTCCTATAGACGTCATTTCCTATTATTATTAAGAGGGATGTCAGTCCTAGATGCTATTCCTATATAATATATAGAGGGATTCAGTCCTATATTTCTATTCCTATATTAATATATAGAAGATGACAGTCCTATAGATGTCTATTCCTATATTAATATATAGAGAGATGACAGTCCTTAGATGTCTATTCCTATATTAATATATAGAGGGATGTCAGTCCTATAGACGTCTATTCCTTAATAATATATAGAGGGATCTCAGTCCTATAGATCTATTCCTATATTAATATATAGAGGGATGTCAGACCTATATAGATCTATTCCTTATTATATATAGACGGATGTCAATCCTATAGACGTCCTTCATAATAATATATAGAGGGATGTCAATCCTATAGACATCTATTCCTATAATAATATATAGAGGGATCTCAGTCCTATAGATGTCTATTCCTATATTAATATATAGAGGGATGTCAGTCCTATAGATGTCTATTCCTATATTAAGATATAGAGGGATGTCAGTCCTATAGATGTCTATTCCTATATTAATATATAGAGGGATGTCAGTCCTATAGACTTCTATTCCTATATTAATATATAGAGGGATGTCAATCCTATAGATGTCTATTCCTATATTAATATATAGAGGGATGTCAGTCCTATAGACGTCTATTCCTATATTTATATATAGGGGTGTCGTCCTATAGACGTCTATTCCTATATTAATATAAGAGGGATGTCATCCTATAGACGGCTATTCCTATATTATTATTAAGAGGGATGTCAATCCTATAGACGTCTATTCCTATATTTATATATAAAGGGATGTCAGTCCTATAGACGTCTATACCCATATTAATAAATATAGGGATGTCAGTCCTATAGACGTCTATACCCATATTAATATATAGAGGGATGTCAGTCCTATAGATGTCTATTCCTATAATAATATATAGAGGGATGTCAGTCCTATAGATGTCTATTCCTATATTAATATATAGAGGGATGTCGGTCCTATAGACGTCTAATCCTATCTATATAATATATATAGGGATGTCAGTCCTATAGACGTCTATACCCATATTAATATATAGAGGGATGTCAGTCCTATAGACGTCTAATCCTATATTAATATATAGAGGGATGTCAGTCCTATAGACGTCTAATCCTATATTAATACATAGAGGGATGTCAGTCCTATAGACGGCTATTCCTATATTATATACAGAGGGATGTCAGTCCTATAGATGTCTATTCCTATATTAATATATAGAGGGATGTCAGTCCTATAGATGTCTATTCCTATATTAATATATAGAGAATGTCAGTCCATAGACGTCTATTCTATGTTAATATATAAAGGGATGTCAGTCCTATAGATGTCTGTTCCTATATTAATATACAGAGGGATGTCAGTCTATAATGTCTATTCCTATATTATATAAAGAGGGATGTCAGTCCTATAGATGTCTATTCCTATATTAATAAAGAGGGATTCAGTCCTATGACATCTAATCCTAATTAATATATAGAGGATGTAGTCCTATAGACGGCTATTCCTATATTAATATATAGGGGGATGTCAGTCCTATAGACGTCTATTCCTATATTAATATAAAGAGGTATGTCAGTCCTATAGCCGGCTATTCCTATTAATATAAAGAGGATGTCAGTCCCTCTAGAAACCATGTTCCAGATGGGTCTAGACAAACATACTAACCTTAAATACTCTTGTGGGATGATCAGAATACTGATAAATCTTTAGACTATATGGGAAAACATTGACAATCTATTTGCAGTTGCCTTTGTATACCTATGAGCGGAACACTTTCTGATGGAGCATACTCTCTGCAACCATCAGCTGAATACAGTCAGTGCCAGCAGAACATGACGCCAAGAGAAACCTTTCCCCAGAATCTGGCGAGGAGGTAGAACCCTAAAGGAGCCAAAAAGGATATCATAACACAGGGAATTAACAGTTGAAGATATAGAAAGAAATCTCCTCTTCAAGATCAAATGTAAGGTGACATCAGGATATGGCTCAGAACAGCAACCGTATGTAATGACGTTCTTCACTGCCGCATGCCTTGCATCTCCCATTCAACATTTTCCACAAAGTCTGACAGGTCCCCAGTGTCCATAATTAATTATGTCCACCTGGTTACCATTGTAGGTCCAGGAGCCAAATGTCAAGTTAATTCCTGATTATCAAAAGGGAAATACGAGACGTCCACCACGCAGGAGCTCTTTGTTATAGCTGGCGATCACCAAGTGATTCTTCCATCATATCTTAAGACCACATTGGTATTCACAGGTTCTGAAAATTCATCATCTGCCCTTTTACCAAGAAATAGGAAAATATGAATATAATGTTATCTACTGAGATGCCAATAAAGGGGTATTACAAAGACAGCAAAAATATTCCACGCTTAGGGTTAGTTTCTATAGGGTTGGAAGGGGTATAGTTTCTCCAAAGGGTTGGAAGGGGTTTAGTTAGATTCTATAGATTGGAAGGGGCATGTTGTTCTAAAGGGTTGGAAGGGGTATAGTTGGATTCTATAGGGTTGGAGGGGTTTACTTAAATTCTATAGGGTTGGAGGGTGTATTTGATTCTATAGGGTTGAAAGGGGTATAGTTGACTTCTATAGGGTGGTAAGGGGTAGAGTTGAATTCTATAGGGTTGGAGGTTTAGTTAGATTCTATAGGGTTGGAAGGGGTATAGTTAGATTCTATAGGGTTGGAAGGGGTATAGTTAGATTCTATAGGGTTGGAAGGGGTATAGTTGGATTCTATAGGGTTAGAAGGGGTTTAGTTGGATTCTATAGGGTTTAGTTAAACTCTATAGAGTAAGAAGGGGTCTAGTTCCTTTGTGGTTTCACAAGAAATGTCGTATTTCGTACATGGACCAGAAGAGTCCACCTCTACATGATTACACTATATTAACAAATTAACAGCAAATTGTGGACATAAGCACATCATAATAAAAAGAAATAGCTAATATAATTTGTTTAAACACCCTTACAATACCTGAATCTATGAACCTTTGTGCTTGAAAGACTTTTGGGTCTTTGGTAACTAACATGGCTACAAAAGGCTGTTCAACAAAAAAAATGTCACATGGGCGATATACTGACCCAGTTAACCAGCCACTGCAATAATAATGGTCGATAGGGTTGGAATACCGACAGTTGAACTCCAAAATAGGCCGAAATTTTGACGTGGCCATACATTAATTGAGCAGCTCAGAAGAACCAATTCATCAGGTCAGGACTCACCATTTACCAACATCTTCAGGAAAAAGGACACAACTTAGAATGGAATGTCAATATCTGGCCAAAGAGAAGACTGGTATAAAAGAAGTGCTAATTAGTCAATTTCTTTCAAAATAAAGATACCATGACTGAATATAGGTGGGGTGGTGGTGTTAGTTTGTGTGTATACATTTTTCTACAAAGACCTGAGTCATCTCGGAAACTAGCAAAACATCTTCAAGAATGTGATCTAAGTGATACCAAATATATAAAGTTCCACACTACCATAGGTGTTTGTTACTAATCATCCATTAAACCCCAATGTCAGTCCAGTAGATGACACAATTTTCCTTAAATAAATTCCTTGACCTATCATTATATTCTAAGATCCAATATAAATGTCTGAAAAACTAAAGGAAGATTGGTAAACAATTTCTGGAGAATATTAGCCTGTAACTGGTACCAACAAGGAATCCTCTGTCCATACAAGATAATACATGGACTTACTTGTTATAAAGCACAATGTCTGGTCTCCAAACCATGTTGCTAGGAATACGAATAGAATCCAGCCCATCATACCATCTCGGTCCCATATGAGATAAGCATCATACCAGCTTTGTCTGATCCATAAATAAGCAGTTAAAATTTGATTCCTTTCATCTGAAATTTAAATACATGCAGGAAATTCAAGGTACAAAACTTTGTAAAAACTTTGTAAGCATTTCCAATGTCTATATGTGCATAATATCTACATGTGCATTAAATGTAATAATAAAAGGCAGCTGCTGCTTAAGGAAATCCCCACTCTAATATTAACGCTAGGCCACAAAGGGTTTTATTAAATAGAGACAACTCTACTTCCAGAGATCTCAACAAAGAATGTGTTGGGGTCTTTTTATGGGGGGGGGGGGGGGGTCAAAACTCTAGTTGCCAACATTCCTCATAATTCCCAAACACTAGGAAAAAGGTGCCTATTGAACCTCTACTCTCAGCCAGACCAACTCAGCCCCTGACCACCTCACTCTCTCCACCACACCCCAGTCCAACCCTTTGCCATTACTATATGCACACTTACTAGCATTTTGCCATTACCCTTAGAAGAGTTAATCAGAGCTCTATCACTTTTGTCCATTACTGTCTGTAAAAACTGTTAATAGAATATGCTTGTGAAGGTTCTCATTCATCCAGGTCATGGTATATCTGTTGTATTCAATTACATCAACTGGACTTGAAGTTAGTTCTTGAAGACGTTTGCTAGTCATCCGACTGGTTTTCTCAATTCAAGAATGCCTTGTACAAGAATCTGTGGCAATATGTACATTATCCAGGGTATATAATTTCCACAGATTCTTGTACAGTCATTCTGAATTGAGAAAGCCAGTCGGATGACTAGCAAAACGTCTTCAAGAACTAAACTTCAAGTCCAGTTGATCTAATTGAATACACAGATGTAATCGATTACTAGTTAAAACACCTTACCCTCAATAGAGATTAGAAAATGCTGCTGCTGCTCACTTAAGCATGGTACAACACCAATGAATATTCGACACGTCGACCGATAGTTCAATGTATTGGTCAATCGCGCCAAATAATTGCATGGTTTTTCAGACCGTCGTTCAAACTAATCGGGCACAATTGGACATGTCTGAAAACCCCCGGCTGATCGTGCAGTCCTCTATGGACCGCATGCTTGGTTACAGCAACTGCCGCCAATGGCCACTATTGCTGCGACCAACAGTCCTTCCTCCTGGTTGACCAGTCGGAAGAGCCAATTGGTCGATCAGGAGGAAAAATTGCATGGTGTGTACCATACTTAAGAGATGTTTGACAATTATGTACTGCTGCTCTAATCTGCAATGGACTGGAACCAAAGGCAT
This sequence comes from Hymenochirus boettgeri, assembly GCA_019447015.1. Lineage (NCBI taxonomy): Eukaryota > Metazoa > Chordata > Amphibia > Anura > Pipidae > Hymenochirus > Hymenochirus boettgeri. Next base: position 64,659,195 of record CM033469.1, on the reverse strand, counting down.
TAGTCCGTGGCCTAATGAGGCCACAGTTTTTACTTTTTTTCTACCATAGATACTACCAATTAAAGAAAACCAGTGTGGATGAGCATGGAGTGGCAGCATTACAATTTTGCTGTGTGGGGGGGTAGTGATTTCTGGTTACGCCACTAACTGGAACACATGTCTATTACATCTCTCTACATATGCAGGTCAGTCCATGGATGACTTTGGTTGGATTTGCAGGACTGAAGATCAATCGGTAATTCATGGGCGATCAGAGGGCCCCATAGGGAACTGCATGATTGGTCGCATGAACTATTGCCACGACCGACGGACATTGTCCCAGCCAGCGAACGCTCAGTCGGGACAAACAGCCTTTCGTGTGTATCCAGCCTTACACAGGGAGAACGCTCGGGACTGTTGTAGGAGGATCTTTGAAAATGATTAGGAAATCCCCACAAAGATCTGGACTGTGTGAACCCAGCTTTAGTGTGTATGGATATGTTTCTCTACAGACCTCAGTAGAGAGACACACAGAAAAGTTGAATTTGATTATTTTTGTGAATTTTGGGTTTTGTATATCTAGAGCCTTATTAGAAAGCACATAAAGTGGTGAAACCATACTGTTTAGTTATACTTACAATTCTTTGATTTGGGAGAGAGTAATTTGTAGGGTAACATTGAGTGCTTTGTCTGTATCTTCTACCGTCGCAGTGCTTGGATAGTTCTCAACCAAACAAGTCTCTGAATAACATCTGACATATTTCCCCTTTGCTGATTCAGCACCTTAAGAAGGACATTAGGATTTAGATCTGCTTTATTACATTAGGAAAACTGATTTTAAGGATGGCAGCTACAGTGTTGGGAGCAGACTAATATTTCCTGAGGACCCTTTAATATATTGTTTGTTCACAAGGATTCACACCCCTCTTCTAATTCCCAACGGTTACTTAAGTAATGAACCCCTAACAGGAGTAAGACATTATTTTAGCTTCACCTTGCCCAAGCTATTATCTGCATCCTGCTCTACTTCATGGCAAAATACATTGTAAAAGTCGTAAGGGCGAAAAGTAAATTTGTCACAAAAATTATCAAACAATTTTGCCAAGCTTAAAGGGCAAGTCCAGCCCCAAAATGAAAACTTACATACAGGTAAATCTCCCCCCAAACCCTACACGGTAATAGTTTGAAATCTGAAATATATAAGTCTAACCTGCAATACTGCTCAATTCTCATATTCCCCTGTTTCTGCTTCCTGGTTCTTCCAGTTAGCAACTGTTCAGTTATGGATTTGACAGTTGACATCACAGCCAATGACTGAATGTTAATCCCCTGTCTGCCTCTTCTGAGCATGCCCAGGCTCAGTAAATGCTCAGTACAGGTTTCTAAATGGCTCAGTTTCCATGAGGCATCCAGAAGCATAGCCGCATACAGTAATGAATTCATAGGACAAAGTATGATATATCAACATATTTTAAAGAGGCCATTCTTTCTAGAAGATGTTATTATGAGGTTGGATTCCCTTTAAGATGTGGTAAATGCATTCTGACCTTCTAATAGAAAATTATAACATAACCATTATTATTAACAAAGCTACTTATAGCAATGGTGCATTACCCTATTAACAAAACAAAGAAAGTCTGCTTGGTGAGGTTAACATATTACATATACCGTATTAAAAAGAGACTTGTGAGTCTTCACAGTATTCATTTGAATATTTGGAACATTTTGTACATTTTTGTCCTTATAGGTTGGAGTTATGGTAAGTTTTTGTGAACTAAAGTTTTAGTTAAAAGACTCTCTTGCTTTTCATTTATAATAAATTCCCAAAGTACAGAAGTGTTGTAGTGACCATTACCGCTGATCATTCTTTGAATGCTTTGTGCCCAGTGAGAGTAATTGCTGATTTTGCACAGGAATGAAACCTTCGTATCTCTAGTAAGTTGATTTAATGAATGATGATTGTTGTCATAAATTCTTGATAGAAAGAAAACCAAAAGGCTAGCCTAGACAGCAACACATTGTGTAGTATGAAACCTTTTCTTTCAAATGAATGAAAGGTATAAAAAGATACACAGTATGAATAGAAAACCTTGTAGATGGTCCCTGTTGAAGGACAATGTGATTGAGCACCCACCTTGTGCCCACTTCTGCCATGTCTGCTTATTTTACAACCAGTAGCTGTACAGTAAAGCTGCTATTAGCTGTCTATGCAGTACAATTTAACATTTGAAACGTTTAATATCTTCTAAAGAATATGCAGACACAGTTGGGATTGTCTGAAAGCTTCCCGATAGGTCCAATCAGTTTCTGTTTGATAATCTGCCCCATATCGCCGAGCATCTGCTGGACGGAAGCCACACCGGGACTTTTTCAGGTGATTCGATGGACACATGGCTGAAGAAATTAACCCATGTGTGTCCTCCTTAGAATATAAAAATCAAATAATCTCACCTTTTAAATCCGGACAGATAAAATAAACATCCAAAAATACAAAAAAGAAAATTCTTAGCAGAAAATGGAATTTCCATTATGTAAATAAGGTTGGATTTTTCCAATAACAAGGTCTAAAGCTTGACAGAGAGAAATATATTATCTGCATAGACGCAGCTGATCTTTTCCAAAGCTCATTGTTCTCGTCTATAGTTCAAGTTATCCAAGCACAGGGTGAATATTCCTTGTTCTGTAACTCGAGATCACCTGATGCTGTAGAGAGCAACCACACCTACAAAAGGTGATCTGGAAATGTCATGGTTCAATAGAAAGTCTTCCGCTCACAATCGTTTATCTGGTTTCAGGCCATCGTGAGACTGTACATTTCTCTAAACTGTACCTCATTTTATCATTAAAACCAAATACATGTCACAATCAGAAGCAGATATGTACAGATTTTTGCTTCCTAACTAAAATGAAATCTAAATAGAATAAAATATAATTTAGATGGTTTCCCAAGCAATGAGGGCTTTTTACGCGGTTTATTACTTGTATTTGTAACCAGATATTTGATAATAAGTTCTATTCTTTCTGGCAAAGGTACCTGTCTCCTCACTCTGCTCAATGAGCTTGAGCATGTGCAGAGGTGGCAGCAGGTGAAACAGTCATTCGTTATGTACAAAATATATCTGTTGGATTCTGGGCAGTTAATCAAATTTTTTTGTTTAAACATTGGGCATTTCCTTTAATAGTGGGAGAATGTGTTCATTTGTGGAAGCAGAAATTCTTAAATGACGTGCCAATGACGTGATGTGCCATTGAGACTGTATTTTCAGATCTAATATCGGTAGCGTAACTACGCTACAACAGCCCCCACCGTCGCTGGCATACAGGGAGAAAATATAAGTGTAACTGTGTCTTCAACATCAGTTTAATTTCTCAGTATGACAAGCGCAAGAACTCAAAGTAACAAAACAGAATTTGTCTGCACTTTTTGACATTATATGGGATCCAGGCCGTCATTATCTACTTAAATCGCAGAATTTATTTATTCGTATTATTTATTACATATTATTTATTATAGTATTATTTATTTATTATTTAATACTTATAATTTTTTATTCGTATTATTTCTAAATTTCTAGATTTTCCTTTGAAAAAGTCAAGTTTTGAAGAAACAAAGATTTTCTACCATTTTAATATGACCCTTTGGTATCTGTTGACCTTATACCCTTTGGTATCTGTATGACCCTTTGTATCTGTTGTTTTAAACCTCCCTCTATTCACTTTGTGTATTTTATTTACTGACATGTTTTATGCCTTTATGTTTGACATAGTTTCCCTACATTACCACACTAGAATTGCAATGGAAGTGTTACCCATACCTACCTTATTATATTTGGCTGGAATGTGTATCTGAGGGGAGAGTTTTAACATGTTCAGGGTCATTTTGATACTTTTGCTATTATGATAACCCGGTGACCTCAAACTGCGGCTCTCCAGATGTTTTAAAACTACAACTCCCAGCATTCCTCAACTACAGAGGGAAGCATAGGAATGCTGGGAGTTGTAGTTTTCAAACATCTGGAGAGCCACAGTTTGCCCATCAGTGTAAGATAACCTATTCATTTACTCTTTTATGATATTTCAGATACTATCATGTCCATTGTGTTTCTTTCATTCTTACTGGCAGTGCTGCTACATCTTGCCGATGGTTTACAGGCTCATCTGGTCTCTTTGCTTTTTGTTCATATTTAGGCCTGGGCAGAGATGCGTGCAGCATCAACTTCAATTTGAAGATAAAATCTCAAGTGCTTTCATTGTTGATTTAGGTGTTACTGCTATGAGGATAGCAACACTGGCTGGTTTACCTTGTACTATTGATATGTATTTTGTATATGTAATGTATTGTATTTTGATGTTTTTATGCTTATCACCTAGCTTTTGTTTATTACTCTTCTTTTTGGTGTGGTTTTGATGGTGGTATTTCGTTTACTATTTTGGTTACCCACTAGTGATGATCGTTGCGTGAACATATGTTTTTGTTTTCTCCCCTTCTCTCCTTCCTCTTTGTTTTCATTATCCTTGATTGTTATTTGACACCTGCCCCTTGTATGCGGCATTAGTGGTGTATTTTAGGGAGTGAGGGGGAGTGGCATTTCGCCTCTGGGGAGGTGACTCTTACGTCACGAAATGCATAAGGCCAGGGCTCACCTCTCCACCTCTCTCCTCCTATGCCTCCATGTTCCTAGCGGTGTGAATGTTCTTCTAATAAAGACTACAGTTTGGTAGGTACGTTGTAGCTCACTATCTTCTTTTCTCATCATTATCTACATATTAGTGTTTATAGCAAAAAAAAAATTTTCATGTGAGGATGTCCCTTTAAATACTCCTAATAGAAGCAGGAAACAAATGCCTGTGAAAGTTCGCATTCATCCAGGTCATGGTATATCTGTTGTTTCAATAGATAACTGGACTTGAAGTTTAGTTCTTGAAGACGTTTGCTAGTCATCCGACTGGCTTTCTCAATTCAGAATGACTTGTACAAGAATCTGTGGCAATTATGTACCCTGGAAAATCCCAATTAGCATATCACAGCCAGGTGTTAAGGGGGCTGATTGGATAGTGGCTAAAAGGGTTTATAGGAACGCCAGGGTAAGGTGTCAAAACAGCATGGGACCTGCGGTGCTATTACTATTTCTTATAATTATTTTGTTATTTTGGGATTAAAATAGTGAATCCAGATGTATACACCTATGTGATATGCGTTTGTGTTACCTCCCCCTTTTCCCTATGATATACCGGTATATCTATCTACCATCATATAATGTTTCTATGGGTTGTGTTTTTGGGAGTGTTTTTCATTTTTCTGTGTGTTTCTTACTTTGTATTATAGCCTTGACATGATAATTTTGACTCCCGTTGTTAAGGGATCATATCCTTGACTTTTGTCTCCAGAGATCATCTTATTAGTAGTCCAGTAGTAGGCCTTCCTCTGGTCAACTGTTAGGTAGGGTTAAAAAAAAAGGGGGTGAATAGGTTGGACTTGATGGACGTATGTCTTTATTCAACCTTAATTATAATAATTACTATGTTATAATAAAGGAGGTTTTTTTTTTTTTTACAAATTATATATTTAGGGTTGGCCCATTATTTATCCACTACTGTGTGTCTTTTTGGTCTCTCAAAACAGCATTGTACATGGCAGACAGTTGGTGTTGACTCCCGCCCTCTATTCAGGCTACTTTCACATACATCATATTATCAGATGATCAACATTAACCAATCATATTGGAATAAAAGATTCAAACACCAATCACAATTGGATTTGGTCCTTTTGCAAAAATAATAAAGAGCTGCAAACCTCCATGAAGCTCAAGAGTCTTTGCAGCTGATGGCAAAAGAAAGAAGATGTTAATGTCGCCAGCTCCGGTGGTGTCACGGCGGCCATGTGACAAAGCCTTGTGTGGCAACATCAGCGCAGTTGGTGTTGCCAACGGAGTTGGTGTTGCCTTGTGGCAGCTGCTATTTAATCTCCTCCACATACCAGAGCACTCTTACTGCACTGCACTGTGTATACTGTGTATAAAATGTTGCTCTTCCTGTGTTTCTGTATTGGATCTTACAGAAACACAGAACAAGCAGTTGCTGCTTCATTGTGTTGGTTCGTTAAAAGCATACAGGGATACGGTCATCGGGGAAAGGAAGAAGATAATTACGCATGTGCAATGCAGCGAGAGGTGCATTTTAACATTATAATGGCTTTAAGGAATGTGTTAGGGGGTTTTAAGTCGCATAACATTTATAAATGACAGTTCTCCTTTAATATTGTGAAGACATATTTATAAATGTATAGCACACATAAATTGTATTTATAGGGGTACACAAGATAATTCCTTGAGTCTGTATTGTCAATATCAATGACTTTCTACAGCAAGATATAGTGTTAATGCACCTATGCCTCTAATACCTATATATGTACAGGTTTGAAGAATACAGATGAACGAACCCCTGGGGAAATACTTTGTATATTATTTACAAAAGTAAACCAAACACACATGGAAAGGACAGAAGGTTTGACAAATACTTCAGTCCACTGGAACATGGTGATAGAGGAGATAAAATACAAAATAATCAGGTTATTCAATAAATGTTCTTATCGTTTAAAATGGTACTAATTTTGCCCCAATTTTAAAGCTTTCAAATGTTAAAGATCTGATTGTGTGGGGCAAGATTAGCACCATTTTAAACGATAAGAACTTTATTGAATAACCCTGAATGTGTCTCTAGTTTTGTAACCATAGAGCCATTTATTTCTATTATACCTTACCATTGACAAAGGGCATTACAGACAGGAATTTTTTGCATGGGGGAGAACAAAAGACAAGAGGTCGCTCCTATAGACTCCCGAAAATACAGTTTTACCTAAACCTACATAAGGGGTTTTACAAGGTGGGTAGTAAGGTAGTGGAAGTTGTGCCTGATGGTGCTCTAATAGGAGGGTCTCTAAACATCTTCCAAAGAGGCGTGAATGTCTCCTTGGAATGGCACAATTAGTTAAATAAAACAATGTAAATGGATACGTCTCTGATGATTTGTTAATGTTGTATAGGAGGGATGGGTGTAGGGTGCCCTTACATTAGACACATATGTAGGTACTAGAGGACACACCTTCTCCCAAAATTTAGTGTTGGGTTTCTACTGGATAAGTTAAACCTGCACTATTAGATATGGAATGTGACTGGAGTTCCCCATCAGCAGTAACTGGATGGATATGGTGACATTGCATTTTAGAAAAAATTCTCCTTAGCTCTCAGCCTATTAATTAACATGTTAAACAGAGTTTGACTTTGATAAAGAAAATAGAGTGAAGATTTCCACCCTGGTTATTTGTACTACAGTGAAATTTCATCCTACGTGTGCTGTAAATACAAGTTATGACTAACAGACTAGCATTGTGTTCGCATTGTTTGTTAATGACAAATATGGAGAGTGAGTAGGAGTGTGCTAGCCAGGCAGGTTTCAGAGCACACTGAGATAGCTGGGTTCTCCCTCTACATACACATTCTAATGGCATTTTACCAAACATTAACAATGGAAATCAAAAGGGCAAAGTTCATTATTAAACCCTTAGAGCATCCAACTTCCTCCATTGCCATTATCGACATTCTAACCTGTAAAGAGAGACAAGTCTCCATGTTGCTTCAACATCTAAGAGTAAGTATTTTTAAAGTGAAATACATTTTATTAACATTATCTAGTATATGTAAAATCTATTGAAAACATGCAAACTGCTTAGAACGGTTTACTGCATTACTTTCATTGATGTTTTCCTTCACTGTACACCCAGAAAGCATAAAATGCTGCCTGGAAACAAATAAACCAAAAAATGTAATGATTAATGAATAAAATGTATGAAGAACTGAACTGCAGATATGGGGAGGGATATATCCTGAGGACGGCTGCTGTGTCGCCGAAACGCGTTGATGTATTAATAAAATATTTTAGCAAAGAGAAGACCCGCGAGTGCTCTGTCCATTGGTAGCTATATATATATATATATATATATAAAACAATGCTTGCTTAGAGTCTATGGAGACCCCCATTAAATGTTGGAATGTTTCAGCCAGCCCTAATTGTATAAGGTGATTATTCTTCTTTACTCTTCTATATTCTTCTATACTTATTGTATTGTAACATTAAATAGGTCCAATTACACCCTTACCACTGCTGTGATGCTTTAGTGGCCATATAATAGAAGTTGCCTAAATTAGTAGTAGCAGGATCATAGAGTAGATTGGTTAAAGCAAAACATACATTACTGACACTGTGATGAATATACCCCTTGTAAATCAATTGTATGGATTGGGATATTGAAGTGAAATTGCCAACATAGCAAAAGATTAGCTCATGTAATATGACAGAGAGAGAGAGAGAAACTCTAGAAACCTCATCAGCATACATCATAACTACCATCATAATTTTAGTTATTTGGGATTTACGGGAAGTGCCCAGGTTGCGCTTAATTTCTCCAGGATGCTAGACTGTCTTGTAGGCCACTCTGTGGGTGATAGCAGTAAGAGGTCATCTGCCTAGAGCAGGAACTTTACATTTGTGTCATGTAGTGTCATGTGTGTCATCGATGCTGCCAGAACGCTTCTCCCGATCGTATATTTGACCGACAGAAGCGGTCAAATATACGATCTGAAGAACTCTTCCGGCAGGATCGAAGGAACATCGCGTGAGCGCTCGGTCGGGTAAGTAAAATCTCATAGAGTATGGCCACCTTTACTCTACATGACACAAATGTAAAGTTCCTGCTCTAGGCAGATGACCTCTTACAACCAAATTTAGTGTTGGGTGTCTACTGGTATAATTAAACCTGCACTATTATATGATGGAATGTGACTGGAGTTCCCCATCAGCAAGTTACTGGATGGATATGGTGACATTGCATTTTAGAAAAAATTCCTCTAGCTCTCAGGCCTATTAATTAACTGTTAATCAGATTTGACTTTGATAAAGAAAATAAAGTGCAGATTTCCACCCTGGTTATTTGTACTACAGTGAAATTTCATCCTACAGTGCTGTAATTTTTTTTTTTATGCAAAAAAGGGCCCTTTCATTCTGGGCTCAACCTACGAACAGCAGCTCCAACTCTTACATCATCATAAAGCCTCACTACTACCAACAAAGACCAAGAAAAGCCATGTGTACTGAAACAACTCATCAGCTCCCTACTAACATCAAACCCACATCCACAAGAACTCAAACTCAAATCACAGCAGCCTAAACCAAGAGCCAATTGGATACATGGATGAATGGAAAAAGAAATAAAATAGTCCCAGAAACTTACTATATACCAGGCACTGGACAAGACTACACTGCCCCCTACCTGAGAATATCAAAAACCCTAAGAGAGACAAGTCCTGAGTCTCTACAGACTGATTGCCCACAGCCTAGAAATCGAATCTGGCCAACACAGACAAACATATACCAAGAGAGAACAGACTGTGCCAGCACTGTGACCAAGGAACCTTAGAAGATGAGACCCACTTCCTTCCCCATTTCAAGATGCTGTTGGACTTATCCCTTTATCCTTCCCCAATGGTTATATCCCAGGACTGAAACCCAATATACCCCTTATAATACTGTCCGTATACTACTTATCCATTGATACCCATTACCCCTACTGTGTACCCCTAGTATACAGTAGTATAGTATTTGAGGTTGAATAAAGACATACACCACATCCAGACCAACCATCTAGCATTATCCTCATTTCTTGCCTAACTTTTGATCCACAGGAAGGCAAAAAAAAACCCACCAAATTTATGAAGGGGGAAAAAATTCCTTCCTACTCCAAGTGGCAATCGGAAATTTCCCTGGATCAACTCTACTTTATGTATCAATACCAGTAACTTGCAACATGTGTTTCATTCTTTTTGTTTGCTTTGGCAATGTCAAAATGTAATGATCCTGCCAATAAAGCTCCTTTTGATTTGAGAGAGAGAGAGAGAGAGAGAAAGAGAGAGAAGATACTGTAGATAGACAGACGATAAACATGCAAATAGACGCTAGATGACAGAAATATAGATAGATAGATGATAGATAGATACGGTAGATAGACAGCAGACAGATAATAGACATACAGATAGATGCTAGATAGATAGATAGATAGATAGATAGATAGATAGATAGATAATAGATGAAGATAGATAGAGATAGATAGATAGATAGATAGACAAGCAGATAGACCCTAGATAGACAGAAAGAAGATAGATAGAGAGATTATAGATACTGTAGTTAGACAGACAGACAGACAGATTGGCATTCATTCATGCTACAAAAATACAAAGGGTGCACTAGTTTAACAACTTTAGAGAAGCAAATTTTTCTTTGTTATAAAATCCCTTCAGCTTATAAACTGGGTAGATATGTTCTCAGTCAAAAAAATACTGACAATTTAAAGGGGTTTTAAATTAGGGCACAACACGTTACAGAACAAATGTAAAAAGATTACATATTCATTTTGAGTAAATTGGGAAATGTAAAGGAAGAAAAATTTATAGTGGTAATATCACCTTACATAATGTAGTACATGCTCCAACCCCATATACACCATTTGTACCTTTTATATATCTTCCAAGATACAGCCATTTAAACAATGTGTGCGGTCTGTGGTTAGAGCTTCTAGAAAGCTCACTGAGCAGAGGGAGGAGGGCAGGTACTTTGTCAGAAAGGATGAAACATCAGTAAATATCTGGTTACAATAAATTTACACCCTTTTTTTCCACACCTTATGTCTTTCTCCTAGCATTCACTTCATTATCCTCCTCTGCAGCTCTGTACCATATTGCCTTTCACTTCAAATTGTCTTTGTGCACAAAAACACCTTTTCTGTGTATATATATATATATAAATTTAAATTTGTGAGCTCACACTCAGCAGATTTTTGTGTGTGCACCACTTTAACCTGTGTGCACAGGCCCTGCAAATTTGTGGTACGTGCAAGAGCGCACACCTGCTAGAAGAAACACTGCTACTAGAACCCCCTATCAATATAGTCACCCAGGAGACAGCCTAGGTTCACTAACTAATTCCACTTAACTAACTTGGTTATGAGAATTTTATATATAGATTCCCGTAAAGCCTATTCTGAGAGAACATTAATCATGGCTGCGAGAAAGTACATACAATGTAACTATTCAGCAAAAGACATTTACTGCACCTGCCAATCCAGATACACACCCTATAAAACCATATTTATCATTTACTGGAATTTAAGCTATCATACCACATGGGTTTTGTGTACAATTATTTTCTAGATTTTCTGTTTTATCAACCAGACAAAGGGAGGACACATTTCTTGGTCCAATGACACTGCCTGTTATAGGCTTGTCGGTGTTATTACAATACTTTTATAAGAGGGTACTAATTTAATTTTGGTCATATTCTATAATCCACCAATTGGAAAAGTAAAATAAAATATTTAGCTCTTAACATAAACCTACCATACATATCACATATTATTTTTGCTCGTGTTTTTTTACATTTAAGGAGTATTTATAGGGTTCATCATTTGTTGCGATTGGCATCCCTAAAGAATATTCTGAGCTAGAAGTATTGAACTAACAGTTTGGTTTCCAATATCTGCACATTTCTATCCCACACTAGAGAAGCTTTTTTTCTAAGACCCTCGGTCAATGATCGTGTGGTTTCTTTATTGGGTTCCTGCTTTAGGGTTATAAGAGAACTGTTCACACATTCATTACTGCGGATGTTGTGACATACAAATACACAATACGGCACTTTTTCTTACAAACATTTTTATCCGTCCAATGAAATGTTATTTTGTGTTATTTCTCTTTCTAGAATAATTTACAGTCTCTACCCAACATCTGTAGAAATGGTTTTTTTTTTAAAAAAAAAAAATGACAAATTAGAATTTAAAAAATCATTTTTAAAAAAATTTATTTTAATTTAAAAAAAACTATAAAGTTAAATTTGTCACTAAATTTTGTACCCCATTTTTCAGCAAAAAAAAAAAGCTTTTTGTTTATAATAGATGAATGATAAGGCTTCTCAATCGATTTTAATTATAATGATCTTGTGATTAATTATCTAGTAGCACAATAAAATTCATTAAATAAATATTTATAAAGTATTTTCACCAAAATACATGTACTGGAGCCTATTCCATGTAGTCCCAGCAGTAACTTTCACTGGTCATATAACAGTACTAGATTCCCACATTTGTGTGTTTTTGTCCTGTTGTAAAAATCAGAATTTAAGATCAGTGACACTTTACTGCGCTGCACCTAGTCACAATTTATTTTTTCTGATCTAGATGAAAAATACAATACAATTAATATTACAAATATATAAGCTTTTTTTTTTCTTTCTCAGAAACAGTACCCAGAAAAAAAAAACCAATCAATGCATGTTTCAGGTGTTTAAATCAATATTTGCATGAGAAGTTTGACATTAATAAACATTTAATTACAACTGTATTTCACATCTGATCAGGATAAACAATGTTGATATGTGTTAAATAGCCTGTAATCGATTACTGTGTTAATTATTTAAAAATGATTAGCAGTTCTGACTAATCAAGCACATTTTAGTGTAAGTTTTGATGCTGAAACTCTTGCTTTGTAGCTGTGCACGATGTTGAGATTTGCATAGGATCTACTGTTTAGATTTTCTATCAGTAATGTGCAGTAGAACTTGGGATATTTAGGCTCATGCATGAAAACAGCACCTGCAAAAACAACCCAATAACCCGTTTTGCGGTGTTAAATGGATTAAAGAAGGGATTTGTGGTATGTTTGAGCAAATAAATACGATTATACTTTACAGTAAGAACAATTTATGTGATTTTAGTTCAGTCCATTAATACGGGGAATTGTTGATTTATTAAAGAGCTAAATGTTGGGTAAAATTTACATACAAAATGGATTTTGGAGCAAGGCATTGCCCTGATATTACTCCGGGAATTTCTACTGCCAAAATCAGATGTGGTCTTAACATCACAATACAAAGTACCACATTAACAGATATCATTTACCTTATTTGATGTTTTTGGTTGTGCACAAACTGCTTTAAATACAATGCAGTTTAGCAATTGGCATAGTGCTAAATAAACTGTTATTTCATGTAAGCATAAAACGATAGTTTATTTGCAGGCAAAGCCCCATTAAATAATTTCTAGCCACACTGTCCAAATAGTCAAGGAAATCAGTAAAGGATACAGTCCCTCACAGACTATTAGATCCCGGTATAACTGACTAGGTTCAATTACGTATTCCAGTAAAAACCTTTCATAGTATTACTGAAGAGTGTCTCTTAACACATTAATAAATGAAAAGAAAAGGTGGATAGTCTCACTTTAAGTTCACTGAAGTAAGGTAAACGTCCACATCTATATGTATGAATGTAAGAAAATCCCCTCTGATACCTGAAGATCCTCTAGTTCAACTATAGTTCCCTGTAACTGAGTCTGTTCATGTTAAAGAGATAATAATGTACAATAATAATTGATAACGATGGATCTGTTGTTGTGGATAGAAACGATTGTAATTTAAGCAATTAGAAAGACTATTTTACAGCATAGCTGAGCATCATTAATTTTACTGTTTAATAACCTACAATAAACTTTTGTATCTTTACAGTGGCCATAAGTATTTGTGGAAGTGCATTCAAATATTAACATCACAGAAACATTACTGAGTTTGGTAGGAAAAGGTTACACAGTTGGGAAACACATTGCAGACTCCGTACTTAGGCTAAGTTCACTTTATGAGTCCTTTAATGGAGGGGAACATGGCTTTGGGTTGCAGTGTGACGTTCCCTGTTATCGCACACCATTGTCCATGGTTTTGAAGGAGGGAAAAGTACCGCGTTCTAGCCTATTAGCATAGCATTTCATCGTGTGATATTGGGCCCTATTATAAAAGATCGGTATCGTTATCGTAAAATAACGACGGGGTTTTTACCGATAACGACCGTTATTTACCGATAACGACTGTTATTTACCGATATCGGTAAACAACGTTCGTTTCGGTAAATAACAACCGGTTATTTACTGGATAACGACCGGTATTTAACGTATAGTCGGTCAATACCAGTCGTTATCCGGTATCTAACGGTCGTTATCGGTAATATAACGGTCGTTATCGTTAAATAGGTCGTTATCGGTAAAACCGGTCGTTATTTTACGATAACGATCGGTATTTACGATAACGATACCGATCTTTTATAATAGGGCCCATTGTACCAAAATGCCCAACAGTGGAACAGTCCTTAGTGGGTACAGTATTGTAAAGCTAAGTACTGGGTAGTTGTGATTGATTATGGATTTGTGAGGAAGGACAGAGGAATTTTCCAATCTGCACTGTGAATGTAACAAAATACGGTTTGGTGGGGATTTTATAATGTGAGAGAATGGCCCAGGGAAGTGCGGAAGGGTAATTTTCGGCCCTTTTTTCCCATAGACTATAATGGTACAATCCTCAAATGTGGATATTTCAAAATAGTTGTTTCATGGTCATAAATACAAATGGTGATACCCCAACCCCCACACAGACACAGGTGACCCACCACTGACCTACCTTTCCTTCCCTTGAACCATATTTAAAGGGTAACTAAGAGCAAAAAAGTAATTTGATTTATCCTCAATAAAACTATATTTTATGGTTGCAAACACAAAAAAGACATACCCCCCTCAACCAGACCCAGGTACACCTACTGATCTACTTATCCATTACTGTGAAGCCATACTTAAAGGGTAACTGAAGTTAAAAAAGCTAATTTTGATATATCATCAAAAAGGTAGTTTTATGGTTGAACACAAAAAACATACCCCCTCAACCAGACCCAGGTACACACACCTACTAATCTACTTATCCATTACGTGGCAGCCATACTAAAGGGTAACTAAAGTCAAAAAACTAATTTTGATATATCCTCAGTAAAAGATAGTGTTATGGTTGTAAACACAAAAAAAGACATACCCCCTCAATCAGACCCAGGTACACACACCTACTGATCTAGTTATCCATTACTGTGGCAGCCATATTTAAGGGTAACTAAAGTAAAAAAAGCAATTTTGATCAAAATCAAAAAAGTTTGTTTTTTAACTTCAACGTGGTACAGGTAACACACCTACTGAACCTACCTCTCCCTTACTGTTGCAGCCATACTTAAAGGGTAACTACAGTCAAAAAAAACTAATTTTGACTATTCATCAAAAAAGTTTGTTTTTTTTACCCCCCAACAGACACAGGTACACACCACCTACTGATCTACTTATTCATTACTATGACAGCCTACATAAAGGGTAACTAAAGTAAAAAAAACTAATTTTGATCAATACAAAAGTTTGTTTTTTTAGCTTCCAGTACACCACCTACTGACCCACCCTTCCATTTCCATGGCAGCCCATATTTAAAGGGTAACTATAGTCAACAAACACATTTTGACCAATTACAAAAACTTATTTTTTTGATAATTTTTATCCCCCACCTGCATGAATACACACCCAAATGACCTACCTTTAATGCATGTGACATATTTAAAGGGTAGTACAAAACAACAAATGTTCCTCATCATTGGCATTAACCTATTCCTATATTAATATATAGAGGGATGTCAGTCCTATAGATGTCTATTCCTATATTAATATATAGAGGGATGTCAGTCCTATAGATAGCTATTCCTATATTAATATATAGAGGGATGTCAGTCCTATAGATGTCTATTCCTATATTAACAGTACGAGGGATGTCATTCCTATAGATAGCTATTCCTATATAAATATAGAGGGTGTCAGTCCTATAGATGTCTATTCCTTATATAATATATAGAGAGATGTCAGTCCTATAGATGTCTATTCCTATATTAACATACAGAGGGATGTCAGTCCTTAGATAGCTATTCCTATATAATATATAGAGGGATGTCATTCCTATAGATTTCTATTCCTATATTAATATAGAGGGGATGTCAGTCCTATAGATTGTCTATTCCTATTTATATATAGGGGTGTCAGTCCTATAGATGTCTATTCCTATATAATATATAGAGGGATGTCAGTCCTATAGATGTCTATTCCTATATTAAATCAGAGGGATGTCAGTCCTATAGATGTCTTTCCTATATAACATACAGAGGGATGTCAGTCCTATAGATAGCTATTCCTAATTAATATATAGAGGGTGTTCAGTCCTATAGATGTCTATTCCTATATTAATATATAGAGGGATGTCAGTCCTATAGATGTCTATTCCTATATTAATATATAGAGGATGTCAGTCCTATAGATAGCTATTCCTATATTAATATATAGAGGGATGTCAGTCCTATAGATGTCTATTCCTATATTAACATACAGACGGATGTCAGTCCTATAGATGTCTATTCCTATATTAATATATAGAGGGATGTCAGTCCTATAGATGCTATTCCTATTAACATACAGATGGATGTCAGTCCTATAGATGTCTATTCCTAATTAACATACAGAGGGATGTCAGTCCTATAGATTTCTATTCCTATATTAACATACAGAGGGATGTCAGTCCTATAGACGTCTAATCCTATATTAATATATAGGGATGTCAGTCCTATAGATGTCTATTCCAATATTAATATATAGAGGGATGTCAGTCCTATAGACGTCTATTCCATATTAACTAAAGAGGGATGTCAGTCCTATAGATGTCTATTCCTAATTAATATATAGAGGGATGTCAGTCCTATAGATGTCTATTCCAATATTAATATTAGAGGGATGTCAGTCCTATGACGTCTATTCCTATATTAATATATAAAGGGATTGTCAGTCCTATAGATGGCTATTCCTATATTATATATATAAGATGTCAGTCCTATAGATGTCTATTCCTATATTAACATACGGAGGGATGTCAGTCCTATAGACGTCTATTCCTATATTACATACAGAGGGATGTCAGTCCTATAATGTCTATTCCTATATTAACATACAGAGGGATGTCAGTCCTATAATGTCTATTCCTATTAACATACAGAGGGATGTCAGTCCTATAGAGTGTCTATTCCTATATTAACATACAGAGGGATGTCAGTCCTATAGACGTCTATTCCTATATTAATATATGAGGGATGTCAGTCCTATAGACGTCTATTCCTATATTAAATATAGAGAGTTTTAGTCCTATAGACGTCTATTCCTATATTAATATATAGAGAGATGTCAGTCCTATAGACGTCTATTCCTATATTAATATATAGAGGGATGTCAGTCCTATAGATGTCTATTCCTATATTAAATATAGAGGGATGTCAGTCCAATAGATGTCTATTCCTATAATAATATATGAGGGATGTCAGTCCTATTGGATCTATCCTATATTAATATTGAAGGATGTCAGTCCTATAGATGTCTATTCCTATATTAATATATAGAGGGATGTCAGTCCTATAGGGATCTTTCCTATATTAATATAAAAGGGATGTCAGTCCTATAATGTCTATTCCTATATTAATATTAGAGGGATGTCAGTCCTATATGGATCTATCCTATATTAACATGCGAGGGATGTCAGTCCTATAGATGTCTATTCCTATATTAAGATCAGAGGGATGTCAGTCCTATAGATGTCTATTCCTATATTAACATACAGAGGATGTCAGTCCTATAGATGTCTATTCCTATATTAACATATAGAGGGATGTCAGTCCTATAGATGTCTATTCCTATATTAACATACAGAGGGATGTCAGTCCTAAGATGTCTATTCCTATTTAACATACAGAGGGATGTCAGTCCTATAGATGTCTATTCCTATATTAACATACAGGGGGTGTCAGTCCTATAGATGTCTATTCCTATATTAACATACAGAGGGATGTCAGTCCTATAGACGTCTATTCCTATATTAATATATAGAGGGATGTCAGTCCTATAGACTCTATTCTATATTAATATAAGAGGGATGTCAGTCCTAAGACGTCTATTCCTATATTAATATATAGAGAAATGTCAGTCCTATAGACGTCTATTCCATATTAATATAGAGGGATGTCAGTCCTATAGACGTCTATTCCTATATTAACATACAGAGGGATGTCAGTCCTATAGACGTCTATTCCTATATTAATATACAGAGAGATGTCAGTCCTATAGACGTCTATTCCTATTTAATATATAGAGGGATGTCAGTCCTATAGATGTCTATTCCTATATTAACATACAGAGGGATGTCAGTCCTATAGACGTTTTTCCTATATTAACATTAGAGGGATGTCAGTCCTATAGACGTCCATTCCTTATTAATATATAGAGGGATGTCAGTCCTATAGACGTCTATTCCTATATTAATATATAGAGAGATGTCAGTCCTATAGACGTCTATTCCTATAAATAATAGAGGAATCTCAGTCCTATAGATGTCTATTCCTATATTATTATTAAGAGGGATGTCAGTCCTATAGATGGCTATTCCTATATTATTATTAGAGGGATGTCAGTCCTATAGACTTCTATTCCTATATTATTATTAAGAGGGATGTCAGTCCTATAGACGTCTATTCCTATATTAATATATAGAGGGATGTCATCCTATAGACGTCTATTCCTATATTAACATACAGAGGGATGTCAGTCCTATAGACGTCTATTCCTATATTAAAATATAGAGGGATGTCAGTCCTATAGGTCTATTCCTATATTAATATATAGAGGGATGTCAGTCATAAGACGTCTATTCCTATATTAACATACAGAGGGATGTCAGTCCTATAGATGTCTGTTCCTATATTAACATACAGAGGGATGTCAGTCCTATAGTGTCTATTCCATATTAATATATAGAGGGATGTCAGTCCTATAGACGTCTATACTATATTAATATATAAGGGATGTCAGTCCTATAGACGTCTATTCCTATATTAATATATAGAGGGATGTCAGTCCTATACGTCTATTCCTATATTAATATATAGAGGGATCGAGTTCTATAACTCTATTCCTATATTAACATACAGAGGGATGTCAGTCCTATAGACGTCTATTCCTATATTAACATACAGAGGGAGTCAGTCCTATAGATGTCTATTCCTATATTTTATTAAGAGGATGTCAGTCCTATAGATGGCATTCCTATATTATTATTAAGAGGGATGTCTCCTATAGACGTCTATTCCTATATTATTATTAAGAGGGATGTCAGTCCTCTAGATGGCTATTCCTATATTAATATATAGAGGGATGTCAATCCTATATTATGTCTTTCCTATATTAATATAAGAGAGATGACAGTCCTATAGATGTCTTTCCTATATTAATATATAGAAGATGACAGTCTCTAGATGTCTTATCCTATATTAATATATAGAGGGATGTCAGTCCATAGACGCTATTCCATAAATAATATATAGAGGGATCTCAGTCCTATAGATGTCTATTCCTATATTAATATATAGAGGGATGTCGACCTATATAGATCTATTCCTATATTATATATAGACGGATGTCAATCCTATAGACGTCCATTCCTATATATATATATAGGGATGTCAATCCTATAGACATCTATTCCTATAATAATATATAGAGGGATCTCAGTCCTATAGTTGTCTATTCCTATAAATATATAGAGGGTGTCGTCCTATAGATGTCTATTCCTATATTAAGATATAGAGGGATGTCAGTCCTATAGATGTCTATTCCATATTAATATATAGAGGGATGTCAGTCCTATAGACTTCTATTCCTATATAATATATAGAGGATGTCAATCCTATAGATGTCTATTCCTATATTATATATAGAGGGATGTCAGTCCTATAGACGTCTATTCCTATATTTATATATAGAGGGATGTCAGTCCTATAGACGTCTATTCCTATATTAATATATAGAGGGATGTCATCCTATAGACGGCTATTCCTATATTATTATTAAGAGGGATGTCAATCCTATAGACGTCTATCCTATATTTATATATAAAGGGATGTCAGTCCTATAGACGTCTATACCCATATTAATAAATATAGGGATGTCAGTTCCATAAGACGTCTATACCATATTAATATATAGAGGGATGTCAGTCCTATAGATGTCTATCCTATAATATATATAGAGGGATGTCAGTCCTATAGATGTCTATTCCTATATTAATATATAGAGGGATGTCGGTCCTATAGACGTCTAATCCTATAAATTATAGGGATCAGTCCTATAGACGTCTATACCCATATTAATATATAGAGGGATGTCAGTCCTATAGACGTCTATCCTATATTAATATATAGAGGGATGTCAGTCCTATAGACGTCTAATCCTATATTAATACATAGAGGGATGTCAGTCCTATAACGGCTATTCCTATATTAATATACAGAGGGATGTCAGTCCTATAGATGCTATTCCTATATTTATATAGAGGGATGTCAGTCCTATAGATGTCTATTCCTATATTAAATATAGAGAGATGTCAGTCCTATAGACTTCTATTCCTATGTTAATATATAAAGGGATGTCAGTCCTATAGATGTCTGTTCCTATATTAATATACAGAGGGATGTCAGTCCTATAGATGTCTATTCCTATATTAATAAAGAGGATGTCATTCCTATAGATGTCTATTCCTATATTAATATAAAGAGGGATTCAGTCCTATAGACATCTAATCCTATATTAATATATAGAGGGATGTCAGTCCTATAGACGGCTATTCCTATATTAATATATAGAGGGATGTCAGTCCTATAACGTCTATTCCTATATTAATATAAAGAGGTATGTCAGTCCTATAGCCGGCTATTCCTATATTATATAAAAGGGATGTCAGTCCCTCTTAAAACCATGGTTCCAGACTGGGTCTAGACAAACATACTAACCTTAAATACCTTGTGGGATGATCAGAATACTGATAAATCTTTAGACTATAAGTGGGAAAATACATTGACAATCTATTTGCAGTTGCCTTTGTATACCTTGAGCGGAACACTTTCTGATGGAGGCATACTCTCTGCAACCATCAGCTGAAATACAGTCAGTGCCAGCAACAGTGACGCCAAGAGAAACCTTTTCCCCAGAATCTGCAGGGAGGTAGAACCCTAAAGGAGCCAAAAAGGATATCATAACACAGGAATTAACAGGTTGAAGATATAGAAAGAAGATCTCCTCTTCAAGATCAAAGTAAAGGTGACATCAGGATATGGCTCAGAACAGCAACCGTATGTAATGACGTTCTTCACTGCGGCATGCCTTGCATCTCCCATTCAACATTTTCCACAAAGTCTGACAGTCCCCAGTGTCCATAGTATTAATTATGTCCACCTGGTTACCATTGTAGGTCCGGAGCCAAATGTCAAGTTACATTCCTGATTATCAAAAGGGAAATACGAGACGTCCACCACGCAGGAGCTCTTTGTTATAGCTGGCGAATCCCAAGTGATTCTTCCATCATATCTTAAGACCACATTGGTATCACAGGTTCTGAAAATTCATCATCTGCCCTTTTACCAAGAAATAGGAAAATATGAATATAAATGTTATCTACTGAGATGCCAATAAAGGGGTATTACAAAGACAGCAAAAATATTCCACGCTTAGGGTTAGTTTCTATAGGGTTGGAAGGGGTATAGTTCGATTCCAAAGGTGTGAAGGGGTTTAGTTAGATTCTATAGGATTGGAAGGGGCATATTTTGGATTCTAAAGGGTTGGAAGGTATAGTTGGATTCTATAGGGTTGGAAGGGGTTTACTTAAATTCTTAGGGTTGGAGGGTGTAGTTGGATTCTATAGGGTTGAAAGGGGTATAGTTGACTTCTATAGGGTGGTAAGGGGTAGA
Organism: Hymenochirus boettgeri; assembly: GCA_019447015.1. Classification (NCBI taxonomy): domain Eukaryota; kingdom Metazoa; phylum Chordata; class Amphibia; order Anura; family Pipidae; genus Hymenochirus; species Hymenochirus boettgeri. Next base: position 64,637,445 of record CM033469.1, on the reverse strand, counting down.
GTTGAATTCTATAGGGTTGGAGGGTTTAGTTAGATTCTATAGGGTTGGAAGGGGTATAGTTAATTCTATGGGTTGGAAGGGGTATAGTTAGATTCTATAGGGTTGGAAGGGGTATGTTGGATTCTATAGGGTTAGAAGGGGTTTAGTTGGATTCTATAGGGTTTAGTTAAACTCTATAGAGTAAGAAGGGGTCTAGTTCCTTTGTGGTTTCACAAAGAATGTCGTATTTCGTACATGGACCAAAGAGTCCACCTCTACATGATTACACTATATAAACAAATTAACAGCAAATTGTGGACTAAGCACATCATATAAAAAAGAAATAGCTAATATAATTTGTTTAAACACCCTTACAAATACTCTGAATCTATGAACCTTTGTGCTTGAAAGACTTTTGGGTCTTTGGTACCTAACATGGCACAAAAGGCTGTTCAACAAAAAAAATGTCACCATGGGACGATATACTGACCCAGTTAACCAGCCACTGCAATAATAATGGTCGATAGGGTTGGAATACCGACAGTTGAACTCCAAAATAGGCCGAAATTTTGACGTGGCCATACATTAATTGAGCAGCTCAAAGAACCAATTCAAGGTCAGGACTCAACCATTACCAACATCTTCAGGAAAAAGGACACAACTTAGAATGGAATGTCAATATCTGGCCAAAGGAGAAGACTGGTATAAAAGAAGTGCTAATTTAGCAATTTCTTTCAAAATAAGATACCATGACTGAATATAGGTGGGGTGGGGTGTTAGTTTGTGTGTATACATTTTTCTACAAAGACCTGAGTCATCTCGGATAACTAGCAAAACATCTTCAAGAATGTGATCTAAGTGAAACCAAATATATAAAGTTCCACACTACCATAGGTGTTTGTTACTAATCATCCATGTAAACCCCCAATGTCAGTCCAGTAGATGACACAATTTTCCTTAAATTAAATTCCTGACCTATCAGTATATTCTAAGATCCAATATAAATGTCTGAAAAACTAAAGGGAAGATTGGTAAACAATTTCTGGAGAATATTAGCCTGTAACTGGTACCAACAAGGAATCCTCTGTCCATACAAGATAATACATGGACTTACTTGTTATAAAGCACAATGTCTGGTCTCCAAACCATGTTGCTAGGAATACGAATAGAATCCGCCCATCATACTCATCTCTGTCCCATATAGATAAGCATCATACCACTTTGTCTGATCCATAAATAAGCAGTTAAAATTTGATTCCTTTCATCCTGAAGATTTAAATACATGCAGGAAATCAAGGTACAAAACTTTGAAAAAACTTGTGTAAAGCATTTCCAAATGTCTATATGTGCATAATATCTACATGTGCATTAAATGTAATAATAAAAGGCATCTGCTGCTTAAGGAAATCCCCACTCTAATATTACCGCTAGGCCACAAAGGTTTTTATTAAATAGAGACAACTCTACTCCAGAGATCTCAACAAAGAAATGTGTTGGGTCTTTTTATGGGGGGGGGGGGGGGTCAAAACTCTAGTTGCCAACATTCCTCATAATTCCAACTAGGAAAAAGGTGCCTATTGAACCTCTACTCTCGCCAGACCAACTCAGCCCCTGGACCACCTCACTCTCTCCATCCACACCCCAGTCCAACCCTTTGCCATTACTATATGCACACTTACTGCATTTTGCCGATTACCCTTAGAAGAGTTTACAGAGCTCTATCACTTTTGTCCATTACTGTCGTAAAAACTGTTAATAGAATATGCTTGTGAAGGTTCTCATCATCCAGTCATGGTATATCTGTTGTATTCAATTACATCACTGGACTTGAAGTTTAGTTCTTGAAGACGTTTCGCTAGTCATCCGACTGGTTTTCTCAATTCAGAATGACTTGTACAGAATCTGTGGCAATTAATGTACATTATTCCAGGGTATATAATTTCCACAGATTCTTGTACAAGTCATTCTGAATTGAGAAAGCCAGTCGGATGACTAGCAAAACGTCTCAAGAACTAAACTTCAAGTCCAGTTGATCTAATTGAATACACAGATGTTAATCGATTACTAGTTAAAACACCTTACCCTCAATAGAGATTAGAAAATGCTGCTGCTGCTCACTTAAGCATGGTACACACCCAATGAATATTTCGACACGATCGACCGATAGTTCAATGTATTGGTCAATCGCGCCAAAATAATTGCATGGTTTTTCAGACCGATCGTTCAAACTAATCGGGCACAATTGGACATGTCTGAAAACCCCGGCTGATCGTGCAGTCCTCTATGGACCGCATGCTTGTTACAGCAAACTGCCGCAATGGCCACTATTGCTGCGACCAACAGTCCTTCCTCCTGGTTGACCAGTCGGAAGACCAATTGGTCATCAGGAGGAAAAATTGCATGGTTGTACCATACTTAAGAGATGTTTGCAATTATGACTGCTGCTCTAATCTGCAATGGACTGGAACCAAGGCATTAGTCCGTGGCCTAATGAGGCCACAGTTTTTTTACTTTTTCTACACATAGATACTACCATTAAAGAAAACCAGTGTGGATGAAGCATGGAGTGGCAGCATTACAATTTTGCTGTGTGTGGGGGGGTGTGATTTCTGGTTACGCCACTAACTGGAACTACATGTCTATTACATCTCTCTACATATGCAGGTCAGTCCATGGATGACTTTGGTTGGATTTGCAGGACTGAAGATCAATCGGTAATTCATGGGCGATCAGAGGGCCCCATAGGGAACTGCATGATTGGTCGCATGAACTATTGCCACGACCGACAGACATTGTCCCAGCCAGCGAACGCTCAGTCGGGACAAACAGCCCTTCGTGTGATCCAGCCTTACACAGGGAGAACGCTCGGGACTGTGTGTAGGAGGATCTTTGAAAAGGATTAGGAAATCCCCATCAAAGATCTGGACTGTGTGAACCCAGCTTTAGTGTGTATGGTATGTTTCTCTACAGACCTCAGTAGAGAGACACACAGAAAAGTTGAATTTGATTATTTTTGTGAATTTTGGGTTTTGTATATCTAAGGCCTTATTAGAAAGCACATAAAGTGGTGAAACCATACTGTTTAGTTATACTTACAATGTCTTTGATTTGGGAGAGAGTAATTTGTAGGGTAACATTGAGTGCTTTGTCTGTATCTTCTACCGGTCGCAGTGCATTGGAGTTTTCTCAACAAGTCTCTGAATAACATCTGAGCATATTTCCCCTTTGCTGATTCAGCACCTTTAAGAAGGACATTAGGATTTAGATCTGCTTTATTACATTAGGAAAACTGATTTAAGGATGGCAGCTACAGTGTTGGGAGCAGACTAATATTTCCTGAGACCCTTTAATATATTGTTTCAACAAGGATTCACACCCTCTTCTAATTCCCAACGGTTACTTAAGTATGACCCCTAACAGGAGGTAAGACATTATTTTAGCTTCACACTTGCCCAAGCTATTATCTGCATCCTGCTCTACTTCATGGCAAAATACATTGTAAAAAGTCGTAAGGCGAAAAGTAAATTTGTCACAAAAATTATCAAACAATTTTGCCAAGCTTAAAGGGCAAGTCCAGCCCCAAAATGAAAACTTACATACAGGTAAATCTCCCCCCAAAACCCTACACGGTATAGTTTTGAAATCTGAAATATAAGTCTAACCTGCAATCCTGCTCAATTCCTATTTCCCCTGTTTCTGCTTCTGGTTCTTCCCAGTTAGCAAGTCAGTTATGGATTTGACAGTTGACATCACAGCCAATGACTGAATGTTAATCCCCTGTCTGCCTCTTCTGAGCATGCCCAGGCTCAGTAAATGCTCAGTACAGTTTCTAAATGGCTCAGTTTCCTGAGGCATCCAGAAGCATAGCCGGCATACAGTAATGAATTCATAGGACAAAGTATGATATATCAACATATTTTAAAGAGGCCATTCTTTCTAGGATTTATTATGAGGTTGGGAGTTGCCCTTTAGATGTGGTAAATGCATTCTGACCTTCTAAATGAAAATTATAACATAACCATTATTATTAACAAAGCTACTTATAGCAATGGTGCATTACCCTATTAACAAAACAAAGAAAGTCTGCTTGGTGAGGTTAACATATTAACATATACCGTATTAAAAAGAACTTGTGAGTCTTCACAGTATTCTTTGATATTTGGAACATTTTGTACATTTTTGTCCTTATAGGTTGGAGTTATGGTAAGTATTTTTGTGAACTAAAGTTTTAGTTAAAAGACTCTCTGCTTTTCATTTATAATAAATTCCCAAATACAGAATGTTGTAGTGACCATACCGCTGATCATTCTTTGAATGCTTTGTGCCCAGTGAGAGTAATTGCTGATTTTGCACAGGAATGAAACCTTCGTATCCTAGTAAGTTGTTTAATGAATGATGATTGATGTCATAAATTCTTATAGAAAGAAAACCAAAAGGCTAGCCTAGACAGCAACACATTGTGTAGTTGAAACCTTTTCTTTCAAATGAATGAAGGTATAAAAAGATACACAGTTATAGAATAGAAAGACCTTGTAGATGGTCCCTGTTGAAGGACAATGTTGTTAAGCACCCACCTTGTGCCCACTTCCTGCCATGTCTGCTTATTTTACAACCAGTAGCTGTACAGTAAAGCTGCTATTAGCTGTCTATGCAGTACAATTTAACATTTGAAACGTTTAATATCTTCTAAAGAAATAGCGACACAGTTGGGATTGTCTGAAAGCTTCCCGATAGTTCCAATCAGTTTCTGTTTGATAATCTGCCCCATATCGCCCGAGGCTCTGCTGGACGGAAGCCACACACGGACTTTTTCAGGTGATTCGATGGAACAAAATGGCTGAAAATTAACCCATGTGTGTCCTCCTTAAAATATAAAATTCAAATAATCTCACCTTTTAAATCCAGGACAGATAAAATAAACCCAAAAATACAAAAAAGAAAAATTCTTAGCAGAAAATGGAATTTCCATTATGTAAATAGTTGGATTTTTCCAATAACAAGGTCTAAAGCTTGACAGAGAGAATATTATTATCTGCATGACGCAGCTGATCTTTTCCAAAGCTCATTGTTTCTCGTCTATAGTTCAAGTTCCAAGCACGGGTGAATATTCCTTGTTCTGTAACTCGAGATCACCTGATGCTGTAGAGAGCAACCAACCTACAAAAGGTGATCTGGAAATGTCATGGTTCAATAGAAAGTCTTCCGCTCACAATCATGTTATCTGTTTTCAGGCCATCATGTGAGACTGTACATTTCTGCTAACTGTACGAGCTCATTTTATCATTAAAAACCAAATACATGTCACAATCAGAAGCAGATATGTACAGATTTTGGCTTCCTAACTAAAATGAAATCTAAATAGAAATAATGAATTTAGATGGTTTCCCAAGCAATGAGGGCTTTTACCGGTTTATTACTTGTATTTGTAACCAGATATTATATAAGTTCTATTACTTTCTGGCAAAGGTACCTGTCTCCTCACTCTGCTCAATGAGCTTGAGCATGTGCAGAGGTGGCAGCAGGTGAAACAGTCATTCGTTATGTACAAAATATATCGTTAGGATCTGGGCAGTTAATCAAATTTTTTTGTTTAAATTGGCATTCTTGGGCATTTCCTTTAATAGTGGGAGAATGTGTCATTTGTGGAAGCAGAAAGTCTTAAATGACGTGCCAATGAACGTGATGTGCCAATTGAGACTGTATTTTCAGATCTAATATCGGTAGCGTAACTACGCTACAACAGCCCCACACCACCGTCGCTGGCATACAGGGAGAAAATATAAAGTGTAACTGTGTCTTCAACATCAGTTTAATTTCTCAGTATGACAAGGCAAAGAACTCAAAGTAACAAACAGAATTTGTCTGCACTTTTGACAGTTAATGGGATCCAGGCCGTCATTATCTACTTAAATCGCAGAATTTATTTATTCGTATTATTTATTACATATTTTTTATTATAGTATTATTTATTTATTATTAATACGTATAATTTATTTATTCGTATTATTTCTAAATTTCTGATTTTCCTTTGAAAAAGTCAAGTTTTGAAGAAACAAAGATTTTCTACTCATTTTATATGACCCTTTGGTATCTGTTGACCTGTATGACCCTTTGGTATCTGTATGACCCTTTGGTATCGTTGTTTTAAACCTCCCTCTATTCACTTTGTGTATTTTATTTACTGACATGTTTTATGCCTTTATGTTTGACATAGTTTCCCTACATTACCACACTAGAATTGCAATGGAAGTGTTACATACATACCTACCTTATTATATTTGGCTGGAATGTGTATCTGAGGGGAGTTTTAACATGTTCAGGGTCATTTTGATACTTTTGCTATTATGATAACCCGGTGATCCTCAAACTGCGGCTCTCCAGATGTTTTAAAACTACAACTCCCAGCATTCCTCAACTACAGAGGGAAGCATAGGAATGCTGGGAGTTGTAGTTTTAAACATCTGGAGAGCCACAGTTTGCCCATCAGTGTAAGATAACCTATTCATTTACTCTTTTATATGATATTCAATACTATCATGTCCATTGTGTTTCTTTCATTCTTACTGGCAGTGCTGCTACATCTTGCCGATGGTTTACAGGCTCATCTGGTCTCTTTCTTTTTGTCATATTTAGGCCTGGGCAAGATGCGTGCAGCATCAACTTCAATTTGAAGATAAAACTCAAGTGCTTTCATTGTTCGATTTAGGTGTTACTGCTATTGAGGATAGCAACAACTGGCTGGTTTACCTTGTACTATTGATATGTATTTTGTATATGTAATGTTTGTATTTTGATGTTTTTATGCTTATCACCTAGCTTTTGTTTATTACCTTCTTTGTTGGTGTGTTTTGATGGTGGTATTTCGTTTACTATTTTGGTTACCCACTAGTGATGATCGTGCGTGAACATATGTTTTTGTTTTCCCCTTCTCCCTTCCTCTTTGTTTTCATTATCCTTGATTGTTATTTGACACCTGCCCCTTGTATGCGGCATTAGTGGGTGTATTTTAGGGAGTGAGGGGGAGTGGCATTTCGCCTCTGGGGAGGTGACTCTACGTCACGAAATGCATAAGGCAGGGCCCACCTGCTCCACGCTCTTCTCCTCCTATGCCTCCATGTTCCTAGCGGTGTGAATGTTCTTCTAATAAAGACTACAGTTTGGTATGTACGTTGAGCTCACTATCTTCTTTCTCATCATTATCTACATATTTTAAGTGTTTAGCAAAAAAAAATTTTATGTGAGGATGTCCCTTTAAAACTCGCTAATAAAGGCAGGAACAAAATGCCTGTGAAAGTTCGCATTCATCCAGGTCATGGTATATCTGTTGTATTCAATTAGATCAACTGGACTTGAAGTTTAGTTCTTGAAGACGTTTGCTAGTCATCCGACTGCTTTCTCAATTCAGAATGACTTTTACAATATATAGAGGGATGTCAGTCCTATAGACGTCTAATCCTATATTAATACATAGAGGGATGTCAGTCCTATAGACGGCTATTCCTATATTAATATACAGAGGGATGTCAGTCCTATAGATGTCTATTCCTATATTAATATATAGAGGGATGTCAGTCCTATAGATGTCTATTCCTATATTAATATATAGAGAGATGTCAGTCCTATAGACGTCTATTCCTATGTTAATATATAAAGGGATGTCAGTCCTATAGATGTCTGTTCCTATATTAATATACAGAGGGATGTCAGTCCTATAGATGTCTATTCCTATATTAATATAAAGAGGGATGTCAGTCCTATAGATGTCTATTCCTATATTAATATAAAGAGGGATGTCAGTCCTATAGACATCTAATCCTATATTAATATATAGAGGGATGTCAGTCCTATAGACGGCTATTCCTATATTAATATATAGAGGGATGTCAGTCCTATAGACGTCTATTCCTATATTAATATAAAGAGGTATGTCAGTCCTATAGCCGGCTATTCCTATATTAATATAAAGAGGGATGTCAGTCCCTCTTAGAAACCATGGTTCCAGACTGGGTCTAGACAAACATACTAACCTTAAATACTCTTTGTGGGATGATCAGAATACTGATAAATCTTTAGACTATAAGTGGGAAAATACATTGACAATCTATTTGCAGTTGCCTTTGTATACCTATGAGCGGAACACTTTCTGATGGAGGCATACTCTCTGCAACCATCAGCTGAAATACAGTCAGTGCCAGCAGAACAGTGACGCCAAGAGAAACCTTTTCCCCAGAATCTGCAGGGAGGTAGAACCCTAAAGGAGCCAAAAAGGATATCATAACACAGGGAATTAACAGGTTGAAGATATAGAAAGAAGATCTCCTCTTCAAGATCAAAGTAAAGGTGACATCAGGATATGGCTCAGAACAGCAACCGTATGTAATGACGTTCTTCACTGCCGGCATGCCTTGCATCTCCCATTCAACATTTTCCACAAAGTCTGACAGGTCCCCAGTGTCCATAGTATTAATTATGTCCACCTGGTTACCATTGTAGGTCCAGGAGCCAAATGTCAAGTTACATTCCTGATTATCAAAAGGGAAATACGAGACGTCCACCACGCAGGAGCTCTTTGTTATAGCTGGCGAATCCCAAGTGATTCTTCCATCATATCTTAAGACCACATTGGTATTCACAGGTTCTGAAAATTCATCATCTGCCCTTTTACCAAGAAATAGGAAAATATGAATATAAATGTTATCTACTGAGATGCCAATAAAGGGGTATTACAAAGACAGCAAAAATATTCCACGCTTAGGGTTAGTTTCTATAGGGTTGGAAGGGGTATAGTTCGATTCCAAAGGGTTGGAAGGGGTTTAGTTAGATTCTATAGGATTGGAAGGGGCATAGTTGGATTCTAAAGGGTTGGAAGGGGTATAGTTGGATTCTATAGGGTTGGAAGGGGTTTACTTAAATTCTATAGGGTTGGAGGGTGTAGTTGGATTCTATAGGGTTGAAAGGGGTATAGTTGACTTCTATAGGGTGGTAAGGGGTAGAGTTGAATTCTATAGGGTTGGAGGGGTTTAGTTAGATTCTATAGGGTTGGAAGGGGTATAGTTAGATTCTATAGGGTTGGAAGGGGTATAGTTAGATTCTATAGGGTTGGAAGGGGTATAGTTGGATTCTATAGGGTTAGAAGGGGTTTAGTTGGATTCTATAGGGTTTAGTTAAACTCTATAGAGTAAGAAGGGGTCTAGTTCCTTTGTGGTTTCACAAAGAAATGTCGTATTTCGTACATGGACCAGAAGAGTCCACCTCTACATGATTACACTATATTAACAAATTAACAGCAAATTGTGGACATAAGCACATCATATAAAAAAGAAATAGCTAATATAATTTGTTTAAACACCCTTACAAATACTCTGAATCTATGAACCTTTGTGCTTGAAAGACTTTTGGGTCTTTGGTAACTAACATGGCTACAAAAGGCTGTTCAACAAAAAAAATGTCACATGGGACGATATACTGACCCAGTTAACCAGCCACTGCAATAATAATGGTCGATAGGGTTGGAATACCGACAGTTGAACTCCAAAATAGGCCGAAATTTTGACGTGGCCATACATTAATTGAGCAGCTCAGAAGAACCAATTCATCAGGTCAGGACTCAACCATTTACCAACATCTTCAGGAAAAAGGACACAACTTAGAATGGAATGTCAATATCTTGGCCAAAGGAGAAGACTGGTATAAAAGAAGTGCTAATTTAGCAATTTCTTTCAAAATAAAGATACCATGACTGAATATAGGTGGGGTGGGGTGTTAGTTTGTGTGTATACATTTTTCTACAAAGACCTGAGTCATCTCGGATAACTAGCAAAACATCTTCAAGAATGTGATCTAAGTGAATACCAAATATATAAAGTTCCACACTACCATAGGTGTTTGTTACTAATCATCCATGTAAACCCCCAATGTCAGTCCAGTAGATGACACAATTTTCCTTAAATTAAATTCCTTGACCTATCAGTATATTCTAAGATCCAATATAAATGTCTGAAAAACTAAAGGGAAGATTGGTAAACAATTTCTGGAGAATATTAGCCTGTAACTGGTACCAACAAGGAATCCTCTGTCCATACAAGATAATACATGGACTTACTTGTTATAAAGCACAATGTCTGGTCTCCAAACCATGTTGCTAGGAATACGAATAGAATCCAGCCCATCATACTCATCTCTGTCCCATATGAGATAAGCATCATACCAGCTTTGTCTGATCCATAAATAAGCAGTTAAAATTTGATTCCTTTCATCCTGGAAGATTTAAATACATGCAGGAAATTCAAGGTACAAAACTTTGTAAAAACTTTGTAAAGCATTTCCAAATGTCTATATGTGCATAATATCTACATGTGCATTAAATGTAATAATAAAAAGGCAGCTGCTGCTTAAGGAAATCCCCACTCTAATATTAACGCTAGGCCACAAAGGGTTTTATTAAATAGAGACAACTCTACTTCCAGAGATCTCAACAAAGAAATGTGTTGGGTCTTTTTATGGGGGGGGGGGGGGGGGCAAAACTCTAGTTGCCAACATTCCTCATAATTCCCAAAACTAGGAAAAAGGTGCCTATTGAACCTCTACTCTCAGCCAGACCAACTCAGCCCCTGGACCACCTCACTCTCTCCATCCACACCCCAGTCCAACCCTTTGCCATTACTATATGCACACTTACTGCATTTTGCCGATTACCCTTAGAAGAGTTAATCAGAGCTCTATCACTTTTGTCCATTACTGTCTGTAAAAACTGTTAATAGAATATGCTTGTGAAGGTTCTCATTCATCCAGGTCATGGTATATCTGTTGTATTCAATTACATCAACTGGACTTGAAGTTTAGTTCTTGAAGACGTTTCGCTAGTCATCCGACTGGTTTTCTCAATTCAGAATGACTTGTACAAGAATCTGTGGCAATTATGTACATTATTCCAGGGTATATAATTTCCACAGATTCTTGTACAAGTCATTCTGAATTGAGAAAGCCAGTCGGATGACTAGCAAAACGTCTTCAAGAACTAAACTTCAAGTCCAGTTGATCTAATTGAATACAACAGATGTTAATCGATTACTAGTTAAAACACCTTACCCTCAATAGAGATTAGAAAATGCTGCTGCTGCTCACTTAAGCATGGTACACACCAATGAATATTTCGACACGATCGACCGATAGTTCAATGTATTGGTCAATCGCGCCAAAATAATTGCATGGTTTTTCAGACCGATCGTTCAAACTAATCGGGCACAATTGGACATGTCTGAAAACCCCGGCTGATCGTGCAGTCCTCTATGGACCGCATGCTTGGTTACAGCAAACTGCCGCCAATGGCCACTATTGCTGCGACCAACAGTCCTTCCTCCTGGTTGACCAGTCGGAAGAGCCAATTGGTCGATCAGGAGGAAAAATTGCATGGTGTGTACCATACTTAAGAGATGTTTGACAATTATGTACTGCTGCTCTAATCTGCAATGGACTGGAACCAAAGGCATTAGTCCGTGGCCTAATGAGGCCACAGTTTTTTACTTTTTCTACCATAGATACTACCAATTAAAGAAAACCAGTGTGGATGAAGCATGGAGTGGCAGCATTACAATTTTGCTGTGTGTGGGGGGGTAGTGATTTCTGGTTACGCCACTAACTGGAACTACATGTCTATTACATCTCTCTTACATATGCAGGTCAGTCCATGGATGACTTTGGTTGGATTTGCAGGACTGAAGATCAATCGGTAATTCATGGGCGATCAGAGGGCCCCATAGGGAACTGCATGATTGGTCGCATGAACTATTGCCACGACCGACAGACATTTGTCCCAGCCGAGCGAACGCTCAGTCGGGACAAACAGCCCTTTCGTGTGTATCCAGCCTTACACAGGGAGAACGCTCGGGACTGTGTGTAGGAGGATCTTTGAAAATGATTAAGGAAATCCCCATCAAAGATCTGGACTGTGTGAACCCAGCTTTAGTGTGTATGGATATGTTTCTCTACAGACCTCAGTAGAGAGACACACAGAAAAGTTGAATTTGATTATTTTTGTGAATTTTGGGTTTGTATATCTAAGGCCTTATTAGAAAGCACATAAAGTGGTGAAAACCATACTGTTTAGTTATACTTACAATGTCTTTGATTTGGGAGAGAGTAATTTGTAGGGTAACATTGAGTGCTTTGTCTGTATCTTCTACCGGTCGCAGTGCATTGGAGTAGTTCTCAAACAAGTCTCTGAATAACATCTGAGCATATTTCCCCTTTGCTGATTCAGCACCTTTAAGAAGGACATTAGGATTTAGATCTGCTTTATTACATTAGGAAAACTGATTTTAAGGATGGCAGCTACAGTGTTGGGAGCAGACTAATATTTCCTGAGGACCCTTTAATATATTGTTTCAACAAGGATTCACACCCCTCTTCTAATTCCCAACGGTTACTTAAGTAATGAACCCCTAACAGGAGGTAAGACATTATTTTAGCTTCACCTTGCCCAAGCTATTATCTGCATCCTGCTCTACTTCATGGCAAAATACATTGTAAAAAGTCGGTAAGGCGAAAAGTAAATTTGTCACAAAAATTATCAAAACAATTTTGCCAAGCTTAAAGGGCAAGTCCAGCCCCAAAATGAAAACTTACATACAGGTAAATCTCCCCCCAAAACCCTACACGGTAATAGTTTGAAATCTGAAATATATAAGTCTAACCTGCAATCCTGCTCAATGTCCTATTTCCCCTGTTTCTGCTTCCTGGTTCTTCCAGTTAGCAACTGTCAGTTATGGATTTGACAGTTGACATCACAGCCAATGACTGAATGTTAATCCCCTGTCTGCCTCTTCTGAGCATGCCCAGGCTCAGTAAATGCTCAGTACAGGTTTCTAAATGGCTCAGTTTCCATGAGGCATCCAGAAGCATAGCCGGCATACAGTAATGAATTCATAGGACAAAGTATGATATATCAACATATTTTAAAGAGGCCATTCTTTCTAGAAGATGTTATTATGAGGTTGGAGTTGCCCTTTAAGATGTGGTAAATGCATTCTGACCTTCTAATAGAAAATTATAACATAACCATTATTATTAACAAAGCTACTTATAGCAATGGTGCATTACCCTATTAACAAAACAAAGAAAGTCTGCTTGGGTGAGGTTAACATATTTAACATATACCGTATTAAAAAGAGACTTGTGAGTCTTCACAGTATTCATTTGAATATTTGGAACATTTTGTACATTTTTGTCCTTATAGGTTGGAGTTATGGTAAGTATTTTTGTGAACTAAAGTTTTAGTTAAAAAGACTCTCTTGCTTTTCATTTATAATAAATTCCCAAAGTACAGAATGTTGTAGTGACCATTACCGCTGATCATTCTTTGAATGCTTTGTGCCCAGTGAGAGTAATTGCTGATTTTGCACAGGAATGAAACCTTCGTATCCTAGTAAGTTGATTTAATGAATGATGATTGATGTCATAAATTCTTGATAGAAAGAAAACCAAAAGGCTAGCCTAGACAGCAACACATTGTGTAGTATGAAACCTTTTCTTTCAAATGAATGAAAGGTATAAAAAGATACACAGGTATAGAATAGAAAGACCTTGTAGATGGTCCCTGTTGAAGGACAATGTTGATTGAAGCACCCACCTTGTGCCCACTTCCTGCCATGTCTGCTTATTTTACAACCAGTAGCTGTTACAGTAAAGCTGCTATTAGCTGTCTATGCAGTACAATTTAACATTTGAAACGTTTAATATCTTCTAAAGAATATGCAGACACAGTTGGGATTGTCTGAAAGCTTCCCGATAGGTCCAATCAGTTTCTGTTTGATAATCTGCCCCATATCGCCGAGGCATCTGCTGGACGGAAGCCACACACGGGACTTTTTCAGGTGATTCGATGGAACAAAATGGCTGAAGAAATTAACCCATGTGTGTCCTCCTTAAGAATATAAAATATCAAATAATCTCACCTTTTAAATCCAGGACAGATAAAATAAACATCCAAAAATACAAAAAAGAAAAATTCTTAGCAGAAAATGGAATTTCCATTATGTAAATAAGGTTGGATTTTTCCAATAACAAGGTCTAAAGCTTGACAGAGAGAAATATTATTATCTGCATAGACGCAGCTGATCTTTTCCAAAGCTCATTGTTCTCGTCTATAGTTCAAGTTATCCAAGCACAGGGTGAATATTCCTTGTTCTGTAACTCGAGATCACCTGATGCTGTAGAGAGCAACCAACCTACAAAAGGTGATCTGGAAATGTCATGGTTCAATAGAAAGTCTTCCGCTCACAATCATGTTATCTGGTTTCAGGCCATCTGTGAGACTGTACATTTCTGCTAAACTGTACGAGCTCATTTTATCATTAAAAACCAAATACATGTCACAATCAGAAGCAGATATGTACAGATTTTTGCTTCCTAACTAAAATGAAATCTAAATAGAAATAATGAATTTAGATGGTTTCCCAAGCAATGAGGGCTTTTTACCGGTTTATTACTTGTATTTGTAACCAGATATTTGATAATAAGTTCTATTACTTTCTGGCAAAGGTACCTGTCTCCTCACTCTGCTCAATGAGCTTGAGCATGTGCAGAGGTGGCAGCAGGTGAAACAGTCATTCGTTATGTACAAAATATATCTGTTAGGATTCTGGGCAGTTAATCAAATTTTTTTGTTTAAACATTGGGCATTTCCTTTAATAGTGGGAGAATGTGTCATTTGTGGAAGCAGAAAGTCTTAAATGACGTGCCAATGACGTGATGTGCCAATTGAGACTGTATTTTCAGATCTAAATATCGGTAGCGTAACTACGCTACAACAGCCCCCACCGTCGCTGGCATACAGGGAGAAAATATAAAGTGTAACTGTGTCTTCAACATCAGTTTAATTTCTCAGTATGACAAGGCAAAGAACTCAAAGTAACAAAACAGAATTTGTCTGCACTTTTTGACAGTTAATGGGATCCAGGCCGTCATTATCTACTTAAATCGCAGAATTTATTTATTCGTATTATTTATTACATATTATTTATTATAGTATTATTTATTTATTATTTAATACGTATAATTTATTTATTCGTATTATTTCTAAATTTCTAGATTTTCCTTTGAAAAAGTCAAGTTTTGAAGAAACAAAGATTTTCTACTCATTTTAATATGACCCTTTGGTATCTGTTGACCTGTATGACCCTTTGGTATCTGTATGACCCTTTGGTATCTGTTGTTTTAAACCTCCCTCTATTCACTTTGTGTATTTTATTTACTGACATGTTTTATGCCTTTTATGTTTGACATAGTTTCCCTACATTACCACACTAGAATTGCAATGGAAGTGTTACATACATACCTACCTTATTATATTTGGCTGGAATGTGTATCTGAGGGGAGAGTTTTAACATGTTCAGGGTCATTTTGATACTTTTGCTATTATGATAACCCGGTGATCCTCAAACTGCGGCTCTCCAGATGTTTTAAAACTACAACTCCCAGCATTCCTCAACTACAGAGGGAAGCATAGGAATGCTGGGAGTTGTAGTTTTCAAACATCTGGAGAGCCACAGTTTGCCCATCAGTGTAAGATAACCTATTCATTTACTCTTTTATGATATTTCAGATACTATCATGTCCATTGTGTTTCTTTCATTCTTACCTGGCAGTGCTGCTACATCTTGCCGATGGTTTACAGGCTCATCTGGTCTCTTTGCTTTTTGTTCATATTTAGGCCTGGGCAGAGATGCGTGCAGCATCAACTTCAATTTGAAGATAAAATCTCAAGTGCTTTCATTGTTCGATTTAGGTGTTACTGCTATTGAGGATAGCAACACTGGCTGGTTTACCTTGTACTATTGATATGTATTTTGTATATGTAATGTATTGTATTTTGATGTTTTTATGCTTATCACCTAGCTTTTGTTTATTACCTTCTTTGTTGGTGTGTTTTGATGGTGGTATTTCGTTTACTATTTTGGTTACCCACTAGTGATGATCGTGCGTGAACATATGTTTTTGTTTTCCCCTTCTCCCTTCCTCTTTTGTTTTCATTATCCTTGATTGTTATTTGACACCTGCCCCTTGTATGCGGCATTAGTGGGTGTATTTTAGGGAGTGAGGGGGGAGTGGCATTTCGCCTCTGGGGAGGTGACTCTTACGTCACGAAATGCATAAGGCAGGGCCTCACCTGCTCCACGCTCTTCTCCTCCTATGCCTCCATGTTCCTAGCGGTGTGAATGTTCTTCTAATAAAGACTACAGTTTGGTATGTACGTTGTAGCTCACTATCTTCTTTTCTCATCATTATCTACATATTTTAAGTGTTTATAGCAAAAAAAAAATTTTCATGTGAGGATGTCCCTTTAAATACTCGCTAATAGAAGGCAGGAACAAAATGCCTGTGAAAGTTCGCATTCATCCAGGTCATGGTATATCTGTTGTATTCAATTAGATCAACTGGACTTGAAGTTTAGTTCTTGAAGACGTTTGCTAGTCATCCGACTGGCTTTCTCAATTCAGAATGACTTGTACAAGAATCTGTGGCAATTATGTACCCTGGAAAATCCCAATTAGCATATCACAGCCAGGTGTTAAGGGGGCGTGATTGGATAGTGGCTAAAAGGGTGTTATAGGAACGCCCAGGGTAAGGTGTCAAAACAGCATGGACCTGCGGTGCTATTACTATTTCTTATAATTATTTTGTTATTTTGGGATTAAAAATAGTGAATCCAGATGTATACACCTATGTGATATGCGTTTGTGTTACACCTCCCCCTTTTCCCTATATGATATACCGGTATATCTATCTACCATCAATATAATGTTTCTATGGGTTGTGTTTTGGGAGTGTTTTTCATTTTTCTGTGTGTTTCTTACTTTGCCTATTATGCACTTGACATGATAACTTTTGACTCCCGTTGTTAAGGGATCATATCCTTGACTTTTGTCTCCAGAGATCATCTTATTAGTAGTCCAGTAGTAGGCCTTCCTCTGGATCAACTGTTAGGTAGGGTTAAAAAAAAAGGGGGTGAATAGGTTGGACTTGATGGACGTATGTCTTTATTCAACCTTAATTATAATAATTACTATGTTATAATAAAGGAGGTTTTTTTTTTTTTTACAAATTATATATTTAGGGGTGTGCCCATTATTTATCCACTACTGTGTGTCTTTTTGGTCTCTCAAAACAGCATTGTACATGGCAGACAGTTGGTGTTGACTCCCGCCCTCTATTCAGGCTACTTTCACATACATCATATGATCAGATGATCACACATTAACCAATCATATTGGAATAAAAGATTCAAATCACCAATCACAATTGGATTTGGTCCTTTTGCAAAAATATATAAAGAGCTGCAAACCTCCATGAAGCTCAGAAGTCTTTGCAGCTGATGGCAAAAGAAAGAAGATGTTAATGTCGCCAGCTCCGGTGGTGTCACCGGCGGCCATAGTGACAAAGCCTTGTGTTGGCAACATCAGCGCAGTTGGTGTTGCCAACGGAGTTGGTGTTGCCTTGTGGCAGCTGCTATTTAATCTCCTCCACATACATCAGAGCACTCTTTACTGCACTGCACTGTGTATACTGTGTATAAAATGTTGCTCTTCCTGTGTTTCTGTATTGGATCTTACAGAAACACAGAAACAAGCAGTTGCTGCTTCATTGTGTTGGTTCGTTAAAAGCATACAGGGATACGGTCACTCGGGGAAAGGAAGAAGATAATTACGCATGTGCAATGCAGCGAGAGGTGAGCATTTTAACATTATAAATGGCCTTTAAGGAATTGTTAGGGTGTTTTAAGTCGCAATAACATTTATAAATGACAGTTCTCCTTTAATATTTGTGAAGACATATTTTATAAATGTATAGCACACATAAATTGTATATTTAATAGGGGTACACAAGATAAAATTCCTTGAGTCTGTATTGTCAATATCAATGACTTTCTACAGCAAGATATAGTGTTAATGCACCTATGCCTCTAAATACCTATATCATGTACAGGTTTGAAGAATACAGATGAACGAACCCCTGGGGAAATACTTTGTGTATATTATTTACAAAAGTAAACCAAACACACATGGAAAGGACAGAAGGTTTGACAAATACTTCAGTCCACTGGAACATGGTGATAAGAGGAGATAAAATACAAAATAATCAGGGTTATTCAATAAATGTTCTTATCGTTTAAAATGGTACTAATTTTGCCCCAATTTTAAAGCTTTCAAATGTTAAAGATCTGATTGGTTGGGGCAAGATTAGCACCATTTTAAACGATAAGAACTTTTATTGAATAACCCTGAATGTGTCTCTAGTTTTGTAACCATAGACCATTTATTTCTATGATAACTCTTTACAAATATGACAAAGGGCATTACAGACAGGATCATTTTTTGCATGGGGGAGAACAAAAGACAAGAGGTCGCTCCTATAGACTCCCGAAAATACAGTTTTACCTAAACCTACATAAAGGGGTTTTCACAAGGTGGGTAGTAAGGTAGTGGAATGTTGTGCCTGATGGTGCTCTAATAGGAGGGTCTCTAAACATCTTCCAAAGAGGCGTGAATGTCTCCTTGGAATGGCACAATTAGTTAAATAAACAAATGTAAATGGATACGTCTCTGATGATTTGTTAATGTTGTATAGGAGGGATGGGTGTAGGGTGCCCATTACATTAGACAATATGTAGGTACTAGAGGACACACCTTTCTCCCAAAATTTAGTGTTGGGTTTCTACTGGTATAAGTTAAACCTGCACTATTATATGATGGAATGTGACTGGAGTTCCCCATCAGCAAGTAACTGGATGGATATGGTGACATTGCATTTTAGAAAAAATTCTCCTTAGCTCTCAGGCCTATTAATTAACATGTTAAACAGAGTTTGACTTTGATAAAGAAAATAGAGTGAAGATTTCCACCCTGGTTATTTGTACTACAGTGAAATTTCATCCTACGTGTGCTGTAAATACAAGTTATGACTAACAGACTAGCATTGTGTTCGCATTGTTTGTTAATGACAAATATGGAGAGTGAGTAGGAGTGTGCTAGCCAGGCAGGTTTCAGAGCAACACTGAGATAGCTGGGTCTCCCCTCTACATACACATTCTAATGGCATTTTACCAAACATTAACAATGGAAAATCAAAAGGGCAAAGTTCATTATTAAACCCCTTAGAGCATCCAACTTCCTCCATTGCCATTATCGACATTCTAACCTGTAAAGAGAGACAAGTCTCCATGTTGCTTCAACATCTAAAGAGTAAGTATTTTTTAAAGTGAAATACATTTTATTAACATTAATCTAGTATATGTAAAATCTATTGAAAACATGCAAACTGCTTAGAACGGTTTACTGCATTACTTTCATTGATGTTTTCCTTCACTGTACACCCAGAAAGCATAAAATGCTGCCTGGAAACAAAATAAACCAAAAAATGTAAATGATTAATGAATAAAATGTATGAAGAACTGAAACTGCAGATATGGGGAGGGATATATCCTGAGGACGGCTGCTGTGTCAGCCGAAACGCGTTGATGTATTAATAAAATATTTTAGCAAAGAGAAGACCCGCGAGTGCTCTGTCCATTGGTAGCTATATATATATATATATATATATATAAAACAATGCTTGCTTAGAGTCTAATGGAAAAAGAACCCCCATTAAATGTTGGAAATGTTTCAGCTACAGCCCTAATTGTATAAGGTGATTATTCTTCTTTACTCTTCTATATTCTTCTATACTTATTGTATTGTAACATTAAATAGGTCCAATTACAACCCTTACCACTGCTGTGATGCTTTAGTGGCCATATTAATAGAAGTTGCCTAAATTAGTAGTAGCAGGATCATAGAGTAGATTGGTTAGAAAGCAAAACATACATTTACTGACACTGTGATGAATATACCCCTTGTAAATCAATTGTATGGGATTGGGATATTGAAGTGAAATTGCCAACATAGCAAAAGATAATAAGCTCATGTAATATGACAGAGAGAGAGAGAGAGAACTCTAGAAACCTCATCAGCATACATCATAATACCATCATAATTTTAGTTTTATTTGGATTTACGGGAAGTGCCCAGGTTGCGCTTAATTTCTCCAGGATGGCTAGACTGTCTTGTAGGCCACTCTCTGTGGGTGATAGCAGTAAGAGGTCATCTGCCTAGAGCAGGAACTTTACATTTGTGTCATGTAGAGTGTCATGTGTGTCATCGATGCTGCCAGAACGCTTCTCCCGATCGTATATTTGACCGACAGAAGCGGTCAAATATACGATCTGAAGAAGCTCTTCCGGCAGGATCGAAGGAACATCGCGTGAGCGCTCGGTCGGGTAAGTAAAATCTCATAGATGTATGGCCACCTTTACTCTACATGACACAAATGTAAAGTTCCTGCTCTAGGCAGATGACCTCTTACAACCAAAATTTAGTGTTGGGTGTCTACTGGTATAAGTTAAACCTGCACTATTATATGATGGAATGTGACTGGAGTTCCCCATCAGCAAGTTACTGGATGGATATGGTGACATTGCATTTTAGAAAAAATTCTCCTTAGCTCTCAGGCCTATTAATTAACATGTTAATCAGAGTTTGACTTTGATAAAGAAAATAAAGTGCAGATTTCCACCCTGGTTATTTGTACTACAGTGAAATTTCATCCTACATGTGCTGTAATTTTTTTTTTTATGCAAAAAAGGGCCCTTTCATTCTGGGCTCACCTACAGAACAGCAGCTCCAACTCTTACCATCATAAAGCCTCACTACTCAACAAAGACCAAGAAAAGCCATGTGTACTGAAACAACTCATCAGCTCCCTACTAACATCAAACCCACATCCACAGAACTCAAACTCAAATCACAGCAGCCATAACCAAGAGCCAATTGGATTACATGGATGAATGGAAGAAAGAAATAAAATAGTCCCAGAAACTTACTATATACCAGGCACTGGACAGAGACTACAAACTGCCCCCTACCTGGAGAATATCAAAAACCCTAAAGAGAGACAAGTCCTGAGTCTCTACAGACTGATTGCCCACAGCCTAGAAATCGAATCTGGCCAACACAGACAAACATATAAACCAAGAGAGAACAGACTGTGCCAGCACTGTGACCAAGGAACCTTAGAAGATGAGACCCACTTCCTTCCCCATTTCAAGATGCTGTTGGACTTATCCCTTTATCCTTCCCCAATGGTTATATCCCAGGACTGAAACCCAATATACCCCTTATAATACTGTCCGTATACTACTTATCCATTGATACCCATTACCCCTACTGTGTACCCCTCTAGTATACAGTAGTATAGTATTTGAGGTTGAATAAAGACATACACCCATCCAGACCAACCCATCTAGCATTATCCTCATTTCTTGCCTAACTGTTGATCCACAGGAAGGCAAAAAAAACCCACCAAATTTATGAAGGGGGAAAAAATTCCTTCCTGACTCCAAGTGGCAATCGGAAATTTCCCTGGATCAACTCTACTTTATGTATCAATACCAGTAACTTGCAACATGTGTTTCATTCTTTTTGTTTGCTTTGGCAATGTCAAAATGTAAATTGATCCTGCCAATAAAGCTCCTTTTGATTTGAGAGAGAGAGAGAGAGAGAGAAAGAGAGAGAGAGATACTGTAGATAGACAGACAGATAAACATGCAAATAGACGCTAGATAGACAGAATGATAGATAGATAGATAGATAGATAGATACTGTAGATAGACAGACAGACAGATAGATAGACATACAGATAGATGCTAGATAGATAGATAGATAGATAGATAGATAGATAGATAGATAGATAGATAGATAGATAGATAGATAGATAGATAGATAGATAGATAGACAAGCAGATAGACCCTAGATAGACAGAAAGAGAGATAGATAGAGAGATATATAGATACTGTAGTTAGACAGACAGACAGACAGATTGGCATTTCATTCATGCTACAAAAATACAAAGGTGCACTAGTTTAACAACTTTAGAGAAGCAAATTTTTCTTTGTTATAAAATCCCTTCAGCTTATAAACTGGGTAGATATGTTCTCAGTCAAAAAATACTGAACAATTTAAAGGGGTTTTAAATTATGGCACACGTTACAGAACAAATGTAAAAAGATTACATATTCATTTTGAGGTAAATTGGGAAATGTAAAGGAAGAAAAGATTTATAGTGGTAATATCACCTTACATAATGTAGTACATGCTCCAACCCCACTATAACCATTTGTACCTTTTATATATCTTCCAAGATACAGCCATTTAAACAATTGTGTGCGGTCTGTGGTTAGAGCTTCTAGAAAGCTCACTGAGCAGAGGGAGGAGGCAGGTACATTTGTCAGAAAGGATGAAAACATCAGTAAATATCTGGTTACAATAAATTTACACCCTTTTTTTCCACACCTTATGTCTTTCTCCTAGCAGGTTCACTTCATTATCCTCCCTCTGCAGCTCTGTACCATATTGCCTTTCACTTCAAATTGTCTGTGTGCACAAAAACACCTTTTCTGTGTATATATATATATATAAATTTAAATTTTGTGAGCTTCACACCTCAGCAGATTTTTGTGTGTGCACCACTTTAACCTGTGTGCACAGGCCTGCAAATTTGTGTGTACGTGCATGAGCGCACAGCTTAGAAGAAACACTGCTACTAGACCCCCTATCAATATAGTCACCCAGGAGACAGCCTAGGTTCACTGAACTAATTCCACTTAACTAACTTGGTTATGAGAATTTTATATATAGATTCCCGTAAAGCCTATTTCTGAGAGAACATTAATCATGGCTGCGAGAAAGTACATACAATGTAACTATTCAGCAAAAGACATTTACATGCACCTGCCAATCCAGATACACACCCTATAATAAACCATATTTATTCATTTACTGGAATTTAAAGCTATCATACCACATGGGTTTTGTGTACAATTATTTTCTAGATTTTCTGTTTTAGTTCTAACCAGACAAAGGGAGGGACACATTTCTTGGTCCAATGACACTGCCTGTTATAGGCTTTGTCAGGTGTTATTACAATACTTTTATAAGAGGGTACTAATTTAATTTTGGTCATATTCTATAATCCACACAATTGGAAAAGTAAAATAAAATATTTTTAGCTCTTTAACATAAACCTACAATACATATCACATATTATTTTGCTCGTGTTTTTTTACATTTAAGGAGTATTTATAGGGTTCATCATTTGTTGCGATTGGCACTCTCCTAAAGAATATTCTGAGCTATAAAGTATTGAACTAACAGTTTGGTTTCCAATATCTGCACATTTCTATCCCACACTAGAGAAGCTTTTTTTCTAAGACCCTCGGTCACATGATCGTGTGGTTTCTTTATTGGGTTTCCTGCTTTAGGGTTATAAGAGAACTGTTCACACATTCATTACTGCGGATGTTGTGACATACAAATACACAATACGGCACTTTTTCTTTACAAACATTTTGTATCCGTCCAATGAAATGTTATTTTGTTATTTCTCTTTCTAGAATAATTTACAGTCTCTACCCAACATCTGTAGAAATGGTTTTCTTTTTTTAAAAAAAAAAAATGACAAATTAGAATTTTAAAAAATCATTTTTAAAAAGTAAATTTATTTTAATTTAAAAAAAACTATAAAGTTAAATTTGTCACTAAATTTTGTACCCCATTTTTCAGCAAAAAAAAAAGCTTTTTGTTTATAAATATATGAATGATAAGGCTTCTCAATCGATTTAATTATAATGATCTTGTGATTAATTATCTAGTAGCACAATAAAATTCATTATAATAAATATTTATAAAGTATTTTCACCAAAATACATGTACTGGAGCCTATTCCATGTAGTCCCAGCAGTAACTTTCACTGGTCATATACAGTACTGATATTCCCACATTTGTGTGTTTTTGTCCTGTTGTAAAAATCAGAATTTAAGATCAGTGACACTTTACTGCGCTGCACCTAGTCACAAATTTATTTTTTCTGATCTAGATGAAAAATACAATACAATTAATATTACAAATATATAAGCTTTTTTTTTTCTTTTCAGAAACAGTACCCAGAAAAAAAACCAATTCAATGCATGTTTCAGGGTGTTTAAATCAATATTTTGCATGAGAAGTTTGACATTAATAAACATTTAATTACAACTGTATTTCACATCTGATCAGGATAAACAGATGTTGATATGTGTTAAATAGCCTGTAATCGATTACTGTGTTAATTATCTTTAAAAATGATTAGCAGTTCTGACTAATCAAGCTACATTTTAGTGTAAGTTTTGATGCTGAAACTCTTGCTTTGTAGCTGTGCACGATGTTGAGATTTGCATAGGATCTACTGTTTAGATTTTCTATCAGTAATGTGCAGTAGAACTTGGGATATTTATAGGCTCATGCATGAAAACAGCACCTGCAAAAACAACCCAATAACCCGTTTTGCGGTGTTAAATGGATTAAAGAAGGGATTTGTGGTATGTTTGAGCAAATAAAATACGATTATACTTTACAGTAAGAACAATTTATGTGATTTTAGTTCAGTCCATTTAATACGGGGAATTGTTGATTTATTAAAGAGCTAAATGTTGGGTAAAATTTACATACAAATACTGGATTTTGGAGCAAGGCATTGCCCTGATATTACTCCGGGAATTTCTACTGCCAAAATCAGATGTGGTCTTAACATCACAATACAAAGTATCCACATTACAGATATCATTTACCTTATTTGATGTTTTGGTTGGTGCACAAACTGCTTTTAAATACAATGCAGTTTAGCAATTGGCAATAGTGCTAAATAAACTGTTATTTCAATGTAAGCATAAAACGATAGTTTATTTGCAGGCAAAGCCCCATTAAAATAATTTCTAGCCACACTGTCCAAATAGTCAAGGAAATCAGTAAAGGATACAAGTCCCTCACAGACTATTAGATCCCGGTAGACTGACTAGGTTCAATTTACGTATTCCCAGTAAAACCTTTTCATAGTATTACTGAAGAAGTGTCTCTTTAACACATTAATAAATGAAAAGAAAAGGTGGATAGTCTCACTTTAAGTTCACTGAAGTAAGGTAAACGTCCACATCTATATGTATGAATGTAAGAAAATCCCCTCTGATACCTGAAGATCCTCTAGTTCAACTATAGTTCCCCTGTAACTGAGTCTGTTCATGTTAAAGAGATAATAAATGTACAATAATAATTGATAACGATGGATCTGTTGTTGTGGATAGAAACGATTGTAATTTAAGCAATTAGAAAGACTATTTTACAGCATAGCTGAGCATACATTAATTTTACTGTTTAATAACCTACAATAAACTTTTGTATCTTTACAGTGGCCATAAGTATTTTTGGAAGTGCATTCAAAATATTAACATCACAGAAACATTACTGAGTTTGTAGGAAAAGGTTACACAGTCTGGGAAACACATTGCAGACTCCGTACTTAGGCTAAGTTCACTTTATGAGTCCTTTAATGGAGGGGAACATGGCATTTGGGTTGCAGTGTGACGTTCCCTGTGTTATCGCACACCATTGTCCATGGATTTTGAAGGAGGGAAAAGTACCGTTCTAGCCTATTAGCATAGCATTTCATCGTGTGATATTGGGCCCTATTTATAAAAGATCGGTATCGTTATCGTAAAATAACGACCGGGTTTTTACCGATAACGACCGTTATTTACCGATAACGACTGTTATTTACCGATATCGGTAAACAACGGTCGTTATCGGTAAATAACAACCGGTATTTACTGATAACGACCGGTATTTAACGATATCGGTCAATACCAGTCGTTATCGGTACATAACGGTCGTTATCGGTACATAACGGTCGTTATCGTTAAATAACGGTCGTTATCGGTAAAAACCCGGTCGTTATTTTACGATAACGATCGGTATTTTACGATAACGATACCGATCTTTTATAAATAGGGCCCATTGTACCAAAATGCCCAACAGTGTGAACAAGTCCTTAGTGGGTACAGTATTGTAAAGCTAAGTACTGGGTAGTTGTGATTGATTATGGATTTGTGAGGAAGGACAGAGGAATTTTCCAATCTGCACTGTGAATGTAACAAAATACGGTTTGGTGGGGATTTTATAATGTGAGAGAATGGCCCAGGGAAGTGCGGAAGTGTAATTTTCGGCCCTTTTTTTCCCATAGACTATAATGGTGACAATCCTCAAATGTGGATATTTCAAAATAGTTTGTTTCATGGTCATAAATACAAATGGTGATACCCCAACCCCCCACACAGACACAGGTGACCCACCTACTGACCTACCTTTCCATTCCCATGGAAGCCATATTTAAAGGGTAACTAAAGTCAAAAAAAGTAATTTAGATTTATCCTCAATAAAATATAGTTTTATGGTTGCAAACACAAAAAAAGACATACCCCCTCAACCAGACCCAGGTACACCTACTGATCTACTTATCCATTACTGTGGAAGCCATACTTAAAGGGTAACTGAAGTTAAAAAAAGCTAATTTTGATATATCATCAATAAAAGGTAGTTTTATGGTTGTAAACACAAAAAACATACCCCCCTCAACCAGACCCAGGTACACACACCTACTAATCTACTTATCCATTACTGTGGCAGCCATACTTAAAGGGTAACTAAAGTCAAAAAAACTAATTTTGATATATCCTCAATAAAAGATAGTTTTATGGTTGTAAACACAAAAAAAAGACATACCCCCTCAATCAGACCCAGGTACACACACCTACTGATCTAGTTATCCATTACTGTGGCAGCCATATTTAAAGGGTAACTAAAGTAAAAAAAGCAAATTTTGATCAATAATCAAAAAAGTTTGTTTTTTAACTTCCAACGTGATACAGGTATACACACCTACTGACCTACCTCTCCATTACTGTTGCAGCCATACTTAAAGGGTAACTACAGTCAAAAAAACTAATTTTGACTAGTCATCAAAAAAGTTTGTTTTTTTTACCCCCCAACACGACACAGGTACACACACCTACTGATCTACTTATTCATTACTATGACAGCCATACATAAAGGGTAAC
Source organism: Hymenochirus boettgeri (assembly GCA_019447015.1). Classification (NCBI taxonomy): domain Eukaryota; kingdom Metazoa; phylum Chordata; class Amphibia; order Anura; family Pipidae; genus Hymenochirus; species Hymenochirus boettgeri. Next base: position 64,610,453 of record CM033469.1, on the reverse strand, counting down.
TAAAGTAAAAAAACTAATTTTGATCAATAATCAAAAGTTTGTTTTTTTAGCTTCCAGGTACACACACCTACTGACCCACCCTTCCATTTCCATGGCAGCCATATTTAAAGGGTAACTATAGTCAAAAAAACACATTTTGACCAATTATCAAAAAACTTATTTTTTTTGATAATTTTTATCCCCCACCTGACATGAATACACACACCAAATGACCTACCTTTAATGCATGTGACATATTTAAAGGGTAAGTAAAAAACAACAATGTCCTCATCATTGGCATTATTGAGTTTTAAAATCTGCAGCACAAACACACACATTCCCTTCCAAAATGTGGCCTTTCAAGCCAAATTCAAAGGTTATAATTAAACTTTCCCTTTCTGGTTCTAATTTGGTTATCAAATTGCCAAGTACATTTCAGTAATTGACCATGGATATTTAATTAAAAATGAAAGGATATGTCCACCCTTAAAACAAAAAACAACCCCAGCTGCTACCAGTTAATTAAGTGCATTTGTAACCAGATAATTAATGATAAGTTATTTTCCATTATGGAAAATGTATCTGCCTCCTCCCTCCACTTAATGAGCTTTTAATTAGCTTGAGCTTGTGCAGTGGAGGCAGCAGGAGAATCATCAGTCATTAGTTGGTTGTGATGTCAGCATTCACAGCCTTGATTGACTACATGTAAGGAGGAGCCAGCTTACTCTGCCAGAATGGGGACAATTATTATTCATACATATCTGGTTAGTAACGCATCTAATAATGTGCTGAATTAGTCAGTTTGGGTTGGGGGCAGGTAAGGGACATTTTTGTTTGAAGGGTGGGCTTGCCCTTTAAAATTACACGTACAACAAATGTTCAAGAATTCCATATTTCAATATTTACTTAACTACATGTTCCTATATTCCCCCTTTCTCTACTTCCCTGCTGTATCTTAAAAAGTAGAAATGTGGTATGAACATCAATGATACGTGGCTTATGTTCTCAAAGGACTAATCTCTCTATCACTTTCTGTTTTATACACACAATATGGGGGGATATTTTCCCAACCCACAAGCATAAGAGAAGGATATTTAACTGCTGTTTACTGATGGTAAAAGAGTACACAGATCTATGTTTATATGTGATCGTGTAGATTGTCACACAGCATTGCTTTTCTGCCAGGTGTTTCCTGTAACCCAAGAAAACATATCCGTGCGGTTTAGTTTATCTCTGACTATTAAATTCAGCGCCTACTGAAAGAAAAATGTACTTTTTGTTGGGAGAGACTGAAAGGGAATAGTAATCAGTCCAAAAGAATTCTTTGATTTTCTGACAGAGAGGGAAGTACAAAAGGTTTTCAGAATCAACGATAAAGATTTTGAACCTTTAAAGCTTAAAATGTGTCTAATTTCTTGCAATCTTCCCTGTCTAACTGCTTCGATTTTACCTTTAATAATATAGAGTGCTACAGGGATCACCCATCTCCAAACATTGCTAGAAAGCCGAAATAAGTGGGGAAAGTAATAATTATGGGCAGGTATTTGAAAAATGATTTATGCCCGTTTAGGATGCCTTGTATCTGGGCCTTCTACATCCTGCCGTGGTGGTGCTCTTATGGGCAGCTTTAGGTTTCTAAACACAATAATTCAGTTTAGTTTGTGTTCAACCCAATTTAAAACAGCAACACTACACAGCTCACACCAAGAGAAGAGAATTGCAGCCTTGGGCAAACCTGAGCTACCCGTTCTCAGGGATTTATATTGAGTCCAGATTTACAGACCAGTAACAAAGGAAAAATGTATACACTTACACTCACGGATAACACTGGCAGAGCCACCTGCAGATACTCACCATTCTGATCGGAGGGTCGTAAGGTGTGGTAAGGATTGTTATCCTCATCATTATCTTTCAGGAGATCTATTCATTTAATTTTTCACTTTGATCATTGATATAAAGGGCATGTTCACCCTCAAAAAAATGGACACACAGTTACCTGCCCCTAATTTCAACTGATATGCACAGCACATTATTAGATGTATTACTAACCAAATATTTGAGGATAATTATTGTTCCCATTCTGGCAGAGGAAGCTGGCTCCTCCCTCTATACAGTCAATCAAGGCTGTGACTGCTGATATCATCGGCCAATGATTGACTATTCTTTTCCCTGCTGCCTCCACTGCACATATTCTTCCACCTGGTGATGGCAGGTTCATTGGACATTTTTTTTTTAAAATGTAACTGTATGAGTTTCTAAAAAGAAAGAATGTCGGTTACTGATATTGATACATAAAGTTGTTGTTGATCCAGGAATACTTCTTATTGCCGCATCGGAGTCAGGGAGGATTTTTCCACCATTTATACTGTTTGGTTTTTTTTCCCTTCTCTGGATGAACTGTTAGGCAGGAAATGTGGGTATTGCTGACTGGATGGACGTATGTCTTTATTTACTAAATATACTAACCTCTGCCAAATAGAGAGAGAATGGAGGCAATACTTGTAATTAAATATCTGACTAGAAAACCATAATAAAGTACTAAAATTAGCATCTGGGATTAGAGACAAATAAATGACAAGTGACTTTTTTATTTTAAAGGTGTACATGCGCTTTTAGACTTTTATCACCTAAGGACTGGTTGGATATACTTGACCTGTAGCAAAGTAGTGATCGTTCACCTCTGACATTTACTATTGTATATGTTCTTTTCTTCTTAGGGTTTTTATATTGTCATTTCTTATGATATATATATATATATTCAGGGATTGTGGAAGCACTCCAATTAGTCCAATTTACAACTACATTTAGCGGAAGTGCTACTGATCTGGTCAAACATTTATACAAACATAGAAAAGATAATCAATGCACATTCCAAGGCCCCATACAATATCATATTATCTGCACACTGGCATACATTATAAACAAAGGGGTTTTAGTATACATTACTGTGATCACATGAATGAAAAGCCTTCCAACCACGTCAAGGTAACCCCAGTCTGGAAGGTCCTAATGTCTAACCTTTTTTACTTCAATTACAATTAGCAAACTTTTGCATTTCTCATACTTGCAAGATGCCGTTCATCCATTGCTTTATATTAAAGGCATAGGACCTCCCATTAAATTAAAGGGCCATGTTGTGTGTGCTATTACCCCATGGAAGCTTGACCATGCTTCCTAATAACTACATACAATAGAAGGATTGTGGAAGCACGCCTTAGGCTAAATCACACCTACATTTATATATATCCCTTATATTATATAAATATATTTATATCTTCATAGGAGATTGCATTGAGTTTTTAGGAGCTACCAATGTGGTGGGGGGTATATGATATTACATATAGGAAAGGTGTATGTGTGTACTATCTCACCATAACCATTTAAATGACCATCAGTAAATGTATATAAAGAATAGCACTGACTTATATTAGGTACAACACAAAATATACAAAATACATAAACTTACTTACAGAGCTGAGATCCCTATTTCAAAATGGAATGGTCAAATGGCAGCTTAAACCACACCCCTGTGTCTGCTCCATGTGAAAGGAAGTGTAATCCAGAAAAAGTTTCTGTCTGCTACACAGGATGTGATGTGTATTGTAATGGACATATACACCAAGACTCCTAATATACCACCTCCAGCCTGCAGGTGGTGTCAGTGAGTAATAAGAGACAAGATATCCCTGTCTATGGCTAGGAGGAGAGATAGTGAAAGTAGATTGTGGTGTGTGCTTTGGAGTGATATTGACTGCAACACCAGATCCTGTGTATAAGACCCTGTGTATAAGACCCTGTGTATAAGACCCTGTGTATAAGATCCTGTGTGTAAGATCCTGTGTATAAGACCCTGTGTATAAGATCCTGTTACCACCTGTTGGGAGGACAGATTATTGGACAGACAACTTACCTTATTGGATACAAACTCTGAGATAACAGATAAGTGTACACCAACTTAAAAGGACACACAATATACAGGCCTGGTCAATACTCAAAGTGGTGCACCATAGACAGGGACACCCCTGGTTACTGCACATGTTATGTGGGAACCTGTTTATGTGCACTGGCTGCTTTGTGCCAGACCACCAGAGTAACCCACTGTGTGCCATGCTACCTATAATCCTTCCATAAAGCAGTGATCTGGTACAAATTGGTGGCAGTGATGCTGGTAATACCATTTATTCTCCCCGTTTTCTCTGTATATTTGTTCTCTGTATTAAGCTATGGAGGCTGCTACTGAACGTATTGATTTAAATCCTCCTGTCCTTGTACCAGCAGATGAAATTCCCCAATTAGACTCAGTAGCTCTACCAGGCCCAATTGCCAAACCTATTTTTAAACCTGATGCATTTGATGGGGTAACTAGGGGGTGGACTGATTGGCTAGAACAATTTGAATTGGCAGCCACTATTAATGGTTGGGATGAAGGTGCTTGCTTACAAGTCCTTAGCCTTTTGCTTAGTGGTAAAGCCAGGCAGGTATACCAAGGATTTACTGTAATACTGAAATAAAAAGCAGTTATCAGTTATTAAAGATTGCTCTGAAGCAATTTTTTTTCAATTAGATCTTTATAAAAGAGTATATAAAGGATAAATCCATTTCTTTAGGTAAACTGGGAATGAGAGATGTTTGTTTATACATTAGATTATTAGGGCAATGCTATTATAATAACATGATGCTGTATGGTACCTTCTGTTATAATATATGAGGTGCCATCACCACTTGCCGTGGTGAATACTAATATGTATTAACCTAGCATATTTAGTTTCAACCACACAGTGTGGCAAGATTGCCTGTGTCTACTCTCAGACCTGCAGGATTAACAGTTTAAAACATACCTGTGTAAAGATTCTATATCCACACATAGCAAAACATACACACATAATTTCCATTGTGCACCAAGGGGCACACTTTTGCTAGTATATATATATAGAACACTGAGGACGGCCCAGTACATATGGGCTGAAACGCATAGGTTCGTCTACCTACCTGAATATATGAATTAATATTTCTTTGGAAGACCCAGGAGTGCCCCGCATCTGTATTCTATATCTACAGTACTTCAGTACTTTGTATATATATATATATATATATATATATATATATATATATACAAGGCAGTCGATCAAGCGGCACACCAATCCTCAGAAACTTTTATTGCTTCAAGTTATCACATACAACTTGCTGAATCATGCAACGTTTCGGGAAACTGCGTTCCCTTTCTCAAGCACAACAAGTAAGTGAATACAAAATAATCACACTCTTAATTACACTCTTATTAGTAACATATGGATGGAGGCTCGTCCGCACTTGACTCCACCTCTTAAAGCTATACTTACGAGATATTGTGTAGCTCCTTAAAGGGACTAAATCACTGTCACTCTCCTGCTTATCAGAGGTAAGTAAAGAGTACCAGGGGGTTCAGTGGATTAAACACTTGCAGCCCCTGTCACCATTAGGATTGAACAGGGATTATGATCTGTATTTATTTTTATAATGTACTATATTAGATGTTGGTTTTTGGGTTTGTTTTGCTTGCACTAACCTGTGCCCCCTGGTACTATTTACTTACCTCTGAGGAAAGTGACAGTGATTTTGGAACTACAGTGAGTTTCTGATCTCAGCCCTAACTAACTGTTTATTCTATGGAAATATCATAACTGAAAAACAATGAAACTGACAAAGACACCTGGGTAACCGACACAAATGGCTTTACCTTTCACTATTTATATTTGTTAGAAATGGAGTTGGTGCAGTTCCCCTTTAGGACATACCCACGGGTTCGTTTTATTTTCAGCAATGCACCGTTATTACTGTTTTTGTGAGAGCAGTGTCACCGACATTCACCCCCCGGGGAGAAGATGTTTTTCATCATTGTGTCCCCATTGTATCTAGTAGATGAAATGCAAAGCAGCAGGGCTTTTCCTGTGGTGTGACTCAGAATCACAGTCCCCACAGGACTAAGAAAGTTTTGGTAACCCCTCACTATGAGTGTGTAGTAAAGCCTGTTAACGTGCAATCAACAAAGTGGACCAGAGACGCCATCATTGGCTTGAACATTTCTCACTCTGTGATTGATAATTAATAATAAATAAATGTTAGAAATATATTATGGTTAGAGACTTTTAATTATTTCAATTACGCTGGCCATACAGATGCACATGCTCGAAATGCATCAGGCAGCTATAGTCTGAGAGCTTCTCTTTTAGATGCTTTAAAAGAAAGATTTGTGATTATAAGCCCAGAAGGTGCGGAATTTCCTTCTTCTTTTGTTGCTGTTTATGTATTGTCCAGGGTTTGGCAGGAGACCCCGGTGGATTTCAGCACTTCCGGACTATCACCTACAGGATCTGGGACACTTCATGAGCACTGAGAAAGGGGCGGTCCCAACATTTTGTACTGCTTTACATATAGATTATCGCCCAGTGTAATTGTCTCATCTGCCAACATTCCGCCAATGTTGACTAAACTGGCGATGTAATGGATTTTATGATGTTTTATCTTTTCCCCAATGGTTTACACTTACAAAGAGAGCTCCAAAACAAATAGATACACATGTTCTGTTCCAGCACTGTATAAGGAATATGCTGCCAGGCATTATAGGAGCTACAGACGCCCAGTCTGTGTGTAGCAGAGTAATAAAGACATCTGGAACCTCCAAGCTGGTCCATTGATCTCAATGGAATCATCAACCTCTAACAATCTGTTCAGGATACATGAGTAGTTATGGAAACAAAAATGTATCTGTAGAACAGGTGGAAAAACGTTTGTTTATTGAGAGAATGTTCATACACATCCATAAAAGGGACATTCTTTGATCCACGAAAACCTGTTGGCCAGAAAACTGAAAGATAGTGTTCTTATCTGGGCTGTACATATAACACAAGCAAAAACTAGTATGCGTTATCCCACATGCCATATGTGTGTGTATCTCCTCTTTGAGTAGGAGTGTGTGGGTGTGTCTCTTACGAATAAAATCAGATAACACTAACTTCAAATACAATAAAGCATACAGCCATCACAAACGGTATACTGTAGTTAGACCACATTGTGAGATCTTATAACATACAGTCATTTAGGATGTGAAGGCGCATAATGTAATTTATCTTTCTTTTTACAGGTGGACAGTGTCAGTCATCTTGGCCATTAAAGGAATAAAAATATTTAACCACAATGTAGACCCATTTTAGAATATTCTGTGGGGCTGATGCAATAAAAAGACCAAATGGTTGCCCATGCTATTAATCTGCATCAACCAATGGGATGTTAGCAAACTGCTATAAGAAAATGTAATGTCTGATCTGATTGGTTGCTGAAAATTAACAGCGTGGTCAAACATTTGAACCTCCTATTGCATCGTTCCCTATATATTTAATATCTAAAAGAGCCTTAGGAAAAGGCTTCTGTCCAAAAACAACTAAATGGTAAGTGTCAGAAGTGGGCAGAAATACAAAATACTATCTGATATTTATACTTGCTGCACATGCAATTTAAACAAATTCTGCTATTGAACATCAGCAGAAAATACTAAACGGCATGTCTACCCCTAAAATGAAATTACCTCTACAAGTAGAGCAACAAACCCTGAAACCGTAATAATACTCACGTTCTTCTCAAGCGCTTCTAAAAAGTTATTCAGCCCAATGTCTGCATCCCTGCTGAACCTGAACGCTGTGTGACCTTCCGCTCATGCTCAGAAGAGAAATCTTTAAGTAAACCCATAAGTCATTGGCTGTGACATCATTTATCACAGCCATGACTGATGGGTCTATACAAAAGAGCCAGAAGATCCACTACAGGGGGGACAAACATAGGCTGAATACCTGCTTGTAGAAGCACTTGAGATGAGTTACGGTTTCAGGTGGTGTACATCCACAATAATTTTACTATGCTGTGCAGATATGACCATGTAATGTTTAATAAAATTACGTACAGACAGTTTCAATTATACTTAGGGGGAGTAATAAAAAAATATTTACATTTTTGTTTGTAGTTCTCAATTTACATTCATTATAGTTATATGCAAAATAGATTTTCAGATTAGGAAATCACAATAATCATTTGTATTTGTTGTAGAATAAAATAAATCAGTTATACATTTTTAGATTCTTGGAAGAGAAACTAAATTTAAAAAAAAGAATATGTAATCCTACCAACTTCTTCTACAGTATATGTGTTCAGAGAATGGAACAAGAGGAGGAAGTGGCTTTCTTTATTCAACCAATTTTGGGAATTTCAGGGGTGGAGTCATCAGGGAGCTTTAAATTTAGTGGTGTTTAGGTTACTAAACCTGGTAAAATTGCTAGAAACTCACCTAAAGGGACCTTCATGCCCCCAAAAGAACTATTGCCCTGCATTACAAAATATTCCGATATTGTTTCTTTATTACTGATAGGGAGAAATGAATGTTTTTACTTGATCTTTTATTAAATTAAAAGCTTTCCACCTTTCAAGGTAGGTAGGAAATTCTACCGCTTTCCACCGAAAACAATTAGTACAAACAAAGAATAATATTTGGATATCTAAAGGGAAAATGCAAATTATTTTATCTTAATTCATTTTAAAAATATTTTTGGCTCTGTCCTGCCCCCATAAGCACAAATCATAACATTTTTCAGACAACGCCATAAAAAACTAGAGATTAACGAAACTGGTTTGTTTCTTTCCGTCTGTGGTTCTACAGGACATATTGAAATTCTGAAAATCTGAAATTGTGATTCAAATACAACTGAAACAGCAATTTTTTTAACCTTTTTTTTTAGAATTTTCAAAAATGGTTTTATGTCATGATTTTCAAATTTCATCCTCAATTTTCATGTTCCAACATTCGAAATTCTGAAAATTCTGAATCAAGACCAGGTTTGTTTCTAAACCAGGACTCATCTCTATAAATAATAATATATTACTGCTTTAAAGTGCACCAATGCCTCAAAATGGAACTATCCAACTTTTCCAATCCTAAAGTTTCTTTCCCAAATTCCCAGTGCACGGGCTTGAGAGTGATAACCTGGCAATTCCCCTGGGTACATTAAAGGGGGGAAGGAGGAAGGGGTTTGTTAAAATGGGTAAATATGTCCTTTTGTATATTTTTCTTATCTAATAAATTAAATAAGAGAGGGAGAGTATAAGATATTACAGCTCCCCTTCAGAATATGCAAGTAAGGATCGGAGACTTCTGGGTTATTTCCACATACGTTTTTCTTAGAGTTCACTGTATATAAAATGTCCCCATGGATTGATTTTTGTTTTGTTTTACAGCTCTAAAAAAAGTTTTTTCTTTTTTTTTCCTTTTTTTGATGTTGTAGTAAGATAACATCATTTTATTTTTCGCTATGCACCAATGGGACCTGGCATGCCCAGTTTCAAGTTTCCTTCCCTGGTAATGACTGGCTCCTTCATCCTCCAATGACAGTGAGGGAAACATTTTTCCTTCCTGCTTCTGCAGCTTAGATCAATTACATGCTTTCAGGTTTTTTAATAGATTTAACAGGTCATGCATCTCCGAACTACCCTTAAAGCATTACCATATGTATTACCTTATAAATGAAACTATCCAATTGCTATGCAGTGAAAGTGCTTAAGCTGCACGGTTTTGTACTTGACAGTAGCTCTCTGTGGCTGTGTCTTCAATGGAAATACAGTTGTACTTCAACGTATATTAATCATTTTTCTTACCATGTCTAGAAATGTTTTCACTCATCGGGGTCACTGTATATCTAATAGCATTAAGTCAAATTCAAGCAAATTTGTTAAGTAATTAAATACATTTCACTGATTCAAATGTTTTCCTCAGTTCTACTAAGCTGTAGGAACATTCCCTGACACATTTCAAAATGTTTATGGTTTTTACTAATAATAATCAGGTTTTGGTGTATTTATAATAAATACAAATGAATAATTATTAAATAATCAATAATATAAATAAAATATACAGTATCTATCTAATTCTACAGACAATGGAGTTTCAAGCTTGAAAAAGGATCCATGTAAGATCCGAAACATGTTGCTAAGAGCACTGAAATAAAATTTGTTTGCAGTGAATAACTGCCTGACGTCTCCTTCCAACCTGCTTGTTTGCTAAAATAAAGAAACCAGGTCTGAACAATGATGGGAGGGTGTTTGGAGTGGGGGTGATAGTGTTTTGACATCTACTTTCTGCCATATACAATGCTGTTTTGATGACTTAACCAGGGCAGTTTTGACACCTCTTATCCTCAATGCAATCATCACCTTACATTCAGGTGTTCCCTGACACCTTGCTATAAAATGCTGATTAGGACACATTCCAGGGTATTTATTGTACAAGTCATTCTGAATTGACAAAGACAGTCGTATGACAAGCAAATTTTTTTAAAAACAAATGAACATGTTGATTTTTTTTTTCCAGACCAAAATTGTACATTATTGGGACTGTAATGTGGCTGATAAATGCACCAATACAGATTGTATGATCACAGAATCGTACGATCGGTATAGGGGGAAAACTGTTCAACAAGAATATTGTAGGACTGGGATTGGTGCGTGTATGGGCCCTGTAAGATTAATATAGTTCTATGTATGCCCAATTTTACTGTTTACCTAAAACAGTTTGAATTATCACAGCACAGATCCTTTGTTGAATAATGGACTATAAGTGCTACATAGGGGGTGCACTCTTTACTGCCAGGTGAGGTTATTGGGTCTCTCCTCCCTACTGCTCATTTCCCAGCAGTAACTTGTAAGTTTAAAGGATAAAGGAAGGGGATGCCACACAGTTGTACTGATTAAACAAAGTGTTTATTCCAGCATGCTTCAATCCACAAGCGGACCTTTGTCAAGTGAAATGGACTAGGTGAGCCCTATAGATCTGTACATTTTCTAAACAACTAAGGGTCATATTTATAAAGGGGCAGTATTGCTTTTTAGCGTACCTTCAACTATCAGTTTAACGATCAGTAATTTCCATTCAGTTTAGCGAATGTTCTGAAAGCTTGCTATGATTATCTTAGTTAGCCAATAAAGGTATCACCTTTATACCACGCATGTTATTTTGTATTTCAAAAGGGTTAAGGTGGCCATACATTAGGCCGATTTTATGTACAATTCGACATACAATCAGACATTTCAATTGATTGGCCGAAAAATTGTACATTTTCCCGTTTTTATCATGCGACATTAGATCGTAAAATCGATCGTAATTACGATCGGGAAAGTCGTTTTTTTAAGTCGATTGGTAAAATGATTGTAGTGTTTTCTAAAGTTCCGATTAAATGTAAATGTAATGTAACCTCACAATGGACGACATTCGACATTAATCACAAAACAAATTGAATGTCGAACAATATTTATTGTACATCTACGTTTAATTAACATTGTACATCTGTCTATCAAAGTATTGGTCGGTTTAAGATCGTAATTGTGATCGTAATAGTGTATGGCCACCTTTACCCTGTAAACATTTTTACTTGCTAACACGGTACACCACCTTTCCCTGCGATATAAATAGCAAAACATGTAATCATATCTGGAAACTTCTAGCTACAATCCAAATATTTCTCTATATATTTAGTTGACTTGCACAGCTACAAATATTGTCTAAACATAAATGCACCAAAATACAAAACACACAATCTCTAAACCCACAAGGGCAGCGATAAAAGATTTTCTCTCAGAATGAAAGTGCCAGGTGTATCCTCGGTGAGGAGAAGTTAATGAAATATACAGTGCTGCATGCAAATTCACATCAATCCAGGCCAGCTAGCAGCTTTTCAAACTTGGGAGTTAAAGGGCAACTACAATAAAAAAGACTTTTCCTCAATAATCTAGAAATAAGTACATGTAAGTAGCCCTTATTGGGAGGTTTTTGTGTTGGTGCATGTCTTCAATCCAGCTCAGGCTCAGTATTCCACTCCCTCTCTAGGGGCCCATTCATGCCAATACAGAATGTATGATTTCGGCATTGTATGATCAGTATTGGTCAGATAAATGATTTCTGGCATGTCCAGTAAGGAAGAAACTCATATGAAAATCTTTGATTGTCCATACTGTACACGCTCTAACGATTGGATCCCAATATCCTACGACTGGGTTGGTATGTGTATGGGCTCCTTTAATAGACTACTCCTTCCATCTGATATGATGTTTTGTGAAGTCAAGCCAACTCTTTAACTAGCACTGAGAGAGGGAATTTCCAACCATACAATTCACAAATACCAACTGTCACTATTCCAGTCACTTGAATAACATCTGAAATGTAAGGTTTTCAGATTGGATATAGAAATAGGGGGCAGATCAACAAAACAAACTGGTACAGTGAGAGTTGAGAGGAATTGTAGGTTACAGTAATGGGAAATTTAAAAACAATGGGAAAAAAACTCAGTATAGATACCCCTACATTGAGTGGATGTTTTCTGTAATATTGTTTTTTCTCTGAAAACACATTGAAAACACATCAGGAAGATCGTTATGTACCATTTGTCTATATTATTATTATTTCATAAAATACAGAGGTGAAAGAAAAATCTAGAAAGCAAATCTCATAAGACATTATTATGGATTATTTTTGTTTAAAACATGTCTCAAATTTGGGACAAGCTTACAATTAAAAAATAAAACAAAAAAATATTTAATTGGAAATATGCAGCTCTTCAAATGCCGCACGGTACCAAAGCCCTGTTGAAAACTAACTTGCTTGGCTTTTATGAGGAAGTAAGTAGAAATTTAGACTCTGGCATAGCAGTAAATGTAGTTTACTGGGATTTTACAAAGGCTTTTGATACAGTCTCCCATAGGTGACTAATGTATAAGATAAGGTCTGTTGGTCTGGGGAGTCACATTAGTACATGGATAGAAAACTGGTTAATGAATAGGATGCAGAGAGTAGTTATAAATGGGGCTTCATCATTATGGACTAAAGTGGGGTGCCACAGGGTTCTGTGTTGGGGCCGCTTCTAATTTATCTATTTATTAATGATTTGGAAGTGTGTATTGTCAGCAAGGTTTCTGATGACACAAAACTTTGTCGACCATGAAAACTTCAGTGGATGTGCAATTGTTGCAGGGAGATCTAGATAGATTGTCACATTGGGCTGCTAAGTGGCAGATGAAATTCAATGTTGATAAATGTACGGTGATGCATTTTGGACTTAAAAATCCTTTTGTTGCTTATACTATAAATGGCTCTGTGTTAAGAGAATCCCTGTTGGAAAGGGATATTGGAGTTTTGGTGGATAACAAACTTACAGGTAGCAAGCAGTGCCAGGCGGCAACAGCCAGAGCCAGCATGGTATTGTCTTGTATAAAGAGAGGTATGGATTCAAGGGAGGAAAATGTAATTCTCCCTCTTTACAAAGCATTGGTAAGGCCTCATTTGGAATATGCAGTGCAATTTTGGAATCCTGTGTACAAAAAGGACATCTTTGAAATGGAAAGGGTTCAGAGAAGGGCAACTAAATTAATAAGGGGATTGGGGGAGCTTGAATATGAAGAGAGACTGGATAAGTTACAATTATGTACGCTGGAGAAAGGGCGCTTGCGTGGGGATATGATTACTGTGTATAAATACATTAACAGGCCATACAATAAACTATCTGGGGCATTGTTCACCAATAGAACATGTCAAAGGACACGAGGACATCCCTTAAGACTTGAAGAAAAAAGGTTTAGGCTTCAAGCTCGGAAAGGGGTTTTCACTGTGAGAACGGTAAAGCTATGGAACTGTCTTCCAGTGGACGTTGTTATGGCAGGTTCATTGGTCAGTTTCAATAAAAAGCTTGATGAGTTTCTGCAAACAAGGAATGTTGTAAGTTACTGGTATTGATACATAAAGTAGAGTTGATCCAGGGAAATTTCTGATTGCCACTTCATAAATTTCCCCCTTCATAAATTTGGTGGGGTTTTTTTCTGCCTTCCTCTGGATCAACAGTTAGGCAGGAAATGAGGATATTGCAAGATGGGTTGGACTGGATGGACGTATGTCTTTATTCAACCTCAAATACTATATATACTATACTATACTATACTAAAATTTCAATATTGGGATGTGGCATCAAAACGTCTGTAACCATTTAAAAAATGGTTTAGGAACAGTATCCCCCTCCCTCTTTTAACCACTCCCACTTCCATCCGACGTGACTTTTTTCCCACAAACCAACTGTCAAGCCTGGTCATTGCAGATATTTTATGACAGTATTAGTATTTACCAGACAAAGAAAGTGTACCCAGAACTTAGCGTCACCATGGATACACAATACAAGGACTGTGCACACCAGTCTTAAATGCAAAAGGTGTTTATTAGAACATCAATAAAACACCATGTGAGGTTTCGGTGCAGTGCACCTTCATCAGTCATATGTCGTGCTTGAAGGAGCAGCTGGCTTTTTAGAAATCACAGCAGCCGCTATGTTAAAAGTCGTGTCAACTAATGGCAAATGGCCCAGTGTGACTTTAACTCAGAATTATTTGCACTAAATTCCCCCCAGTACTGTTTTTTGGTCATTAAGCATCAGTTGAGCTAGGTACACACGATCATATAATTGGTTGAAGGACCGATATTTCCATGTATTAGTCAGTCATACTGAAATATTGGAGGTGTTTTTGCATTCACCGGCAACTAATGTTTGTTGTCCTTTTGTCTGTATTACTGTTCGGTAAATCGTGGACGATTGTGCAGTCTCCTATGGACCTCACAATCAGTCGCAGCTACTTCCACCGCAACTGACACTATTTTACCCCAGTTGACTGGTCGATATCTGGCCATGTGTACCAGCCCTTAGCAGACTGCATAAAGATTAAAAGTAACCAGAGAATTATCAGCCAATCAGATGTTTATTATTTATCTATATTTGATCAAATTAAGATAACCTTCTAATTGACTGCTACTGTTTACTGCATTCGAACAAACATTCAGAGCACAATCCTCAAAAATGTTATAGTGCTTGTTGAAATAAAGGTGCACAATTTTGCCTTTATAAACAGCATCAACCAATCAGAAGTCATCATGTTTTCTAACTGTGGTAGACCGGTTAAGAAGGTAACATCTGATTGGTTGCTGCAAATTAATAGCACTGGCAAATTTTATTATTGTACAGGGGCACATTGGACATTATTAATAAGCTCCCTATAATGTGCTGTGTAAATGTTTTCCAATGTGCTGTGCATGAGTACCACGTGGTTTTAATGGAAAGACGATCAGCCTCATTTATCGAGAATCACGATCACAGTGAATACAGCCACTGATTTAATATCACAATTGTGCCTCTCTGTAAAGAGTGTGGCTGGTGTTAAAAGTTTGTTGCAAAGCCAATTTTAAATATTTGTGCCTTTCAGTAAATAAGGTTCATAAACCTTTAACATCATTCCCATATTTACATTAATTACCTTTTCGTCTTCCAGCCCTCACCTTCTAATAACTTGTAAGGTTTCTTCTTTTCTTAGGTTTGCTTATTGATGTTAATATTCCCCAAGTGTGAATTACAGTTCCATAGCAAGAGCTAAAAGCTGCTTCACTGCTTATTTACAAAGCTGAACAGATTTTCATTGGTATGTGACATTAGTTACATTGAACTAGGTCTTATCTCTTCTTTCATTGACCAAACCAAGCTAAACGAAGTGTTACCATAGCAAACTACAGTTTTTAGAATTTTGTTGGTTATGTCTCTTGCAACCGCAGGCTCCACTTCCTTCCCCACATCTGCATAATGTTCAGTGTCACTATAAAAATGAAAGACACCCCAAATAACCAGAATGAGATTCTTGGAACACTGGATAAGTGAGTGTTTCATCTTGTGAATTGCGATTAGCGGGACGCAGTGAGAAATTCCAAACTGCCACATTTCACATTCAGCTACTTTTAGTGAGGGTCACTGTCAATATCACAATGCTAAGAAACATTCTAAATATATGGAACATTCAAAACTGCTTTCAAAATTTCTTCATGTAATAATCATGTTAGACTGTATGTTCTGCTCCCCTGGAGCATATGGAATACTTGCCTGTAGCCACACCAGAAATAAGTGGTAAGCTGCATTTTTACAATGAAATTAAATAATTACTTATTAAAATATTCTCCTTCTACATTCAATGGCTGCTATTACCAGCAATGGAGTGCACAGTGTCGGACTGGACTGTTTGGACCCACCAGGAAATCAAGGATCAGGGGCCCACCAAGATGAGTTTAGGGGTCCACCAAACATTCACATTACTCATTTACATAGCTCTCCAACTCTTACTGACTCATATTGTTTATTCAAATGTTTTTCTTACTGTCCCTTTGACAATTTAAATTTTAGCAGTTTTCTGGGGGGGGGGGGGGGGGGGGGGGGGGGGGTTGAGTGAGTGGGCTGTGAGCCCCTGCGGGCCAGTCCAACACTGCCAAAGGCTGTAGAATCAACAGAATATTTACAGTGCAGTCAATCATTATTGGCCACCCTACAGTATACAAAATAGTCAATAAAGTTTTCTCGATCTACAATGGATTGCCGGACAGTGTTCCCTTTAATTCCTTCTTGTCTGTATGTGCAGATATATGTCATCTATGTGGACACAAAAATCCAATTTTATGTGCTACATATAGATATATATTTTTACCCAAATTTGTGCTCTATTCTAAACTGTGTGAGCAGGCTTGTAGAGTTGTGTGCAGGCACAAAAGACATAGCTTAGAGTGAACACTGTTGCCAGCTGTCTAACACCAGCAGAAAATACTAAAAGGGCATGAAATTTCTTCTACAAGTAGAGCAACCCCCAAACCATGAAACTATAATACTCGCACTCCTCTCAAGTGCTTCTACAAGCAGTTATTCAGCAAAATGTCTGCATCTCCTCTGTGTGAGTTCAGAGCGTGTGCTCACTGTCAAAGGAAAAACCATCAGTTTATATAGCTTATAAAGTGAACTTCAATATTTGACTCTTTGAGAAAAAAAGTTGCAATTTCTTAAATTCAAAATCATCAGTTAGGCCATAATTATCATCCATACTAATAAAGGATATTCACTTTATTTCTATAAATGTAATTTCCATCTATGCTTGTGAAGGTTCTCATTCATCCAGGTCATGGTATATCTGTTGTATTCAATTAGATCAACTGGACTTGAAGTTTAGTTCTTGAAGACGTTTCACTAGTCATCCGACTGGCTTTCTGAATTGAGAACTTCAAGTCCAGTTGATCTAATTGAATACAACAGATATAATTTCCATCTAGTAACATAGTAACATAGTAATTGAGGTTGAATAAAGACATCAAGTCCATCAAGTCCAACCTATTCACCCTCTTTTTTTTTCTTTAACCCTTCCTAACAGTTGATCCAGAGGAAGGCAAAAAAAACAGCAAAAAGGGGGGGAAATTCTTTCCTGACTCCAAAGGCAATTGGAAAGTATCCCTGGATCAACCAGATCTATATTCATTAATACCAGTAATTCTCAATATTTTTTAGTTTTAGAAACTTATCCAGGCCTTTTTTAAAGCTATTTAATGAACTTGCCATTACCACATCTGCTGGAAGACAGTTCCATAGTTTCACCATTCTCACTGTAAAGAAACCTTTCCTAACCTGAAGGTGAAACTTCTTTTCTTCCAACCTTAGAGGATGTCCACGAGTCCTCTGATATGACCTATTAGTGAACAATGCATCAGAGAGTTTATTGTATGGCCCATTAATATATTTGTACAAAGTTATTTAGTATGTGTGTGTGTGTATATATGATCAAATACTCATGGTGCACTCAAAGCAATTTATTCATAGTGATAAGTGATGTTTTGATCCTTGTCTAGGACTATGGAAAAAACAAAATAGTTACTATAAGTTACTGAACTAGACTTAGGGTTATGATCATGAACCACAAAATGGAGGAAACACCTTTTCTCTATTGCTGGTTTCCAACAATTGTGAGTTGTTTTCTATAACAGTTCTGAGAATGTACAGTAAATGAACACAGTAGATGGAAATCCAGTTTAAAAGATTTTGCAATCAAGGGAGATTGCCGGACAGTGTTCCCTTTAATTCCTTCTTGTCACATGTGCAGATATATGTCATCTATGTGGACACAAAATCCAATTTTATGTGCTACATACGGTTATATATATTTATCCATATTTTTGTGTGTGCTCTATTCTAAACTGTGTGAGCAGGCTTGTAGAGGTGTGAAGTCGGACTGGACTGTTGGGGCCCACCAGGAAATCTAAGATGAGGGGCCCACCTAACATTTCATATCTCGTATTATCACTCATTTACATACCTACCTTACTCCTACGGACTCCTATTGTTTATGAAAATGCATTTCTTACTGTTCCTTTTGCTCTGTATTTAAACTTTAGCAATTTTCTCTGTGGTTTTTTTTTTTAAATGGGTTGTTGGCCCAACGGGAGGATTCCCCTGTAGCCCTGTGGGCCAATCCAACACTGGAGTTGTGCAGGCACAAAAGACATAGCTTAGAGTGAACACTGTTGCCAGCTGTCTAACACCAGCAGAAAATACTAAAAGGGCATGAAATTTCTTTTACAAGTAGAGCAACCCCCAAACCATGAAACTATAATACTCGCACTCCTCTCAAGCGCTTCTACAAGCAGTTATTCAGCAAAATGTCTGCAACTCTGCATCTCCTCTGAACGCTGTGTGAGCTCAGAGAGCTTCTGCTCACGGTCAGAGGAAAAATCCTCAGGTAGACCCATTAGTCATTGGCTGTGATATCTTCAATTACAGCCATAGTCTATACAAAATAGCCAGGTGATCCACTACAAGAGGGAGGAACATCAGCAGAATACCTGCTCGTACAAGCATTTGAGAGGAGTGTGAGTATTACCGGTTCTGATGGTTTACATTTACTTTAAAAAATAAAACAAAAATTATTTTGCTATGCTGTGCAAATTAGATCACTTTAATGATGTCAGGAAATATGCAGTCCTGTTATTAATAAAATTTCACACAGGAAAAAATAAAGATTGTTTATAATAGCATTGATCAGTTTTACAAACCACACTAAATAAATTTCCTTTCTTAATAATAGGACAACAGTGCGTGAAACATACATTTTCTATGATTCTTAAAGAAATTAAAGGAGAAGGATTTTTTGGGGGCTGTATGTTTATTTTCAAGTATGTCGACATACATGTACTTAACATAACTACAAAAAATAATTTAAAGGCATTCTCAAAATAAATATTCACACATATCATGGTATATTTATAATAATACAAGGCTTATTTTCTATTTTTGGTGGTGACAATAGTAGATAAAAGTTTATATAGCTTACAAGTGAACTCTGGAAATTCTTAAATTCCAAACTATCAGTTAGGCCATAATTATCGTCCATACTAATAAAGGATATTCACTTTATTAGTATGGACGATTTCCATCTAGTATGTGTGCGTGTGTATATATGATCAAATACTCATGGTGCACTCAAAGGAATTTATTCATAGTGATTAGTGATGTTTTGGTAATTGTCTAGGACTATGGAAAAAATAAAATAGTTACTATAAGTTACTGAACTAGACTTAGGGTTATGATCATGAACCACAAAATGGAGGAAATACTTGCACCTTTTCTCTATTACTGGTTTCCAACAATTGCGAGTTGTTTTCTATAACAGTTCTGAGAAAGTACAGTAAATGAACACAGTAGATGGAAATCCAGTTTAAAAAATTTTGCAATCATGGGAGAGAAAACGTTGTCGTCTGGCTCTTTTCTTTGCTTGGTTGATTGCTGTCCTAACTGCACACTCAAATACCTGCTGAACTCCTCTATTACTGAGAGATGAACACTCCAAGTATCCCTTGGCTCGGATATCCTGGGCTAACTGTTTTCCATCCACTGAGTTAATGCAGGGAATGCGCAAATGATCAAGTTCTCTTTGGTCGGTTTGAGTTGCCACAACAAGCACTGGAACATGGGGCAGCTGGCGTTTGACCTCACTAATCCACTTGTTCCTAATATTTAAAAATGAGCTGTGGTTGGCCACTGAGAAGCACAGTAAAACAATGTCTGCATTCTGAAGGGAAAGAGGGCGAATGTTCCTAAAAGAATCATTTCCTGCTGTGTCCCAGAGCCCAAGGCTGATCTGGATACCGTCCATAAAGACATCAACTCCTGTGTTCTCATATACAGTGGGTCTGTAAGAATCTGGGAAAGCTTCAGATGTGAAGCGCACAAGAAGAGCCGTTTTTCCCACAGCTGCATCGCCCACCAGCACGCACTTTATGGAATTCATCTTTGTCCAATGTGCCCCTGTACATATAAAGTTAGCTGATTGCTACAAGGCTTGTCATAATAACATGTAACCAGCGTTTCCTTTATTTCTTCATTTATTATCGTTTTTGTCCCTAGATTTATATGATGGTGCAGACACAAAATGTGATTGTGCGTGCTACATACCACAGTGCCTATATTCCAGGAGATTTTGTGTGTGCACTATTTGAACTTTTGCCAAGCTGTAAGCATAACGTGTAAGCACACAGCTTATAGCAAACAGGGCATGTAACCCGTGAAGTTTAATATAATGTTGTCAAATGTAGAAAGTAAAGCATCTGTATGGTCCTATAAGGTTTCCCGACAGATGTCAGTCACGTTTTCTGAAAAAAATAACACAATAAAAAGGGGGAAATGATTAATGATACAAAAACTTGGTTTATTTTCCTTATTATTGAATTAAAATGTACTTGTCACATAATGTTAAAAAAGGTAATTTTATTCTGTTATGATTGATTAGATTCTTAAAATGAATCAAAACACAACTAAGCTCTGCACACACATTAGATTCTGTCAGCCGGATTGGATGACCAACAACCACATTTGACAACTTGCGTACATTGTTAAGCAATTTTTCCTGCCAGATCCCTAAAAGAGTGCTCTCCACGGGAGGTCTCCCGATCACTCTCACTCCTCCCCCATTAAAAAAAAAAACAGGCTGCTCAGCTACTACCAAGCAGCTTGTCTGAATGAGTATAGTCTTATAAATCCCATGTGGAGATGTTCTCTTACAAACACCCCAAATGAGATTTATAAAAACCCGTTAAAATAGATTTGAACATCTATAGGAACTTTTTAAAAACATGAATGTACCATGAGTATTGCATATAAGTTACATTTGATGAAGCCGTTTTATTTAGCGGACTACCATACGTGCATCTTCTATGATTATATAAAAGTAAAAAATATTAGGGATTAAAAAGTTGAATGGACAGGAGAAAAGGGGTGAAAGGGAAAATAGGCAGGGTGATGTAAAGCAAAAATGAACAGTGAATCTGGGGGTAAAAGAATAAGAGAGAGGTAGAGAGGGTGTAAATTACCAAGTCACCAGGCTATTCGGTAATAAATCTGCAAAATGTACTTTATACCAAAGTTGGAATACTACTGTAGCTGCTTAACAGTGTGACCATGTAACACATGAATAGGTCTGTTGGTCTATCAAATGACAGTCAAACAGGAAAGTCAAATGTTATTCTGCATAAAACCATGAAATCTAATTTTCAAAAAAAAAATCATAAAAACTATCACGTTTTGTATTGTCCTTTCCCTTGTGCGTGTTACAGTAAAAATAGTGGTAGAATTTTGTAGTATTCTTTTTTTTTAAAGTAACCAAATGTTGATCCTGTTTAAACAAATTACTGACTTTAAATTGTCTCTACATAGAAAATGTAGTCCAGGTATATAACAAAATGATTATACCAAACATAACTTGCATTCAATAAGCCCCCCTAAAATAAAGATTTCCTCTAAGAAACAGAGATTGGGAACATTTACATACCATACAAACACACTGCTATTAATTGTTTTCTGCATAATGTCTTGTTTGTCTCAGTCCTCGAGAAAGATTGAGTTCCTTTTAACGTCCTCATGTATATATGATCTTGCACTAGCCCTGCCCTTGATATCGCTTCCTTCCAATGTGTTCATCTCTATCTTTTACCCCATATAATGTCCCATTTTGTATTTTACCTTTCTAGTTCAATGACAAATGATTTTATTAACATACAGTAATGTTTTTACACTCACGTAGCTATGTGTACCCCATTGATTAGTTTTTATTGTTTTACAGTATAGCTTATACAGAATAGCAGAGATTACTGCACACTCAGCATTCTTTTTCTAAAAATAATATTGCTAGAAACAAGGAACGTGCATCTTTATTATTGTAAAATCAATACTAAGTTCTATTTTGCTGGTAATATAAAGCAATGAAAATGATACACCATCTTAGTAAGGCTGTTTAGTTTAAGCTTCATTAAAAAAACTTGCTTTAAGAATTTTCTGTTAACTGATTGCAGGTTTCTGCAGCTCTCCAATTATCAGCGGTGGGGCTGATACTAAAGCTACTAAATAAACCATTGTAAATTAAAAAACAGATTGTTTAAGTGTAAATCAAATACAATACACCACAGAAAAACGGACCAAATTTTGAACTATACTTGAAATGGCATTATGGAAGCTGGGCATGAAAGGACATTTTATCAAACTAATGCTACAAGATTGTATTATGACCATGAAATGTATGTAGTGTCCTAGTACATAACTAAGGCTGGACACTGACTGGAAGGGCAGTAGGTGTATACTACCTGGATAGTGCACCTCATCTAATGAAATTTATTTGAATGCTGGTATGGAGGCAATTAGACATTGAAACCAATCCAATGAAATGTCTAACCACGCAGGACACTGATTTAATCTCTGGTATGTTAGAATATGGAAGGAAGACCAATGTACATTTACTGTTTAGAAACAGTTTCTTTTTATAGCACTATTAGTTTGGAACACAATTATTCAATCTCACGTGACATTAATACGGAACATCGATGGCATGTTTGTGGTTTATTTCGCCACAATTTGCAGTGTTGACATTGTTTACAATAAAAAAAGAAAATGAAAAAAAAATGAAAAGTTCAG
This sequence comes from Hymenochirus boettgeri, assembly GCA_019447015.1. NCBI lineage: Eukaryota > Metazoa > Chordata > Amphibia > Anura > Pipidae > Hymenochirus > Hymenochirus boettgeri. The sequence goes on along the minus strand of CM033469.1, from coordinate 64,587,618 downwards.
TTTAAAAGAAATGCTGTCTGCTGGGTAAACGCATGACAATTCACTTTACTTTCAGTCTTAATACTTAATTCATAGTATTACTTTTTGTGAAAATCACAGCGTATATTTACAGATATTAAACAGATTATTTATAATATGAACAATGTACGCAGTGTATACTGTACCTTTAAGAAGTAAAAGTAGGAGAGAAAAAAAAGACAATATTCTGTATGAGTTTATTATCAAAAATATTTAGAAAGCAAAGAGCCATTAATCATATTGTTGACACATATTTAATTTTAGTTGGATATTAAAAAAACTAAAACTCCAATTTTATTAAAGATTTAACTGCACAATTAATGCTATAATAGCACATAAGCAGTTTCCGAATAAAGGGAATAGAAAACAAAAGCCCATATGTGGTGAGACTGTACAGAACTCTTCAATAATATAAGTGATATGTTAAAGTTTGGGGGGAGAGGGAGAGAATGGACTTAGGCTATATCTGACCATGGTGGGAAAACCAAGCTAATGGGACCCAGTCAGCCATACCATCTACCTTTTCCATTTAGTTAACCCTTTACGTTTACCTTCAGTTATAATTAAGACACAGAGACACTTTTTTTTTTGGTAACAAAAATAGGCCACGGCTTGTATTAATAAATGTACATAAATTAACATAAATTTAAATAAATTATGCCCACCCTTACGTACCATAACCATGCTTGTTGTTAACCAACCTAGCCGTAGATCTCAGCTTGAATGCCAACCTCTGTCTTGCCAGAGGGCATGTAACGGCTCCATAAACATATCCAGCAAGGCTGGATATTGTTTGTTTTCTAATAAACAATAGAAAAATATATATATATTTTTTTTTTACAACAACCCATTAATACAAAACATTATACACAACCATATATTCTTTATTATTACTTTTTTAAAACAACTTAACAACAGGGTGGGAGGGGAGAGATGTTCCCCGATTAACGGCTTAGCTAAAATGGTGCCGCATCTCGCGAGATCTTGCTCCCTGGACTCGGAAGCAGGCGGAGACCCAGACCGCCGCTACCTGAGTACGGAGGGGGATGCCTTCCCCCCCATGGTCTGTTGCCCCATCTGCTACACGCGGCGGGGCTCTCAAACCAGGAATCCAGGTCCGTATAGTATACTAGGGAAAACAAATATATACAGATGCTAATTTTGCCCCAACCAATTACATCTTATTTAACATTTAAAGACTAACACCGATTGGTTAGGGCAAAATTAGCACCATTTTTAACAATAAGAACTTTTATTGAATCTCCCTGATAGTGTATAGTTAAGATAACAGAGGCATACATTCAATCCAATCACTAAATAAAAGTTGGTGTGTCTATAAAAATAGTTATAAGAATTATGAACATCTTAATGACCAGCAAACCTGATTATAAATCTAGGTACACACAGTACCGATAAAGCCCTGATAGTATTGGATCCAATGGTATCAGGGCTTTGTTGGTTTTGTGTGTATCTAGCTTTCCTGAACAAACGTTTGGGTCGGCCAAGCGGTCGTTAGGGGAAAGATTTCACTTGGCCACGGTAGACTCCCTATAGAGAACGTTATCCCTATGCTGTGTATAGCTCGGGACTGTGTGTATCGTGATTGTTGAAAAATGATCTTACAGATCCTGTCTGTCATCTTGGAATTTGTCTCGGTGTTTTTTTTTTCCCGTTTTTTTTTTTTGGCTATGTGTTGGATCATTGTCTGCCTGGTCTGTCCCCTCCCTTAATTATCTGCCTACCTGTGTGCTGTGTTCTGCCCTGGCTGGCTGTTCCTGTGCCTAATAAGACCGTGCCATCCAATTCCGTGATATCCCTGCAGCTCCATGCTTTGGCTTTAGGACCCAGGAGAGTGGGAAATCCGAAATTGTCTCCCATTGACCAAAGATCATCACTTGATGCTTGCTGCTGCTGCATCAATATGCATATACTTCCCGCCGCATATGCTCAATGAGGGGGAGGAGCGGCTGAGGACAGAGCCAGGAACCTTTATTATGGATGTGGTCTGTGAGGTATGCAACTTAAGCAAGCTGCTTTGCTGCCCAATGTGTGGGGTGTGGGGTCACTGGGGGTGGTTTTTTTTGTGCTGCTGCCTGGTGGTTTTTTTTTTTGCTTAAGTACCATGCCCTGGTCTGGGTTTTTAAGAATTGTTTGAGGTCACTGCCTGAGTTGGGTTGTTAGTGCTGCTCACTAGGACATTGCCTGGGACAACAAGAGTGTGAAAGTGTTTGAAAAATACAGCTTCCAGCATTCCCTTAGTGTTTGTAGAGGAATGCTGGGAGTTGTAGTTTTTAACAGGTGGCCTCTCTTAGTTTAAGGCCTGTGTAAGAGTGTGTGGTCACCAATGGTGGGTTGTTGGTGCTGCCTGCTGTGTTTTTTTTAATTATTTTTATTGCTTAAGTCGGTGAGAGGGGAATTGAATGGGATTATTAGGTTGGGTCAGGGTGGGCTGACTGGAGGTTGTGACTTTAAGGTGACCCTGAGATTGTCTCTGACCTTGGGACTGTTCTGAGAAAAGGGTAGTGGTGACTTAGCTGCACTTCTAAATTAAAGACTTTAATCTGTCTGACTTTAACTATGTCCATGTTGTGGCCAGTTTATATATTTTATAACTCCACCTAAGAAGATGGTTTAGCCATGTCTGTGTTCCTTTATAGACAGGCCCTAGTTGCAGATTTCCTTGTTTCAAGCTGTTGGTTTCTTTAAATATCCCATTCATGTGTGCAAGCACCGCCCATTCACAATCCACGCCCACAAAAATAACCCTCACCCACTTGTCTGTATCGCCGTGTTTTCCCTGTGCCCCCCCCCCTTGGAGAACTTTCTGCGGACGCCCATGCTTAAGGCTACAATTTGTTTTAGATTCGTAGCATCATTCATATCGGTGTTCGATGCTAGGAAACACTCTCATTGCCAGAATGATATGCCCAGACTTGCCCCCATAAAAATGTAAAATACAACTAGAAAAGAACAACTAGAAATGAAAGCCAACAGAAATGATGAAATCTAACAAATGGAACAGCATTGCATAGTTGTCTCTTGTCATTTTAGCTCACGGCCAAATTTATGTTGAGTGTCCTTAATTAAGTCTTCGTTCACGCTACTAAACACAAAACGTAAAACAGTAAAAGGCATTTATATGCAACGCGTTTCACACACTTTTGTAGGTGTGGAGTTTGCAATATTTTATATACAGAAAAATAGGGCTGTCCAGTCATTTAAGTTGCTTTCAATGGGGGAATCCCATCTTTATTCAGTGCAGATACAAAAAACACATGATGCTTCGGCGCTATGGCCTTTATCAAGTGATCACACTTTGAAAGCAATTTAAATAATTGGACAGCCCTATTTTTCTATATATTAAGACTATATATGTGGCCAAGAGGATCTGGACATCTAGTAGGTTCCCGGTTTATTACATTTGTTAGTTAAGTTTGCAATGTCAACATACCTACACTTTTATTGAGTGCACTTCCAGACATACAGACAATACGTGCAGCAGTGCATTTTTTAAACGCATCAGATTGCATTGGATATCAACGTGTCAGTGAGAATCTTAAAATGTATGTCTACGGGAAAATAAATGGCATCTTCACCATTTATAAGAGAACACAGATCAGATGGGTTAGAAAACCTATTTCACTTTGGCTATAATACCTTTAGTTATAGTGATGGTATATAAACATTTTATAATACAGAATATCAATAATAAAGCTTATCAAATTAGAACACATGCTCAAATAAGAGGTTCCACAATGACACACAAAAGATCTCTAGACTCTCTCTAGCTAATACATAAACTGATTTCCCGTAAACACCAACTGCTGCAATTCTTTATAACGTAGAATTGATTCTACTTTGATGGTAATTTGACATTTTAATTCTTTTGTATGTACCTGCTAATGGACAATCAGGGTTATTCAATAAAAGTTCTTATCGTTTAAAATGGTGCTAATTTTGCCCCAACCAATCAGATGTTAGCTTACATATGCTAAATAAAATCTGATTGGTTGGGGCAAAATTAGCACCATTTTTAACGATAAGAACTTTTATTCTCCCTGATTATTTTCTATTGTGACTTGTTGGCAGGTAACAAACTTTGTTTAAAAGGTAAAAAAACACCAAATTACTTAAATTCCTGGGATTAATGGGCTTAAACTGACATATTTTTAACATTGAATTATTGAATCCAGCATTAAAAACTCGCCAATGTATTAATTCATATTAGTTAAATTGGTAGTAAGAAAAGGAATTTATCAGCAATATATTTGTCATTTTTAAAAATACTTTCTGTCATTTTGAAGTGTTGTGCTTTACAAGGTGGGGCTGTACCTGTGGAACAACTAGAGAGAAAAGCAGGCAACCACAAGGTAGGGATTTTAGTATTTAAGAAGTGTGCAGTGTAATATATAATATATACACTGTATACACTGTTTGTCTTAATGAAGGCATTATGGGTTGCATTGAAATACTCATAATAAAGATCTGGGGGGATGAAGGTAAATCATGTGTGGCCAGAGATCCAAGGCTAGTTACACACAAGGTGATATTTCAGCAAGTGATTGCTCAGCAGGGACAAATGACTGTCAGTCGCGGCAAAAAGTGGCTGCGGCCAACAGTTCGTGTGACCAATCATGCGGTTCCATAGGGAACTACAGGATCGGTTGTGATTTACCGACATGTCTGATTGCCCGTTCATCTGACTCGGTCACGGACAGCTGCCCCACACCAGCAGATATTTCCGGCCGGCCAACTGGTGCCGTGACCGCATGAGTATCATTCTCCTTTGAACTAATTTTGAACATATTGTAATACAGTTTGTGGGTGTTACACAGATCATTTTAGGTGGAAAAAAGCAACAGTCCATCAAGTCCATGAGTTTTCCACTCAAATGACCATTACATGCCATTAAACTTAATTTGCCACTATGCAGGTTTATTTAAATCAGTTTATTTGGTGGAGACATCACGCACTTTGGTGGAGACATCACGCATTTTCCTGCACAATTTAGTATCATCAGCAAACACAGAGATAATTCTCACAATGCCCAACACTAAGTCATTTAGAGAGGTTAGAGTGTACCAGACCTACGACAGACCCCAGAGGAACACTAACAACACTGGTCCAACTGGAAAATGTTCCATTAATAACCACTCTGTAATCTATCCTTTAGCCAGTTCTCAATCTAAGTACAAATAAAGGTAGAGAATAGAGAATAGGCCACTGTCTCTTATCTTACATAATAAACTTTTATTTATTTAAATAACTTTTATTACCATATGAGGTACCATATTATCATATGAGGTACCATATTACCATATAGGGTACCATATTACCATATGAGGTACCATATTACCATTATTTGGATTTTGCTGTTGCCATCAGACAGATTTGGCAGGGCCTATAAAGCCTAAAAACATGTTGCAACCTAGTTAAAATGTTGCAATCTAAAAAGTCTTTGAATATCCCTTAATATTCCTAAAGCTTCCCCACCATAGATGTCAAACTGACAGGCCTATAATTAACTGGCTGGGAATGCAGTAACCTTTTTAAATGTGGATACCACAGCAGCAATCTGACAATCTGACAATCAACCAGATCTTAAGCCTTGTACACACGTTGGATAATTGTCGTACGATGCAGACGACAAACGAGCAATCGCATGATATCCGTACAAAAATATAGCATCAACGATCGTCAAAGACCAACGACCATCAACTATTGTCGGCTTTTTCAGACGGCAAACCTGGCGAATTTGTTCTGCCGATTATCGTATATTTGTACATGGTCGGCAGATTATCGTTAACGTTCTACGAAAAAATCTATAGAAGATGCATGCGCTGCTTTCGTAATTGCTCAATGATACGAACGTTACGTTATGTACGAACGTCTATATCTAACGACTATCGTGGTGACTAATTGCTGTGTGTACAGATGACGTTTCAATTATGAGGATTAACGATAATGTCGTTAAACAGTCGTCGGCTGCATCGTACGAAAATTATCCAACGTGTGTACCAGGCTTTAGGCTGGGTACACACAAAGGGACTATTTGTCCCGACCGAGCGTTCACTACGAGTGAGCACTTGGCCAGGACAAATGTCTGTTGGTCGTGGCAATAGTGGCCATGGCCAACAGTTCGTATGACCGCTCGTGCGGTCCCGTAGGGAACCAATTAGCATATCACAGCAAGTGTTAAGGGTGTGATTGGATAGTGGCTAAGAGGTGTTATAGGAACGCCCAGAATAAGGTGTCAAAACAGCATTGTACATGGCAGACAGTTGGTGTCAAACCCCCCCACCTCTATTTAGGCTTGGTTTCTTTATTTTCACATAAATGGCCTCCTTAACACCTCTCTTGAACCAGTCACGTTCCTTTGCCAATATGTTAACATTACAATCTTCAAAGGTGTGTCCTTTATCCTTAAGATGCAGGTACACGGCTGAGTCCTGACCCGAGGAATTGGCTCTTCTGTGCTGGGCCATACGTTGATGCAGTTGCTGTTTGGTCTCCCCCACATACAAATCAGAGCATTCTTCACTGCACATATTATCGTTTAAAATGGTGCTTATTTTGCCCCAACCAATCAGATGTTAGCTTTCAAATGTTAAATAAGATTTAATTGGATTTAATTATCACCATTTTAAACTATAAGAACTTTTATTGAATCTCCCTGCTAGTATGTTTTGCACTTCTTCCTGGGTCAGATAATCTTCTGTTTTCAATGAGCTAGAAGTGGATCCATTATAAAGGCTTTACTTGTTTGCTGGTGCCTTATTAGTGTAAACACAAGCAAAAAAGGAGTTTAAGATTTGTGCCTTCTCTTTGTTACTCATGCGCCAGCCTGTGAGTCTCTGAAAGCAAAGGAGTGCAGCTTAATTTCAGGTGTATTTTATTAGTCTAAACTAAACACATGCAGAATGCAGCCTGCAACATGCATTTGTAAGTTTAAAATCTCAATAGTTTTCAAATGTTGGTAAAAGGATTGACTATACACCATGGGAAATACAAAGATACTGGCCATGCCTATAGCTGAAAAATGGTGGTCCCAACTGTGCAACTTTCAATAGCTTCAGATGAATAAATCTTCACTGTCAAAAAGCATTTTGTGTATAGCACATTGTTTCTGGCAGAACATCCAAATCGAGTAATTAAATGAGCATATACCACCCAGATACAGATACCGTATATACTCGAGTATAAACAGAGTTTTTCTGGCTGAAAAATCAGCCTGAAAACTTAAACTCGGTTTATACTCGAGTCACTACTTACTTTACCAATCTGTTAGCCACGCGCTCATTCCCTGTACTGGCGCGCCGGCTAACGTCACTGCCCGGCGCCAATTAGTGACATCAGCCGGTGCCCCAGTACAGGGAATGAGCGCGCAGATGCCGGATTATTTACCGTAACGAATGTACTTCAATGCTGGCACAGAGGCTGCACAACAGGCACAAGTCCCGACAGGACAGGAAGCCACAAGTTACTGGATGGACACAGAGGAGGGCCCACAGGTACACACTGAACTGGGTGGGAGGGGGAGGGTATAGATGTTTGGAAACTACAACTCCCAGCTAATAAAGCATGCTGGGAGTTGTAGTTTCCAGACATCTGGAGTGCCAAGGAATAAGAATGTAGTTGTCTTTTAAAAGAACAGCAGAATTCTCGTACAGTAATAGTCATATCCAGTATGTCTATTACTGTATGGGAAATCTGCTGTCCATTTAAAGGGCAGCTAAAAAACAATACAGAATAAGAAGGAGAATGTTATCTATTGTTGCCTTCTGATTCTGTATTGTTTTGAGGCTTTAGTTGCCCTTTAAATGGACAGTAGAATTCCTATACAGTAGTCCCATACAGTAATGGCCATACAGGATTTGGCTATAACTGTATGTAACATAGTAACATAGTAACATAGTAATTAAGGTTGAATACATACGTCCATCAAGTCCAACCTATCCACTAAAGCCTCAAAACAATACAGAATCAGAAGGCAGTAGTGGTCATAATTTCTACCCTCGGTTTATATTCAAGTCAATCACTTTAATTTGTTTTTCCAGGTAAAATTGAGTATCTCAGTTTATACTCGGGTCGGTTTATACTCAAGTATATATGGTACATATAATAATAACAGTATAATAATAACTAGTATAGGACTGCCAGTACAAGACTCACATCATACATAAATTAGACTTATCACTCCCTAACAAAAACTTCAGTGGAGAAATTATACTACCTATATACTTGAGTATACGTCAACCCGAGTATAAGCCGATGTACATACAGTATTTTTTGTGTTCAATAATTTTTATTAGATTTTGAAAATTTCAACTTTTTTTTCATACAATAACATTTTCTTTTAGAACAAGCATGTATAGTTATTTGTACATTTTCATTGACATATTTATCATAAACATTATGTCGATTCATATTTGGTAATGGATCTCACAGTTAGACTGTTTCTGTTTTGCAGTTAGAGAGGGTTCAGTCTATTTTTTAGATCTATTAAAACAGTATTAAAACAATAACTTCTCAGCATATTGGCTGCTTAACCAGAGAGACCAGTCTTGGAGAATAGATGCATGGAATCATGCAGTATATGAAATATTCTCTCGTTTATCATTATAGAATTGATTCTACGAAATGCTGTTTTACAGTCCAAGGAGGTCTTTTTCCATTGTGTCCCTATATGGATTTTCGTAGCCAACATTATATATTGTATACATTTGTTGTGCTGTTTAGCTAAATCTGGTATCTCAGGGTGTCTGATAAGATTGTAAATCCAGATTTCCATAGAGCTTGTACTATTTGGCAATCCCACCATATTTGCATGAAATTTCCCCTTTGTTTACAGCCCCTAAAACATAACGGGCTAACGTCTGGATATATTTACTTTATATATTCTATACATAACTTTCAAAGAGGTTTCTTTAAGAGCTATATTCAGACTTCCTTTATTTAATATCTCAAAAGTTTCGACCCATTCTTCCTGATCCCTTTCCTCCATTTCTCCTCCAAGTGTAGCCTTTTTCTAGATATCCTGGTTTATAGGAGGGGTTATGGGCCCTATTTATAAAAGATCGGTATCGTTATCGTAAAATACCGATCGTTATCGTAAAATAACGACCGTATTTTTACCGATAACGACCGTTATTTACCGGTAACGACCGTTATTTACCGATAACGACCGGGTTCTACCGATACCGTCCGGGTTTTACCGATAACGACCGTTATTTACCGATATCGGTAAATAATGGTCGTTATCGGTAAATAACGACCAGTATTTACCGATAACGACCGGTATTTAACGATATCGGTAAATACCGGTCGTTATCGGTAAATAACGGTCGTTATCGGTAAAAACCCGGTCGTTATTTTACGATAACGATCGGTATTTTACAATAACGATACCGATCTTTTATAAATAGGGCCCTATGTGTTGTAGTCATGAGAGAAGGGAGCCCTGTGAGCTTGTATCTCTGTTTGATTTTGGCCCAAAGTTTAAGGGTTGTTAAAGCTAGGGCTGGTTGTTCTTGGTAGGTTTCTGATTTTTGTTGGGATCCATGCTACTGTGTCTATGGGCCCTATTTATAAAAGATCGGTATCGTTATCGTAAAATACCGATCGTTATCGTAAAATAACGACCGTTTGTTTACCGATAACGACCGTTATTTACCGATAACGACCGGTATTTACCGTTAACGACCGGTATTTACCGATAACGGACGTTATTTAGCGATATCGTTAAATACCGGTCGTTATCGTTAAATACCGGTCGTTATCGGTAAATATCGGTCGTTATCGGTAAATAACAGTCGTTATCGGTAAATAACGGTCGTTATTTTACGATAACGATCGGTATTTTACGATAACGATACCGATCTTTTATAAATAGGGCCCTATGTGCTGTGGGGATATTAAGTCATTTTCTATGATAGTCCATCTGGGGATATTTGATGTTTGTTGCCATGTTACCAAACATGTGATCTGGGCTGCCAACTAAAGGGCAATTAAAGCCTCAAAACAATACAGAATCAGAAGGCAATCTTTTTAACAATAGATACCATCCTCCTGATTCTGTATTGTTTTTAGGCATTAGTTGCTCTTTAAATGGACAGTAATCCCATACAGTAACCCCCAATTCCTTGGCACTCCAGATGTTTGGAAACTGCAACTCCCAGCATGCTTTAAATGTTAAGATTTAGCCTTTAACACTTTCATTATCAGCCAACATATGGCTAGATTGATGTATAAATAACATAACCCACTGTATATTTCACAAAAAAACAGTAACAGCAATGGTGACAGATCAGCAGGATTCTTCTCACTGTGCCATCGATTTCTCAAATGGCTTTAATCCAGCTTAATATTTCCAAGTAGTCCTCATAAATCAACCCAAAAACCCTCATAAATCAACCGAAAAATCCCCAAGCAAAATACAATACTATCCATGGAGGGGCTAGAAATAGAATCCAATAAGTGATTATAATAGAACATTTAAAGGGCATGTCCACCCCCAAAACTATAATCCCCCCCCCCCACTACTGGCCCCATCATGTAGTGTAGTTTAATCCTTACCTCACATCCCAGCTCCATAAGGTTCTCCTGTAGTCCCCCCCCCCAAAGTCCCAAAAACTGCCCACCAGGAGGATAGCAGAGTCCATATAGGACTCTGCCTCCTACCTGGCCTCCGGGAGAAGTTTGGCATGCGTACGGTAGCCCTTCTGGTGTGTACCCAGCTTTAGCTTTCAGTCACAGAGCAGTAGGGGCAGGTAGAGCAGCGGAAGCAAGCAAACTTTGTGGTAATGGGCATAAAATAATTTGCCCAAGTTATTAAACTAACTGCTTTCATTTATCCATATATGAGAGCAGGCTTTTTAAGAATTATATTGAGAACATGGCATGTAAGCAATTTGAATCAAATTGGATGTCCATTAGGCACATCCCAGTGTGTCTAGTGCACCTCCAATTTAATTGAAGCCTAAGCAAGCCTAGTGCTCATCCAATTGAATTCAAATTGCTTACATACATACATGTAGTTAGTCCTTTTAAAGGCCTGCCCTTCTGTATGGATTTTTTTGTATTACATTATTATATTAAACAGGTCCCTAGCTGGACTCTAGAATGTGTGGATGCAGAGGATTCCATTTTTATTTATAAACTAGCAGAGTACTTGGCTTTGCATGTTTTTTTCCAATGAAAACCTTGTTTCACAAACAGATGGCAACACAAAGGTCAGATTAGAGTCCTGCGCAGGTCCAATTTTTTAGGTCCGCACCTGACCCTCAACCATAAAACCATTAACTGCACCCACTTTCCTGGTGGGTTCCATAACCACACGTGACCCGACCTGCAAGAAGTCAGACCCACAACCCGCACCTAAAATTAAACCGACCTTGCAAGCTGACATACACTTGCTACCGGATCCAACCTGCAACCCGGAATTAATATACACGCAACCCGCTACCTGCCCCGACAACACAGCTTTGTAACTGTACCTGAACTGCAACCCATTTAAAATCACTGTGTTTTACCCAAACCTGAACCACAAATTGGGTGAACAGTGGGTGCTCAAACCGATGCAGGACTTACCCAATTAACTTAAAACGGGTTGAAAAAAGGGATAAAAAGTTGGAAAGTAGCCTTTGTTTTTTTAGGGGTACTGAAACGTGCATGTACCAGGGGCTTATCTAGGGTCTAAGAAGATCAAGGGCACTCTTGGGCACTCCATGCGCCACGCAAATTTTTTCAGGCCACACCCCTTTCTCCTCCCCAATTAATCCACACCTGTACTTAATACAGACCGCCAAAAAGACACAGACAGATAGACAACCACAAACATAGACACACAGCTCGATAGTGATAAACAGGCAGAAAGACAGTGAAATAGACAGACAGAGATAGAGATCAGAGAGTTGGACAGAGAGAAACAAATTAATGACACAAAGGCACAGTAAACTGGCAATTTCATTATATACTGGTAGCAATTTGGTCATTTTAAACTTACTGTTGTGTTCAGTTGTAGTCAGACGCTTGCCCACACCTTTGGCCAGGGAGACCTTCTTGTACCTTCTACATGAACCTCTGCCCCTATCAATCTCTATCTGTCCCTCTCTCTCTCTGTATATCTATCTCTATCTGTCCCTCTCTCTCTCTCTGTATATCAATCTCTATCTGTCCCTCTCTCTCTCTCTGTATATCTCTATCTGTCCCTCTCTCTGTATATCTATTTCTATCTGTCCCTCTCTCTCTCTCTCTGTATATCTATCTCTATCTGTCCCTCTCTCTCTCTCTCTGTATATCTATTTCTATCTGTCCCTCTCTCTCTCTCTCTCTCTCTCTCTGTATATCCATCTCTATCTGTTCCTCTCTCTCTCTCTGTATATCTCTATCTGTCCCTCTCTCTCTGTATATCTATTTCTATCTGTCCCTCTCTCTCTCTGTATATCTATCTCTATCTGTTCCTCTCTCTCTCTGTATATCTATCTGCCTCTTGTCTATCTGTCTCCAGGGGTGCCCCTACCATGAAGCAAACTGAAACATTTGCTCAGGGCGCACCCCTGCGGGAATACTTAAAAGGCAGCAGTTAAAAAAAAAAACCTTCCTGCAATAACATATTTTAGCACCAGACCACCAATTAGTGTTCAGTTGGCCCTCCAGTTCACCAGTCAGCCCACCATACCCACCTGCACTATCCATGCCTATGTTCCCTGATGAAGCCACACCCGCTTCACATGTCACCCCTCGTCCGTCGATAGGCGGCATTTAAAAGTTGTTTCAGGTGTCAAAAACTCTAGGAACACCCCTGTCTGTCTCTTTCTATCTATGTCTATCTGCTTCTTGTCTATCTCTGTGTCTTTCTATCTAACTCTGTCTGACCATCTCTCTATCTATTTTTCTATCCATCTCTTTCTATCTATCTATCTATCTATCTATCTAACTCTGTCTGTCTATCTAACTCTGCTATCTATATATCTATCTATCTATCTACCTAACTCTGTCTGTCTGTCTAACTCTGCCCCTGTATCTATCTAACTCTGTCTGTCTATCTAACTCTGCATGTGTATCTATTTATCTATCTAACGCTGTGTATCTATTATCTATCTAACTCTGCTATCTATCTATCTAACTCTGCTATCTAACTCTGCTATCTGTCTATCTCTGCTATCTATCTATCTATCTATCTAACTCTGCTATCTATCTATCTATCTATCTATCTAACTCTGCTATCTATCTATCTATCTATCTATCTATCTAACGCTGCTATCTATCTATATATCTATCTATCTAAATCTGCTATCTATCTATCTATCTAAATCTGCTATCTATCTATCTACATCTATCTATCTAATGCTGCTATCTATATATCTATCTTATCTAACTCTGCTATCTATCTAACTCTGCTATCTATCTATCTATCTATCATCTATCTATCTAACTCTGCTAACTATCTAACTCTGTCTATCTATCTATCTGTCTATCGCTCTAACTGTCTATCTATCTATCTATCTATCTGTCTATCGATCTATCTAACTCTTTCTATCTATCTAACTCTGCTATCTATCTATTTAACTATCTATCTATCTAACTCTATCTATCTATCATCTATCTAACTCTGCTATCTATCTATCTATCTATCTTATCTAAAAAGAGTAATAGTGTGCACTCTACCTTCCAAAGATATAGGGCCTGGGTGCTGCTGTAGATTACTTAAATATCCAACATTGTAGTAAGATACAGAGCAATCGCAGGACTTGTGCAAAATACTTTAAATTTTATTTCATATGCAACAAAACAGTTAGCGACATTTTGGTCTTTGTCTTAGACCTTTCTCATACCTTGGATATCCAACAAAGCTGAATATCTATCTATCTATCAATCTATCTATGTATCTAACTCTGTCTGTCTATCTATCATCTATCTATCATCTATCTATCATCTATCTATCTCTATCATCTATCTATCATCTATCTATCTATCCTCTATATATCTATCTATCATCTATCTATCTATCCTCTATATATCTATCTATCATCTATCTATCTATCTATCTATCTATCATCTATCTATCTATCTATCATCTATCTATCTATTTGGAAACGTAGGGGCTTTCTGCAACTTGCGGGGGTGACATCAGCGTGTCAACGTTGCACATGGCGTAATTGCGCCGGCTGCTCGACGTGCCCAGAAGTTAGCGCGCAGTTCGGGGCACTTCTGCAGGTAAAGTCCGTTAAAACATTCGGAGCACTTTGCCAAATATCTGGGGCACGTGCCCCGAATGTTTTAACGTAGATACGCCACTGGTATGTACCAAGTCTCATCAAAATTTCCCAGCTGTTCGTAAATGTTTGTGGAACATACATACACACATTGACATTTATATATATAGAAATGATCTACCCAATCACCACTCACAAAGGAGGTAGGAGTTTTACTGTAAGCCTTGCTATTAATTCTATCTCATCCCTAACTTAAATACTAGGGGATAAAGAAAGAGGATTCCATTACAGTCATAGAGGCCTATATATAAACCAGCGATATTGGTATCTGTATTTTATAATGCAGCCGTAATATGCCATGATCATAAAATATTGATCGTTATCTGTATTTCATGGCCATGACATTATAGAAAGATTGCAGATTAAAACCTCACAATGTTGTTCCAATAGCCGATACAGTGCGGATTTAAATGCTAAGCAGTATAACGATTTTACCATGAAGACGGCATTTATACTGCAGTTGTAAAATACTGTCCCAATCATAAAGGAAACAGAAAAGTTGAATTGTCCTTTAATTCATATGCCCTTTGTATTGCTTGTGGGCAATTTGGAAGGGACCTCATATAGACTATTAATTCTTTTGTTGACATAAATCTTAATACAACGACAATTGGGAACAGCGCACACCGGCCTAGGCTGTGATCTTCACTATGTGTGTACATTTTTAATGCGATTTAAATAAATGTGAAATTTTAAACAGAAACACAGCTGCAGCTGATAGTGTTCCGGTGTGCGCCGTTCCCAATTGTTGTTGTATTGAGTGTGGTTTGGACGGAGCGAGGGGTCCAGGGCATGCAGCACCTGGACCACCCAGGAATACGAGTGAGTTTGACTTACCATATTGGTGTTCTACGAGGATGTTTTGAACATATCAATTGAAGGCATTAACCTCAGAGACTGGTCCGGGGAATGTGCACCCGGGCCATTGAAAGTGGAAAGTGAGTCCAGCTCATAAGGGGCTTGTTTATTAAATCCTGTTTAAAAGAATTTTGGGTGTATAATTTGAATTGGAACCTTTCCTTCAGACACCCCATAGGTGTATAAGGGAATTTTTGCTATTTTTGTATTTTGTTTCTTAAACATAAATCTTATATTATTAAAATGGAACAGACATTTTAATAAGATCCTTGCAGTAGTGTTTTAGCTTATTGGCCAGCTTCCCTCTCTCTTCCTTGGTAAATTACACTAAGCATGCCTAAGCCAGTGGTGTTGGGAGGACTTATAACTAAACAATAAACAACAAAATTCACTGCCAGCCCTTCCCTGAGGTCTCACAAAAGGCACATACACAGCTGCTGCAAGCTATTCAATAGCGGTGTTGCGGCTCTTCCTGTTAGACTATTTAATGTCATCTAATAGCTGGCATTAAATACCCCCAGGGATTAATCCTGCAAAACCGCTATTGGATCTCCTGCCTGGAGCAGCTGTGGATCTGGGAAAATCTCAGTTGAGGAATCATTTAAGTTAAAAAATTTATTTACTTTGGTTCTCCTTAAAATTAATTAGAACTCGTAAATAAATCAACATTCAGTATGCTGCATGTTAGATAAAGTTGTGTGCAAAACTGGGCACACCGGACAACTTAAACATAGTCAATTTTACAAGATATGCTAACCATACATTGAATCGACATTACATCAATTCGACACCCAATCCAACAAACGTCAAATCGTTTGTAATGTCTAACAGTGTGTAAGTTTTACTTGCCATGATCCCTGTGACATTTTCCACTAAGATCATTATTTGCAATAAATATTAAAGGCGGAATGTTGAATTAAAAATGATTGTCCCCGGTGGTTTTTGGAATATCAGACGTTTTGTCAGCTATGGCCAGCTTGGAACTAGTAAACAACTAATGCAGGAAACAAAGACACAAAAATAACTGTGTAACATGGAAAGGTTCAAGAAAGCCTGTTTCTAAAGCAAGCCATACTACCAGCGAGTAGAAACCAAAATAACACTTAGAGAGCGCTGCACTTGTGCTACTATTTCTTTTCCTTTACTGAGAACAAATACAAATTGAAGTGGATCTTATAGAGGGATGAGTACTGTAGGATAAGGTGATACCTTTATATTATGGGCTAACAGTTAATGCATACAGACAAGCTTTCGATAGACAGCTTGTCTGTAAAAATTAACTGTTAGTCCATAATAAAAAGGTGTCACCTTATCCTACAGAACTCATTCTTTTAGTATATGCTACTGGACTAACACGGCTACAGCCATTTTATCTTATAGAAGAAAAAAACAAAAGTAGACAGATAAAACACAAATATTCTGTAAGTGTCTTTACGGTATTAATGAGCGCTTCATGCAGGACTTGTGCACACTAGATGCAATTCATGCACTTTTTTGAATGCATGCGGTGTGCATTCTGCATGGTCTCATTTTTATCCATAGAAATGCCATTTTACAATTTCCTAATGACTTGCGATGCCTTTTGTAAAGGCACTGCTGTCTATCTATTAATGCCTAGATTTTAACACATTGCAAACACACAGTAAAATGCACCGCAATTAAAAAAAAACATATAGTAAATAAGGGTTCAGGTCTTGCATGCTTTGTATTTGTAGTGTAAACTAAACTTCAGACAGGATACCCCAGGACCGCTGATTTCATCACAATGGACAAATCTGAGATTTATTCCTGGTTCTCAGAGGAACATTTGTACAGTACTAGGAACACTGCAGGTCTGTTGTAACCAGAAACACACGCTATGACATTATATTGATTTGGGTCTTCAACATTATTTTTTGCCCTACAAAAAGTAATAAAATCGAATAAACTTACAATAAAAAACATCTCAAACCATTTTAATTGAAATGTCAATGCAATATCTCATTTTATATTATTTAGATATTAACACAAATCTTTGCTGGTTATTTTAATCAACTAGCATTGCTCAAAGGCAAAAACAAGGGGAACGCTAATTATGTTTTTTTTATTGCTTTTGAAATTCAACATAGTAATGAAGCAACATGCGAACTCATTAAAAAAATCTATTACTAAAATTTTTTTTTTAAAATTCTGCTTGCATAAATACCTTATTGATTGGTGACCCTATAGCAGGGCTTCCTTCCTGTCTACAAAATACATTTTAGTCATTGTTTAGAAATTAGATTTCATAGATGTTTATGATCGCCTGGGAATATATCATTTGACTTCATTTAGCATGGAGAGGTATTTGTATAAATATCATATGTATCCACACAAAAGGCCAGCAACATTAGATAAAAAAGTTCTAAAATTGTATTTGTTGATATGAAATTGTATTGTTTTATTAAAACGTTTCTATGCCTAGATCTGTTAAATTAATTTTTGGATATATGTTAAGGGTTTTTTGTTTTTTTTAAAGAAGATACATCAAACAATGATTTGTTACCAGATACTAGTCTATGTTGTGCTTTTATTTAGATGAGCCTCGGTACCTGTGTAGGTACTGATTTAAGCAGGCAGAGGCAAAGTGAAAACTAAACTATGAACTATCAGGCCAAGAACATTTCTATAGTAGGTATAATCAGTGTAGTATTGCTTTATTACCTAAGACCTTTCAGTCGTCTATCCATTTCAAATTTTCTTTATTTTTTTTGGACAGTGTTTTTTTCTCTTTTATAGTATATTAACCAAGATATTTACATCACACAGCAGAGACGTCCCTTGTAAGTTAAATACCTGTAAACTTCTCTATTGTTTATATGATATAAAAATATCATATAAATATATCAAATATATAAGGACAGAGATGTAGTAAATTAAATAACTATTATCCAGATATCTTACATTTCTATTAATAGGGCACAGATTTATAATATGGCCCTTCACCGCAATTTCAAACGTATTAAACATTAATACAATCCTGCTCAATAACACAACACACACACAACTACAGTACAACAATGAGGAAAGCTACAGCAGCATACTTGAAGAATGATTGATGGAATATTCTTGTGGCACACTGAAGCTAGTTTTCCCCAGGACTGTGACACTTTCTTGTTGACAATATTTAAATTATAAACTCCATTTCAGAAGATACAGCCTGAGATGAAGTTACTATAGCTAGCTGTTATGTACAGTATATGCTTTTGTAATCATTTAGACACCCTTGTCTCACACATTTCTAAACACAAAATGTGTTTTTATCCCTTAAAATGAAATGTATACACTGTATATGCAGTTTGTTGTATTCTTGAGCCAATAGGGTATATCTGGTTCTATAAACTTTCAGATCTCAAACTTTCAGATCATGGCACAGTTGGCAATGTAAAAGTCTGTTTTGCCAAACTGTACTGGGTTCTATTCTAATGGACTTTAAATGTAATCAATATCGTGTAGTTAAACTATATTTACATAATTAATTTTGCTTGAAAAAGACAAGTTATTGTATTATATTCCTGCATATTTGAACGGTGTCCCACAATTTTGGAGGTAAATAAACGGAATTTGAAACAGATATGTCCAACACATCGAAGAAGATTTCTAGAATAGGAGCACCACTGTGGCCCAGCACACAATTTGAGAAACACTGTTCTATAATACAGATAAACTGCAGTTCTTACACTTTAGATATCAGATATCTTTAATAAGGAAAGTAACAATACAAAAATCTTACCATACAGTGAAGAAATGAAAAATCAGCCAGGCAAGATCTTTTCTTTCTTCTTAAAAATCATCAGAGGTAGAAGACTGGAGGTGGAATAGGTGGCTATCCCCAGACCATCAAAAAGATGAAAATGGAGCAGTTGGGCTGTGTGGAGGTGTTTGAGGGGCTGCTATGTGGAGGAGGGGAGAAAAGGAGGAAGAAACCAGAGATGTGTCATAGCTGCTTTCTGTGATAACTCACATACATATCCGCTTCCTGCTCCTCTTACAGAAAGGTAAATCTAAGCAGAAAAAAAAGACATTAAAGCTGTAATATCCTGCAGAATCTAGCGTCTGCACTGTGGTCATTTGGAAGATTTTTTTAGTTTCACTTGTTCCACACCAATCACTAAAAGAGATGGCCGAACTTTCAAAAGGTCCGTTTTCGAACTTTCGAACTATATGGAAAGTTCAAAAACTGACCCATTAAAGTCAATGGTAGTCAAATAGTTCAAAAAGTTCGAATGAAATACAATTAAAATATCAATGGTAACTTAATGTAAATGGCTGTGGGACCTGGGAAATGGTCTGGGGAACACGTTCGAATATCCAGGACTTTCAAAAACTCGATTTTACTATCACGTGTGCTACTTTCGAGCTGTTGATTTCGAACATTCGATAATTATCCCACGAACGACTTGCAGATTCGATGATTTGATACTCGCGTATAGGTATAATAGACATTTCACTCGTGGAATTGATACTCGAGTATAGGTATAATAGACATTTCACTCGTGGATTTGATACTCGAGTATAGGTATAATAGACATTTCACTCGTGGATTTGATACTCGCGTATAGGTATAATAGACATTTCACTCGTGGATTCGATACTCGCGTATAGGTATAATAGACATTTTACTCAAGGATTCGATACTCGCATATAGGTATAATAGACATTTTACTCAAGGATTCGATACTCGCGTATAGGTATAATAGACATTTTACTCAAGGATTCGATACTCGCATATAGGTTTTACTCGCGGATTCGATATTTACTCGCAAATAGGTATAATAGACATTTACTCGTGTATAGGTATAATTGTTCGGCTCGAACTCAGGTTCGAGTTCTAGTCCATCTCTACTCACTAATATAAGGATATATTAGGGCCAATTAAGTCCTTCACTTTATAGGTACAGAAAAGAATAGTTAGATAGACAGTAAGCTTAAACAGTATTTAAATGTTAAGAGTTTGAGGAATAAAATGCAATGTTGAAATAAAAATTCTGTTTTATGCTTATCACAAATATTCCCTGTAAACAATTACATTTCTAATTCTGTATAATGTGTTTAGTTTATCTCTTTCATGTGATGCTTTGATGCAACAGTAAACATTCACTTTTAAAGAGTAAGACAATAAAGAAGAGGTAGTCCATAATTGTAGGGCATGTCCTCCCTAACAAAAACTGGGGACTTGTCAGTTATCTGCTATGTTTATTACATGTATTTGTAACCAGATATTTATATGTTTATATGTCCACCCCCAAAACTAAAATTTAAAACTTTTCTATAAACGATCTCCAGCTTTTGGGGGGTATTCTACAATATACATAGATTTTTGCAGAGAGGGGTGGATATTCCCTTTAAATATTTGGTTAGTAATGCAGATAATAAATTGTAAAATATATCAGTTGGGGGCAGGTAACTGACAACAAATGGTTTGGGGTTTTTTTGTTTTTTTTTTTGTTTTAAGGGTGAATATTCCCTTTAAGGCCCCAAACACACAGTCTAGTGCATTGATGACATGTATGCCTTAAAGTTTAAATCTATAAATAAATACATGTAAGTAGCACTTACTCTGAGGTGTGTGTGTTGCTGCATGCCTTCAATACCAACTGTCTATACATTCTTAGGTCTATCTGTCCCTTTATTAATTTGGCTTGGAGCCAAATTCCTTTTCTTTCTATTTCTTCTTCTGTTTTATTCTTCCACTTTTTTGGACTGTATCTCCTCCCACAGTTTTTGAGCTAGAGACATAAAATTCGGTACAGATGTGCGGGGCATATAGGAGAAGTGTGCTATTACCTAGCTAATTTTGGGATATTTTTCCCCATAGACTATAATGGTAACAATCCTCAAAGGTGGATATTTCGAGGTTTAAGGGTCATGAAATCAAAACTGTTTGTTTCATGGTCATAAAAACAAATGCTGATACCCCCAACCCCCCACACAGACACAGGTACACCCACCTACTGACCTACCTTTCCATTCCCATGGAAGCCATACTTAAAGGGTAACTATAGTCAAAAACTAGTCTTGATCAATTAACAATAAAAGTTAGTTATATAGTCATACATGCAAAAAGACATTCACCCAACCTCACACAGATACACACACCTACTGACCTACCATTCCTATTGCAGCCATACTAAAAGTAAAAAAAACAAATGTTCATATATCCTCAATAAAAGTTAGTTATATGCTCATACTTGCAAAAACACATACCCCCAAAATCACATGGGTAAACACACCTACTGACCTACACACTATTCCTGTGGCAGCCATACTTAAAGGTTAAATAACATTTTTTTAAAAGTTAATTTTGGTTTTATCCTCAATAAATTTACTTTCATGGTTATAAACACAAAAAAGACATACCCCCTCAACCAGACCCAGGTACACACACCTAGTGACCTACACCTCCATTACTATTGCAGCCATACTTAAAGGGTAACTATGGTCAAAAAAATCAAATTTTGACCAATTTTTTAAAAGTTTGTTTTTTTAACCCCCAACCTGACACAGGTACACACACCAACTGATCTACTTATTATTTTCTGTGGCATACATATTTAAAGGGTAACAATAGTTAAAAAACTAATTTTGACCAATTATCAAAAACGTTTGTTTTTTAACTCCCAAACTGACCCAGGTACACACACCTGCTGACCTACCCCTCCATTACTGTGGCATCAATAGCTTAGGGGTAACTATTTCCAAAAAAATGTTTTGACCAATCATCAAAAAAGTTAATTTTTTTTAACCCCCATTACATTATTAAACAGGTAAATAGAGTAAAAAATATATATTTTTGATCAATAATCAAAAAGTTGTTTTTTTAACTTCCAACTTGACCCAGGTACACACCTACTGCCGTATCCATTTTTAAAGGTTAATTATAGTCAAAAAACTATTTTGACTAATCATCAACATTTTTTTTTAATCTCCAACTTAAAAAATGTTTTGACCAATCATCAAGAGAGGTGTCAAGGAGGCCATTTATGTGAAAATAAGGAAACAAAGCCTGAATAGAGGTGGGGGGTTCAACACCAATTGCCTGCCATGTACAATTCTGTTTTGACACCTACCCTGGGCAGTTCCAATAAAACCTCTTAGCCACAATGCAATCACGCCTTGCATTTAGAAGGTCCCTAACACCTGGCTGTCAAATGCTAATTGGGACTTTTCTGGGGACATAATTGCCAACAGATTTTTGTACAAGTCATTCTGAATTGAGAAAGCCAGTCGGATGACTAGCGAAATGTCTTCAAGTCCAGTCAAAACTTCAAGTCCAGTTGATCTAACTAAATACAATAGATATATTACTCAAAAAAGTTTTTTTTCAACCCCAAACCTGACACATGTAGACACCCCTACTGACCTACCCTTCTATTTTCATGGCAGCCATACTTAAAGAGTAACTATAGTCAAAAATATTTGATCAATAATCAAAAAAGGTTGTTTTTTTAACTTCCAACCTGACACAGGTACACACACACAACTGACCTACCCATACATTCATGTGACAGCCATAAAGGGTAAGTAAAAAGACAACAATGTCCTCATTATTGCCTCATTCAAAGTTTATACTTAAACTTTCCCATTCTAGTTTCTGCTTAGACACTGTACCAACAGTTCCTGGGGCAGTGCCACCTCTAAACGTACAACCAACAACCAGCTCCCATCTGTGTCAGGAAACCACCCTGACACAGAATTATTAAGAATTATTGTTGGATATGTCACAGCAGGCGGCTAGATCGTTGCATTGGGATATAATTTGGGGTTATGGAAAGAAGTGGGTAATATTTGTTAGTGGGGGGGGAGGTCTACCTCTTATACATTCAGTCGTCGGCCATGGATTGGATTGGATTGGCCTGCTACACACGTAAAAAAGGCTGATCCATTCGGGTCTGACAAGCTCAGCCTTTTATCATTACTGTGTGGACCCAGTAACCTTTACTCAAGTAACCTGTTTAAGGGCTGGCTACACTAGCATGTTTCTCACATATTTACTATTTACGATCTTGTTTTGAGATGCATGTCAGTGCATGATAGTATGGATGGCCACATTGCGTGTGCTGTGCTGCGATTTTTTTTTGGTATAGTAACAAAAAGAAAGATGCCCCTGAACGCATCTAAACATATAGTAATGAACCACAGGTTTACAAAAATATAAATAAACCTATATCATACATATTGTGGGGCATAAAACAGTACCAATATTAAAAACAATTAAAACATACACACAGGACAACCATAGCGTTATTTTATGGCCATGTTGTAAAGTAACACCCGTCGCAGTCAATGGTGGTAGTAAAATACTCTCTGGTATCTCCAATTTATGCCACAGACATTAATTTAAAGTCATAAATAACCAATGATAATCAGTAACCTACAGTTGCTATAAAGGATCAATGTCGTAATTTTACAATATCCATCCCTTATAAATACCAATATTGTAAAAAAAATAGTATCATGCTAGTTTTTGACTTACAATATGATGTAAATCATGCCATCTTCTGGGCTATAATGGTAGTGCATGAACAGTGCTGTGACCTTTTCACTCATTTTCAATTCAAGTATTGCTTTAGAGTAACTATGCTGTAAAATATATGCCCTATGTAAGTTCAGATTGTACACATGGTTTCAATAAGGACCTTTTAAACTTCTTTTAGTTGGTGAGTTTATTTATTAGTCACTGTTGATGCAGATTTAGAGGGACATTAAACAGGTTTTATATACTTTAAGTACATGAAATCTGTATCTATTACTCACAGGGTGGTAGGAACCCTTATTTCCTCCTCCCTGTGAATAATAGAATGTCTGGGTAACAGTGCAACACTTACCTTACCGGCGCTCCACTGTTCAGTTTAGTAACAAATTATGAGGTAAGTACCATCTACTGTGCTGTAAAGGTCTTGGTATTACTAAGGTCCACGCTGGCCCCTATTGTATCAAACTAACAGGCCCATTATTTATTTTCTGGAATTGAGATAGGAAAGGTTTCGTTATTGAAAGAACAGTCAAACTGTGGAACTGTCTTCCAGCAGATTGAGTTCTGGTTGATCCGGGGATAATTTCTGATTGCCATTTGGAGTCAGGAGGGTTTTTTTTGCCTACCTCTGGATAAACTATTAGGTAGGGATAAGAAGGAGGGTTTTAATTTTGGACTAGATGGACATAAGTCTTTATTCAACCTCAATTACTATGTTATTACAATGAGATCCTTAGTCAGCAATCAGCAATCAGACAAGGAATCTTGAAATAGCAGGACAATTTTTGTCCATTTGCTGCTATTGTGTGGTACAGTATGTTCCACAATTAATGAGAACCATACAGCAATAATAAGACTAGGATTGTCTTACTTTCTCAAACTTACAATCACCAAAACACAGACATTTCTAAACATTTTTAAATGGTTTGTACTACAATTACCATTAGGTGTAACAGTCTGCCTTCATATGATTCATTAGCATTACGTTATAATAGTTGTCATCATACAGGTGTGTGTTGTTAATTAAGGTCTGCAAACCATTTGAGATATTCAATCTACACAATTTGGGAAGACACCCTTCCCCAGTATCTCCACAAGCACTCAAAGACACTTGTAATTCAAATTTAAAATGCGATTTATTGGCACAGACAAATATTAAACACTCAAAGCCCAACCCCCTTCCCTCCCACCTCTTATAATAACAAGATAGAACTAGAACAATCTGGGCGTCCCCAGATAATATTGTATTAAAAGGTCTCTATATGAATGACCTGAAGAAAAAGTGCTCCTGTGTGAAGTGGCTTGGTGCTATAAAGTAGTCACAAAGTATAGATTTTGTAATTCCAAGTTCTGTTTTACATAAACATAACTCGGCCTATTAGGGCCTCCGCTCTTTCCAAGTGTTTCTCCGGAAACAAAAAGCAGCATGGACGCTATATACAGTTACATTCAGGCTTACCGGGACTTTTACGGGATCTCATTCCTGGGGCTACTCATCCTGCTGTAGTATGAAACATAAGCTTTTACGATGGTCGAGCCTCAGTCCCTGCTTCACCCGGTGCAATCGCCTTGACTTATCTTGCGCCAGTCAATGCTGTTTCCATCTCTCCAAACCACCAAACCTAAAAACTGCTCATGTTTGCAGTCACATTAAGCCTTACCGGGACTTTTTCCGGGATCACATGTTGAGAGGAGGTAGTGTGGTAGTCAGGAACTTCTTTTTAGGTTTGAGTTGAATGGGTGTACTTTATGTAGTGGGGGGGAGGGGGGGTCCCAACTTGAGGGAAGGTGAGAAGGGTGTGAATGGGGCGATGTTGTAGAGGGACATTAAACAGGTTTTAATACTTTAAGTACATGAAATCTGTATCTATTACTCACAGGGTGGTAGGAACCCTTATTCCTCCTCCCTGTGAATAATAGAATGTCTGGGTACCAGTGCAACACTTACCTTACCGGCGCTCCACTGTTCAGTTTAGTAACAAATTATGAGGTAAGTACCATCTACTGTGCTGTAAAGGTCTTGGTATTACTAAGGTCCACGCTGGCCCCTATTGTATCAAACTAACAGGCCCATATTTATTTTTCTGGAATTGTATGGAAGGTTTCGTTATTGAAAGAACAGTCAAACTGTGGAACTGTCTTCCAGCAGATTGAGTTCTGGTTGATCCGGGGATAATTTCTGATTGCCATTTGGAGTCAGGAGGGTTTTTTTTTGCCTACCTCTGGATAAACTATTAGGTAGGGATAAGAGGAGGGTTTTAATTTTGGACTAGATGGACATAAGTCTTTATTCAACCTCAATTACTATGTTATTACAATGAGATCCTTAGTCAGCAATCAGCAATCAGACAAGGAATCTTGAAATAGCGGACAATTTTTGTCCATTTGCTGCTATTGTGTGGTACAGTATGTTCCCACAATAGAGAACCATACAGCAATAATAAGACTAGGATTGTCTTACTTTCTCAAACTTACAATCACCAAAACACAGACATTTCTAAACATTTTTAAATGGTTTGTACTACAATTACCATTAGGTGTAACAGTCTGTCCTTCATATGATTCATTAGCATTACGTTATAATAGTTGTCATCATACAGGTTGTGTTGTTATTAAGGTCTGCAAACCATTTGAGAATTTCAATCTACACAATTTGGGAAGACACCCTTCCCCAGTATCTCCACAAGCACTCAAAGACACTTGTAATTCAAATTTAAAATGCGATTTATTGGCACAGACAATATATAAACACTCAAAGCCCAACCCCCTGTACCTCCCACCTCTTATAATAAACATAGATAGAACTAGAACAATCTGGGCGTCCCCAGATAATATTGTATTAAAAGGTCTCTATATGAATGACCTAAGAAAAAGTGCTCCTGTGTGAAGTGGCTTGGTGCTATAAAGTAGTCACAATATAGATTTTGTAAATTCCAAGTTCGTGGTTTACATAAACATACTCGGCCTATTGGGCCTCCGCTCTTTCCAAGTGTTTCTCCGGAAACAAAAAGCAGCATGCGCTATATACATTACATTCAGGCTTACCGGGACTTTTACGGGATCTCATATCCTGGGGCTACTCATCCTGCTGTAGTATGAAACATAAGCTTTTACGATGGTCGAGCCTCAGTCCCTGCTTCACCCGGGCATACGCTCTTGAACTTATCTTGCCCAGTCAATGCTGTTTCCATCTCTCCAAACCACCAAACCTAAAAACTGCCATGTATTGCAGTCACATTAGCCTTACCGGGACTTTTTCCGGGATCACTGTTGAATGGCTACTCATCCTGCTGTCGTATACAACATAGCTTTTACGATGGTCGAGCCTCTGTCCCTCCTTCACCCGGACCTTCACTCTTGGACTTGTTTACGCCAATCAATGCTGTTTCCGTCTTTCCAAACCGCCAAGCCAACAGGCAGCACATGTTCAGGTCATCAACTACCTACGGCGCGTTTCGCTTGTACTCGTATTTCCCACAAGCTTCGTCAGGGTCTCACGAGAGTTCAAAACGAGACCTATACTTATATACATTTAACTAATGGGCGGGTCAAGTTAAAGAAACAAAATTTAAAGATACAGTGTACATATCTACAATTGAGCTTCAAATGTCCCAACATGGCGTTCATCCCCTTCATTGGGTGTACAAAATTACTTAATATAATCATTTCTCACTCCCAATAGGGATATTTTTTTACAAGAAGCAACCATAGTGTATGGCATCATTTAACCCATTTGGTATTTCTGTACGGAGGTTATAGATCCATCTGCTTTCACTTTGAAGCAAACGCTTCTCAATGTTACCTCCTCTCTGTCCCAAGGACACCTTTTGGATTCCCATAAATGTGAAAATGACATTCTTGTCATTATGATAGTCATGAACATGTTTTGCCATTGCACTTCTGTCTACTTGACTATTCTGTGTTGCTCTCACATGTTCCGCTATTCTGATAGATAGCTTTCTCTTTGTTTGACCTATATATCTAATTCCACATTTACATTCCAATAAATAAATTACCTGGGTACTTTGACAAGTAATTAAACCATTTACTTTATACTGTTTTCCATTTATTCCTCCAAATACAGCATCTTGATTCATATATTTACATATTTTACACTTGCCACAACTTCTATTTCCCTTCGCCTGGGGGATATCTAACCAGCTTTCCATATTAACTTCACGAGGGTTCAGATGACTTGGGGAGAGCAAGTCTCTCAAATTTCTCCCCCTTCTTGCCGTCATCTGTGGATATGTCCCTATGCATTCTTTTAATTCATCATCATCACTTAGAAGAAACCAATATTTTTGCAAAATACCTTTTACCTTAGGCCACTCATTATTATATGTAGTTAAGAAACGAATGGGGTTTGCTTTTTTTGTGCTTGAAGATGTAACTTTATTTTTATATAAAAGATCAACCCTCTGCTTTCGTAAAGCTACTTTGAAACCTTTTTGGATTGCTTTTTTCTTATAACCTCTTGCCTGAAACCTTCGTTTCATTTCCTCTGACTGCTCCAAAAATTTACTATCTGAGGAACAATTGCGTCTTAGACGCTGAAATTGCCCTATTGGTATCCCTTGTATTAGATTATATGGATGATGGCTAGTGGCAAATAATAAGGAATTTACCGCAGTGTCCTTTCTAAATGTTTCTGTAATCAAAGTGTCCCCTTCTCTGGTAATCCGAAGATCCAGAAAAATAACTGATTTATTATCCCAATTTGCCGTTAGCCTGATGTTTTTATCATTAGTATTAAGTTTGTCAATAAATTTCTGTAATGACTCTTCAGAACCATTCCACACCATCAAAATATCGTCCATATATCGGATCCATAATGCCACATTTTGCTCAATCCCCATCAGGTCTATTGTCTCACTTACGTCCGTTTTTTCCCAGATCCCCAGGTGGAGGCACGCATACGTGGGCGCGCAAGCCGCGCCCATCGCGGTGCCTCTCACCTGGCGATAGTATTTTCCATTGAATAGGAATACATTATTCTCCAAAATAAACTTAAGTAGCTCCAAAGTATATTCAGTATGCGCCCTAAGTTGTTCCCCTCTAGTGTCCAGGAACATTTTACATGCCTGGAGGCCGATTGCATGGGGGATCGAAGTGTATAAACCCTCCACATCTAAGGTAACCAACATGGCATTAGGATCAATTATAATGCCATCCAATTTCTTAAGAACATCTCCTGTATCTAAAATAAAGGAGTCTAAGCCATATAGAAAAGGTCTCAATACCTGGTCAATATATTGGCAGATGTGTTCAGTGGGTCCCTCGATCCCCGATACAATCGGCCGACCAGGTGGATTCTGTCTATTCTTATGTACTTTGGGGATAATATAAAAGGTAGGGCTTCTAGGGCATTGTACCCAAAGATAATCACGTTCTTTTTGACTTATCAAACCATCATTATATCCTTTATTAATCAGGCCTTTTGCTTTGCCCTGAATTTGATATATTGGATTATTCTCCAATTTCTCATATTGACGATTGTCAGATAATTGTCTATACACCTCTTTTTCATATTGACTCCTACTCATAACCACAATGTTTCCTCCTTTGTCAGCAATCTTTATTATAAGGTCTTTATTTTTCTGTAAATTTTGTAATTCCAACCATTCGTCTCTTGTCAGATTGTGCTGAGACAAACCTCCTATCTCCAACTTATTAATTTCTCGAGATACACATTTGACAAAGGAAGAAACATTTTGTGAGTAACTTATTGATGGAAACCATTTAGACTTATTTTTTAATGAAGTCAACTCCAAGCTATTAGGACCCTGATCTTCCTCACTAGGTATGGTCCCCTCATTTTCATCCAAAAGTCTTAATAAATTATTCAGGGCTTCCTGATCTCTTTTATTGACCTCTTCCAAACAACCCGCTCTTTTCTGATGGATCTTATTTAAAATTAGCTTTCTAGCAAACAAATGAAGATCTTTTGTTAATTCAAATTTATCTAGTTTATTGGTTGGCACAAAGGTAAGGCCCTTGGAAAGTACCGACATACCCATATCCGAGATATGAGTATCGGAGATGTTTATGATTTCCAAGTTGTCATTCCCAATGTTCTGACCAGTCGTTAATTCCTGGGGTTTGGGCCTTTCTTTCTCTCCCTCAAACTCCTTGGTGACAAACTGCTCTGTCCTTTGTTTTTCTTTCTTCCTACGTCCCTTCCCCCTTCTCGTCTTCCTCTTATTTCTCCTAAAGGGCCGTTACCTTTTCCACTTTCCTCATCTGTATCAGATCTATATTCTTTTCCAATTTTAAACCAATCATAGACTATTTCCTTCTTATAGTCCTCACTATCTCTTTGGAATTTTCTTTTCTTCCGTTTCTTAATTTCTATTTGCATAACATCTACTTCCTTTCTTAACAATTCATTTGCTGTCTTAAAATCTGGTTCTTCCTTATAGATCTCCATTTTAACTTTCAAATCCTCCACCTGTTCACTCAAAAGTTTTAATCTTTTACTGTCCTCCGTTATAATCATCCCCATTAACCTGAATGAACATTCAGTTAACTCTTTTTCCCATTCCTGTTTAAATATTCCATCACTTTCTTTTACCAAGTTTTCCCTTGGGTTGAGTCTTAATCTCAGACCCCTAGGTACCATCTTGTTCTTAAGATAATTTTCTAGACTTGATATCTCCCATTTTATACGTAATTGTTGAAGAATTTGCTTACGGTATCTTTTTTTGTATGTTTTTAACGTAGTTTCATCCCCTTCCGTATTTTCCATATTTTCATCACTATCAAAAACTTCTGACATATCTGAATCCCAATCAAGCTCCCTAAGGGAGAACGCCATGTTGAAAGTCTGTGCCAACAAATCCCTTCAAACTGAAAAAGATTTCTGGTGTGCTATTCAGTCATATAGAAAAACGGAGCAATAGCTACCACAAAATGTGACTAAAGAATAATGACTATGACTGAATGCACTACCACATTTTTATTTAATAGAATATGTGTGACCAGACTAATCTGGTGGTGCTGGAGATATATAAAGATAAATATTCAATCTACACAATTTGGGAAGACACCCTTCCCCAGTATCTCTACAGTCCGAGCCTCAGTCCCTGCTTCACCGCGAGCATACGCTCTTGAACTTATCTTGCGCCAGTCAATGCTGTTTCCATCTCTCCAAACCACCAACCCTAAAAACTGCCATGTTTGCAGTCACATTACCCTTACCGGGACTTTTTCGGGATCACATGTTGAAGGGCTACTCATCCTGCTGTCGTACAACTAAGCTTTTACGATGGTCGAGCCTCTGTCCCTCCTTCACCCGTTACCTTCACTCTTGGACTTGTTTAGCGCCAATCAATGCTGTTTCCGTCTTTCCAACCGCCAAGCCACAGGCAGCACATGTTCAGGTCATCAACTACCGACCGTTTCGCTTGTACTCGTATTTCCCACAAGCTTCGTCAGGGTCTCACGAGAGTTCAAACGAGACCTATACTTATATACATTTACTAATGGGCGGGTCAAGTTAGAAGACAACAAATTTAAAGATACAGTGTACATATCTACAATGAGCTTCAAATGTCCCACATGGCGTTCACCCCTTCATTGGGTGTACAAAATTACTTAATATAATCATTTCTCACCCCAATAGGGATATTTTTTACAAGAAGCAACCATAGTGTATGGCATCATTTAACCCATTTGGTATTTCTGTACGGAGGTTATAATCCATCCTTTCACTTTGAAGCAAACGCTTCTCAATGTTCCCTCCTCTCTGTCCCAGGACACCTTTTGGATTCCCATAAATGTGAAAATACATTCTTCATTATGATAGTCATGAACATGTTTTGCCATTGCACTTCTGTCTACTTGACTATCTGTTGCTCTCACATGTTCCGCTATTCTGATAGATAGCTTTCTCTTGTTTGACCTATATACTAATTCCACATTTACATTCCAATAAAATATCCTGGTACTTTGACAAGTAATTAAACCTATTACTTATATACTGTTTTCCATTTATTCCTCCAATACAGCATCTTGATCATAATTTACATATTTACACTTGCCCAACTTCTATTTCCCTTCGCCTGGGGATGTCTACCACTTCCATATTAACTTCACGAGGGTTCAGATGACTTGGGAGAGCAAGTCTCTCAAATTTCTCCCCTTCTTGCCGTCATCTGTGGATATGTCCCTATGCTCTTTTAATTCATCATCATCACTTAGAAGAAACCAATATTTTTGCAAAACCTTTTACCTTAGGCCACTCATTATTATATGTAGTTATGAAACGAATGGGGTTTGCTTTTTTTGTGCTTGAAGATGTAACTTTATTTTATATAAAAGATCAACCCTCTGCTTTCGTAAAGCTACTTTGAAACCTTTTTTTTTTTCTTATAACCTCTTGCCTGAAACCTTGTTTCATTTCCTCTGACTGCTCCAAAAATTTACTATCTGAGGAACAATTTCGTCTTAGACGCTGAATTTGCCCTATTGGTATCCCTTGTATTGATTATATGGATGAGGGCATGCAATAATAAGGAATTTACCCCGTGTCCTTTCTAATGTTTCTGTAATCAAAGTGTCCCCTTCTCTGGTAATCCGAATCAGAAAAATAACTGATTTATTATCCCAATTTGGGGAAGACACCCTTCCCCAGTATCTCCACAAGCACTCAAAGACACTTGTAATTCAAATTTAAAATGCGATTTATTGGCACAGACAAATATATAAACACTCAAAGCCCAACCCCCTGTACCTCCCACCTCTTATAATAAACATAGATAGAACTAGAACAATCTGGGCGTCCCCAGATAATATTGTATTAAAAGGTCTCTATATGAATGACCTGAAGAAAAAGTGCTCCTGTGTGAAGTAGCTTGGTGCTATAAAAGTAGTCACAAAGTATAGATTTTGTAAATTCCAAGTTCGTGGTTTACATAAACATAACTCGGCCTATTAGGGCCTCCGCTCTTTCCAAGTGTTCTCCGGAAACAAAAAGCAGCATGGACGCTATATACAGTTACATTCAGGCTTACCGGGACTTTTACGGGATCTCATATCCTGGGGCTACTCATCCTGCTGTAGTATGAAACATAAGCTTTTAAGATGGTCGAGCCTCAGTCCCTGCTTCACCCGGAGCATACGCTCTTGAACTTATCTTGCGCCAATCAATGCTGTTTCCAAACCACCAAACCAAAAAACTGCACATGTTTGGGTAATCCACTATCCGGAAACAAAAAGCAACATGGACGCTATATACAGTCACATTCTCTCTTCCTTTATTTCCCTAAAGGCCGTTACCTTTCCACTTTCCTCATCTGTATCAATCTATATTCTTTTCCAATTTTAAACCAATCATAGACTATTTCCTTCTTATAGTCCTCACTATCTCTTTGGAATTTTCTTTTCTTCCGTTTCTTAATTTCTATTTGCATAACATCTACTTCCTTTCTTAACAATTCATTTGCTGTCTTAAAATCTGGTTCTTCCTTTAGTGATCTCCATTTTAACTTTCAAATCCTCCACCTGTTCACTCAAAAGTTTTAATCTTTTACTGTCCTCCTTTAATCATCCCCATTAACCTGAATGAACATTCAGTTAACTCTTTTTCCCATTCCTGTTTAAATATTCCATCACTTTTTTTACCAAGTTTTCCCTTGGGTTGAGTCTTAATCTCAGACCCCTAGGTACCATCTTGTTCTTAAGATAATTTTCTAGACTTGATATCTCCCATTTTATACGTAATTGTTGAAGAATTTGCTTACGGTATCTTTTTTGTATGTTTTTAACGTAGTTTTCATCCCCTTCCGTATTTTCCATATTTTCATCACTATCAAAAACTTCTGACATATCTGAATCCCAATCAAGCTCCCTAAGGGAGAAACGCCATGTTGAAAGTCTGTGCCAACAAATCCCTTCAAACTGAAAAAGATTTCTGGTGTGGCTATTCAGTCATATAGAAAAACGGAGCAATAGCTACCACAAAATGTGACTAAAGAATATGACTATGACTGAATGCACTACCACATTTTTATTAATGAATATGTGTGACCAGACTAATCTGGTGGTGCTGGAGATATATAAAGATAATATTCAATCTACACAATTTGGGAAGACACCCTTCCCCAGTATCTCCACAAGCACTCAAAGACACTTGTAATTCAAATTTAAATGCGATTTATTGGCACAGACAAATATATAAACACTCAAAGCCCACCCCGTACCTCCCACCTCTTATAATACATAGATAGAACTAGAACAATCTGGGCGTCCCCAGATAATATTGTATTAAAAGGTCTCTATATGAATGACCTGAAGAAAAAGTGCTCCTGGTGTGAAGTAGCTTGGTGCTATAAAGTAGTCACAAAGTATAGATTTTGTAAATTCCAAGTTCGTGGTTTCATAAACATAACTCGGCCTATTAGGGCCTCCGCTCTTTCCAAGTGTTCTCCGGAAACAAAAAGCAGCATGGACGCTAATATCAGTTACATTCAGGCTTACCGGACTTTTACGGGATCTCATATCCTGGGGCTACTCATCCTGCTGTAGTATGAAACATAAGCTTTTAAGATGGTCGAGCCTCAGTCCCTGCTTCACCGGAGCATACGCTCTTGAACTTATCTTGCGCCAATCAATGCTGTTTCCAAACCACCAAACCAAAAAACTGCACATGTTTGGGTAATCCACTATCCGGAAACAAAAAGCAACATGGACGCTATATACAGTCACATTAAGCCTACCGGGACTTTTTCCGATCACATGTTGAATGGCTACTCATCCTGCGTCGTATACAACATAAGCTTTTACGATGGTCGAGCTCTGTCCCTCCTTCACCCGGTACCTTCACTCTTGGACTTGTTTAGCGCCAATCAATGCTGTTTCCGTCTTTCCAAACCGCCAAGCCAACAGGCAGCACTGTTCAGGTCATAACTACCGACGCGCGTTTCGCTGTACTCGTATTTCCCCCAAGATTCGTCAGGGTCTCACGAGAGTGGAAAAGGTAACGGCCCTTTAGGAGAAATAAGAGGAAGATGAGAAGGGGGAAGGGATGTAGGAAGAAAGAAAAACAAAGGACAGAGCAGTTTGTCACCAAGGAGTTTGAAGGAGAGAAAGAAAGGCCCAAACCCCAGGAATTAACGACTGGTCAGAACATTGGGAATGACAACTTGGAAATCATAAACATCTCCGATACTCATATCTCGGATATGGGTATGTCGGTACTTTCCAAGGGCCTTACCTTTGTGCCAACCAATAAACTAGATAAATTTGAATTAACAAAAGATCTTCATTTGTTTGCTAGAAAGCTAATTTTAAAAAGATCCATCAGAAAAGAGCGGGTTGTTTGGAAGAGGTCAATAAAAGAGATCAGGAAGCCCTGAATAATTTATTAAGACTTTTGGATGAAAATGAGGGGACCATACCTAGTGAGGAAGTCAGGGTCCTAATAGCTTGGAGTTGACTTCATTAAAAAATAAGTCTAAATGGTTTCCATCAATAAGTTCTCACAAAAGTTTCTTTCCTTGTCAAATGTGTATCTCGAGAAATTAGTGGAGATAGGAGGTTTGTCTCAGCACAATCTACAAGAGACGAATGGTTGGAATTACAAAATTTAAAGAAAATAAAGACCTTATAATAAAGATTGCTGACAAAGGAGGAAACATTGTGGTTATGAGTAGGAGTCAATATGAAAAAGAGGTGTATAGACAATTATCTGACAATCGTCAATGAGAAATTGGAGAATAATCCAATATATCAAATTCAGGGCAAAGCAAAAGGCCTGATTAATAAAGGATATATGATGGTTTGATAAGTCAAAAAAACGTGATTATCTTTGGGTACAATGCCCTAGAAGCCCTACCTTTTATATTATCCCCAAAGTACATAAGAATAGACAGAATCCACCTGGCGGCCGATTGTATCGGGGATCGAGGGACCCCTGAACACATCTGCCAATATATTGACCAGGTATTGAGACCTTTTCTATATGGCTTAGACTCCTTTATTTTAGATACAGGAGATGTTCTTAAGAATTGGATGGCATTATAATTGATCCTAATGCCATGTTGGTTACCTTAGATGTGGAGGGTTTATACACTTCGATCCCCCATGCAATCGGCCTCCAGGCATGTAAAATGTTCCTGGACACTAGAGGGGAACAACTTAGGGCATACTGAATATACTTTGGAGCTACTTAAGTTTATTTTGGAGAATAATGTATTCCATTCAATGGAAAATACTATCGCCAGGTGAGAGGCACCGCGATGGGCGCGGCTTGCGCGCCCACGTATGCGTGCCTCCCCTGGGGATCTGGGAAAAAACGGACGTAAGTGAGACAATAGACCTGATGGGGATTGAGCAAAATGTGGCATTATGGATCCGATATATGGACGATATTTTGATGGTGTGGAATGGTTCTGAAGAGTCATTACAGAAATTTATTGACAAACTTAATACTAATGATAAAAACATCAGGCTAACGGCAAAATTGGGATAATAAATCAGTTATTTCTGGATCTTCGGATTACCAGAGAAGGGGACACTTTGATTACAGAAACATTTAGAAAGGACACTGCGGTAAATTCCTTATTATTTGCCATAGCCATCATCCATATAATCTAATACAAGGGATACCAATAGGGCAATTTCAGCGTCTAAGACGCAATTGTTCCTCAGATAGTAAATTTTTGGAGCAGTCAGAGGAAATGAAACGAAGGTTTCAGGCAAGAGGTTATAAGAAAAAGCAATCCAAAAAGGTTTCAAAGTAGCTTTACGAAAGCAGAGGGTTGATCTTTATATAAAATAAAGTTACATCTTCAAGCACAAAAAAGCAAACCCCATTCGTTTCTTAACTACATATAATAAGAGTGGCTAAGGTAAAAGGTATTTTGCAAAAATATTGGTTTCTTCTAAGTGTGATGATGAATTAAAAGAATGCATAGGGACATATCCACAGATGACGGCAAGAAGGGGGAGAAATTTGAGAGACTTGCTCTCCCCAAGTCATCTGAACCCTCGTGAAGTTATATGGAAAGTTGGCTAGAACATCCCCAGGCAAAGGGAAATAGAAGTTGTGGCAAGTGTAAAATATGTAAATATATGAATCAAGATGCTGTATTTGGAGGAATAATGGAAAACAGTATAAGTAAATGGTTTAATTACTTGTCAAAGTACCCAGGTAATTTATTTATTGGAATGTAAATGTGGAATTAGATATATAGGTCAAAACAAAGAAAGCTATCTATCAGAATAGCGGAACATGTGAGAGCAACACAGAATAGTCAAGTAGACAGAAGTGCAATGGCAAAACATGTTCATGACTATCATAATGACAAGAATGTCATTTTCACATTTATGGGAATCCAAAAGGTGTCCTTGGGACAGAGAGGAGGTAACATTGAGAAGCGTTTGCTTCA
This sequence comes from Hymenochirus boettgeri, assembly GCA_019447015.1. Classification (NCBI taxonomy): domain Eukaryota; kingdom Metazoa; phylum Chordata; class Amphibia; order Anura; family Pipidae; genus Hymenochirus; species Hymenochirus boettgeri. Next base: position 64,550,581 of record CM033469.1, on the reverse strand, counting down.
AAGTGAAAGCAGATGGATCTATCCTCCGTACAGAAATACCAAATGGGTTAAATGATGCCATACACTATGGTTGCTTCTTGTAAAAAAATATCCCATTGGGAGTGAGAAATGATTATATTAAGTAATTTTGTACCCCAATGAAGGGGATGAACGCCATGTTGGGACATTTGAAGCTCAATTGTAGATATTACACGTATCTTTAAATTTTGTTTCTTTAACTTGACCTGCCCATTAGTTAATGTATATAAGTATAGGTCTCGTTTTGAACCTCGTGAGACCCTGACGAACTTTTGGGAAAACGAGTACAAGCGAAACGCGCTTCGGTAGTTGATGACCTGAACATGTGCTGCCTGTTGGCTTGGCGGCTTGGAAAGACGGAAACATATGATTGGCGCTAAACAAGTGCAAGAGTGAAGGTACCGGTGAAGGAGGGACAGAGGCTCGACCATCGTAAAAGCTTATGTTGTATATGAACAGCAGGATGAGTAGCCATTCAACATGTGATCCCGAAATCCTGTAAGGCTTAATGTGACTGTATATACGTCCATGTTGCTTTTGTTTCCGGATAGTGAATTAACCAAACATGGCAGTTTTTTGGTTTGGTGGTTTGGAGAGATGGAAACAGCATTGACTGGCGCAAGATAAGTTCAAGAGCGTATGCTCCGGTGAAGCAGGGACTGAGGCTCGACCATCGTAAAAGCTTATGTTTTCATATCTACAGCAGGATGAGTAGCCCCAGGATATGAGATCCCGAAAAGTCCCGGTAAGCCTGAATGTAACTGTATATAGCGTCCATGCTGCTTTTTGTTTCCGGAGAACACTTGAAAGAGTGAGGCCCTAATAGGCCGAGTTATGTTTATGTAAACCACGAACTTGGAATGTACAAAATCTATACTTTGTGACTACTTTATAGCACCAGCCACTTCACACAGGAGCACTTTTTCTCTCAGGTCATTCATATAGAGACCTTTTATACAATATTATCTGGGGACGCCCAGATTGTTCTAGTTCTATCTATGTTTATTATAAGAGGTGGGGAGGTACAGGGGTTGGGCTTGAGTGTTTATATATTTGTCTGTGCCAATAAATCGCATTTTAAATTTGAATTACAAGTGTCTTGTTGCTTGTGGAGATACTGGGGAAGGGTGTCTTCCCAAATGTGTAGATTGAATATTATCTTTATATCTCCAGCACCACCGATTAGTCTGGTCACACTATTCTATATAAAAATGTGGTAGTGCATTCAGTCATAGTCATTATTCTTTAAACCATTTGAGATATTAAATAAATTTTAAAGGAATAGTTCACTCTCGAATTGAACTATTCCTTTAATATGTGCCTTACCTCCCGATCTTCATTCAGTATTGCAGGGCCCGAGAACGAAGATGGGAGCTAAGTTACCTTTTACGCGATCCACCGCGGCCAAAGCTGGAATCTCCGACTGCTTCACTCTCCTGTACAGCGATAGCGCGGATGCGCATAATGTTGCGCGTAATTACAGTGTTAGTATTATCAATGAAATTAGCTTTAAGTTGTTATTTAGAGCTCTTGCAGGGAGATTCAATAAAATTTTCTTATCGTTAAAAAGGGTGTTCATTTTGTCCCCAACCAATCAGATGTTAGCTTTCAATGTTAATAAGATCTGGTTGGGGCAAAAATTACACTATTTTTAACGATAAGAAAGGAGGTGAATGAAAACAATTAGACAAAATTATATCAATAAAGCTTAGTCCACTTTTATCCAGACCACTTTTTCTTATCTTTTCAGATTCACTTTTGTCTGGTGATGTGCTGCTAGATTGGAAAAAAGCCTATATAATACCAATATTCAAAAAAGGTAGTCATTACCAACCTAGAAACTTAGTACCTGTAAGCCTAACATGAGTGGTAGGGAAGGTACTGGAAAACTTTGTTACGGGATCATATCCTTGTATCCAGAACTAATCTTATTAGTACTAGTCAGCATGGATTATGAGAAATAGATCGCTACAGACAAATTGACTTTTGTACATGTATAGAGAATTGGTTATTGGGTCGCAAACAGCGAGTGGTGGTCAGGAACTACATCTATGTGGGCTAAAGTTTTAATGGAGTGCCTCAGGGTTCTGTACTGGGCGTACTGGGGCCACTCTTTTTAATCTGTTCATAAATGCTTAGAAGGGGGCATTGAGAGCAAGGTCTCTGTCTTTGCTGATGACACTAAACTATGCATGACTTTGAAAACTTCAAATGATGTGCATTGCTGCAAGCTGACCTAGGTAGATTATCAAATGGGCAGTAGAATGGCAGATGAGATTCAATGTTGATAAAATAAGGTATGCATTTGGGTTTAACATCTGGTGCCACCTACACCATAAATAACTCTGTGTTAAGTGAATCTCTAATGGAAAAGGATTTGAGGATTCTGGTAGATAACAGACTTAGTTGTAGCAAACAATGCCAGGTGGCAACAGCTAGAACTAGTAAAATATTGCCTTGTATAAAAAGGGGAATAGATTCAATAGAGAAAAACGTTATACTCCCTCTTTACAAGGCACTGGTAAGGCCTCATTTGGAATATGCAGTGCAGTTTTTGAATCCCATATACAAAAAAGTGACATCTTGGAAAAGGAAGCAGTTTAGAGAAGGGCAACTAAATTAATAAAGAGAATGGAGGGTCCTGACTATGCAGGCAGATTAGACAAGTTAGGGCTGTTTCGAGAAGGGGGAAGGGACGTAGGAAGAAGGAAAAACAAAGGACAGAGCAGTTTGTCACCAAGGAAATTGAGGGAGAGAAAGAAAGGCCCAAACCCCAGGAATTAACGACTGGTCAGAACATTGGGAATGACAACTTGGAAATCATAAACATCTCCGATACTCATATCTCGGATATGGGTATGTCGGTACTTTCCAAGGGCCTTACCTTTGTGCCAACCAATAAACTAGATAAATTTGAATTAACAAAAGATCTTCATTTGTTTGCTAGAAAGCTAATTTTAAATAAGATCCATCAGAAAAGAGCGGGTTGTTTGGAAGAGGTCAATAAAAGAGATCAGGAAGCCCTGAATAATTTATTAAGACTTTTGGATGAAAATGAGGGGACCATACCTAGTGAGGAAGATCTGGGTCCTAATAACTTGGAGTTGACTTCATTAAAAAATAAGTCTAAATGGTTTCCATCAATAAGCTACTCACAAAATGTTTCTTCCTTTGTCAAATGTGTATCTCGAGAAATTAATAAGTTGGAGATAGGAGGTTTGTCTCAGTACAATCTGACAAGAGACGAATGGTTGGAATTACAAAATTTAAAGAAAAATAAAGACCTTATAATAAAGATTGCTGACAAAGGAGGAAACATTGTGGTTATGAGTAGGAGTCAATATGAAAAAGAGGTGTATAGACAATTATCTGACAATCGTCAATATGAGAAATTGGAGAATAATCCAATATATCAAATTCAGGGCAAAGCAAAAGGCCTGATTAATAAAGGATATAATGAGGGTTTGATAAGTCAAAAAGAACGTGATTATCTTTGGGTACAATGCCCTAGAAGCCCTACCTTTTATATTATCCCCAAAGTACATAAGAATAGACAGAATCCACCTGGTCGGCCGATTGTATCGGGGATCGAGGGACCCACTGAACACATCTGCCAATATATTGACCAGGTATTGAGACCCTTTCTATATGGCTTAGACTCCTTTATTTTAGATACAGGAGATGTTCTTAAGAAATTGGATGGAATTATAATTGATCCTAATGCCATGTTGGTTACCTTAGATGTGGAGGGTTTATACACTTCGATCCCCCATGCAATCGGCCTCCAGGCATGTAAAATGTTCCTGGACACTAGAGGGGAACAATTTAGGGCGCATACTGAATATACTTTGGAGCTACTTAAGTTTATTTTGGAGAATAATGTATTCCTATTCAATGGAAAATACTATCGCCAGGTGAGAGGCACTGCGATGGGCGCAGCTTGCGCCCACGTATGCGTGCCTCCACCTGGGGATCTGGGAAAAAACGGATGTAAGTGAGGCAATAGACCTGATGGGGATTGAGCAAAATGTGGCATTATGGATCCGATATATGGACGATATTTTGATGGTGTGGAATGGTTCTAAAGAGTCATTACAGAAATTTATTGACAAACTTAATACTAATGATAAAAACATCAGGCTAACGGCAAATTGGGATAATAAATCAGTTATTTTTCTGGATCTTCGGATTACCAGAGAAGGGGACACTTTGATCACAGAAACATTTAGAAAGGACACTGCGGTAAATTCCTTATTATGTGCTACTAGCCATCATCCATATAATTTAATACAAGGGATACCAATAGGGCAATTTCAGCGTCTAAGACGCAATTGTTCCTCAGATAGTACATTTTTGGAGCAGTCAGAGGAAATGAAACAAAGGTTTCAGGCAAGAGGTTATAAGAAAAAAGCAATCCAGAAAGGTTTTAAAGTAGCTTTACGAAAGCAGAGGGTTGATCTTTTATACAAAAATAAAGTTACATCTTCAAGCACAAAAAAAGCAAACCCCATTCGTTTCATAACTACATATAATAATGAGTGGCCTAAGGTAAAGGGTATTTTGCAAAAATATTGGTTTCTTCTAAGTGATGATGATGAATTAAAAGAATGCATAGGGACATATCCACAGATGACGGCAAGAAGGGGGAGAAATTTGAGAGACTTGCTCTCCCCAAGTCATCTGAACCCTCATGAAGTTAATATGGAAAGCTGGTTAGATATCCCCCAGTGTAAAATATGTAAATATATGAATCAAGATGCTGTATTTGGAGGAATAAATGGAAAACAGTATAAAGTAAATGGTTTAATTACTTGTCAAAGTACCCAGGTAATTTATTTATTGGAATGTAAATGTGAGACCCTGACGAAGCTTGTGGGAAATACGAGTACAAGCGAAACGCGCTTCGGTAGTTGATGACCTGAACATGTGCTGCCTGTTGGCTTGGCGGCTTGGAAAGACGGAAACATCATTGATTGGCGCTAAACAAGTGCAAGAGTGAAGGTACCGGGTGAAGGAGGGACAGAGGCTCGACCATCGTAAAAGCTTATGTTGTATATGACAGCAGGATGAGTAGCCATTCAACATGTGATCCCGGAAAAAGTCCTGGTAAGGCTTAATGTGACTGTATATAGCGTCCATGTTGCTTTTTGTTTTAAATAAAAATGTGGTAGTGCATTCAGTCATAGTCATTATTCTTTAAACCATTTGAGATATTATAATAAATTTTAAAGGAATAGTTCACTCTCGAATTGAACTATTCCTTTAATATGTGCCTTACCTCCCGATCTTCATTCAGTATTGCAGGGCCCGAGAACGAAGATGGGAGCTAAGTTACCTTTTACGCGATCCACCGCGGCCAAAGCTGGAATCTCCGACTGCTTCACTCTCCTGTACAGCGATAGCGCGGATGCGCATAATGTGCGCGTAATTACAGTGTTATGTATTATCAATGAAATTAGCTTTTAAGTTGTTATTTTAGAGCTCTTGCAGGGAGATTCAATAAAAGTTCTTATCGTTAAAAAAGGGTGTTCATTTTGCCCCAACCAATCAGATGTTAGCTTTCAAATGTTAAATAAGATCTGGTTGGGGCAAAATTAGCACTATTTTTAACGATAAGAAAGGAGGTGTAATGAAAACAATTAGACAAAATTAATATCAATAAAGCTTAGTCCACTTTTATCCAGACCACTTTTTCTTATCTTTTCAGATTCACTTTTGTCTGGTGATGTGCTGCTAGATTGGAAAAAAGCCTATATAATACCAATATTCAAAAAAGGTAGTCATTACCAACCTAGAAACTATAGACCTGTAAGCCTAACATGAGTGGTAGGGAAGGTACTGGAAACTTTGTTACGGGATCATATCCTTGTCTCCAGAACTAATCTTATTAGTAGTAGTCAGCATGGATTTATGAGAAATAGATCGCTCCAGACAAATTGACTTTTGTACATGTATAGAGAATTGGTTATTGGGTCGCAAACAGCGAGTGGTGGTCAATGGAACTACATCTATGTGGGCTAAAGTTCTAAGTGGAGTGCCTCAGGGTTCTGTACTGGGCGTACTGGGGCCACATCTTTTTAATCTGTTCATAAATGACTTAGAAGGGGGCATTGAGAGCAAGGTCTCTGTCTTTGCTGATGACACTAAACTATGCATGACTTTGAAAACTTCAAATGATGTGCAATTGCTGCAAGCTGACCTAGGTAGATTATCAAAATGGGCAGTAGAATGGCAGATGAGATTCAATGTTGATAAATATAAGGTGATGCATTTTGGGTTTAACAATCCTGGTGCCACCTACACCATAAATAACTCTTGTGTTAAGTGAATCTCTAATGGAAAAGGATTTTAGGGTTCTGGTAGATAACAGACCTAGTTGTAGCAAGCAATGCCAGGTAGCAATGGCTAGAACTAGTAAAATATTGCCTTGTATAAAAAGGGGAATAGATTCAAGAGGAAAAAAAATATTCTCCCTCTTTACAAGCCACTGGTAAGGCCTCATTTAGAATATGCAGTGCAGCTGGGTTTTTTGCCTTCCTTGGGATCAACTGTTAGGTAGGGTTAAAAAGGAGGGTGAAAAGGTTGGACTTGATGAACGTATGGTTATATTCAATATCAATTACTATGTTACTATATAATAAAAGTTCTTATTGCTAAAAATGGTGCTAATTTTGCCCCAACCAATCATTAACCATTTTAAAGCTAAGCACTATTTTTAACAATAAGAATTTTTTTTACATCTCCCTGAAGAACTTTTATTGAATCTCCGTGATGAAATTTTATTGGCTCTCCCTGATTGGTTGCAGTGTCTCATTATTCACATTTGTGGGGTTTTTGGTGATATCTCTTTAAGATAATAAAATAATTGTATTCTAAATCATTTACTATTATTTGCCATGTATTTAATGAGTCCATCAGCCCTGCAGGATGGGTAGAGGAAGAGGAGAAAGACAAATAATCTGTGATACATAGGATTCCGGGGCTGTTTTTGTAAGATTTTTTCCCCTAAAAAAAGTGCAAAAAAATTTTTGTTTAAAAATGTGATTTGTCACATACAATACATTATGACATCACAATGATGTCCCATTTTAGTTTTGATTTGAACTATAGTGAAGATCACAAAGAAATTACATTATGATATTACAATGACCAGTTAGTAAAGTCTGGGTTTCATTTTGGTTTTGACTAGCAAGAATCATGGTCACAGTGAAAGTGTTCTTACTTTTTCTTGTGATTTTTATTTTCAGAGGCTTTTCAAGTAAGAATTTTAATCTATTTTAGCCAAGAAAAGAGTTTAAAGGGCATATCCACACCTCCAATAAAAATTTGTATATCAGCTTAACACCCCCCAAAACCTAGACCTCACTAGGTTTATTTGTTTTAAATCGGCCCCTAGACATACTTACCAGCCCTCCTTCCCTCGCTGCCTTGTCTCCCCCGTGCCTTTTCCGTGCACGGAAGAAAGCAGAAGGGGCTCGGCCAGGAGCCGAGTAAGTGATTGGCAGAGACGACTTAATTTGCTTAAACCACACACAATCACAATTTATTGCATTTAATAAGGATCCCAATGGGGATGTTAATGTATTATTCCAAATGTATTAATGTTAATGTTTATGTATTATTCCAAACAAATTCCCGTCAGATATAATAACAAAGTCCTTAAATTCCACTTAAGATATGTGGATGAAAAATGTATTGTTATTTTTTGCAGCTGCAATGACAGTTCCTACATCTACTGTTGTTGAGTATGAGGGTTACAGTGATGTGAGATTCACTAAAACCATACGTATTATTTCTTATAAATTATAGTTTTTGTAAGATTTTTCTTTTTTTCCAAGAAGCACAGAAAGGCTTTTTTTGCAATACCTTGCAATAAATGATGTCACATTTCAGTTTTGACTTGAACCATGGTGAAGATCACAGAGAAATTACACAGAGGCTTTTTTATGCAAAACAGTATGACATCATCAATGATGTCACAATGACCAGACAGTAAAGTCTGTTGTTGTTTTTTTTCCCCCAGTTTTGACTTGAGAGAATCATGGCGAGGGTCACAGTGAAAATGCTCTTACTTTTTCTTGGGATTTTCATTTTCAGAGGCTTTTCAAGTAAGAATTTTAATCTATTTTAGACCAAGAGTTTAGTTTGCTCAGTAATGTAACATGTTTTCCAATTTTATCATTTATTTGCATTATGATCTGACAATATTAATGTATTACTCTACATCAAATTGTTTTTTGCAGATGCACTGAAAATTCCTTCATCTACTGTTAGCGAGTATGAGGATTACAGTGATGGTGAGTTATAATCTTTAGTGTATCTGTCATGTGCCTACTTTAACCCTTTATCCTTTCTCATGATGGGGGTGGGATTCACTAATGGTTTACAGCCATACATTATGTTCCCATTGACACATTAATGAAAGGTGATTATGGGCAGCTCATGTTCATTTGGCTGGCTGGAAGGTTGGCAGTTGGTGAATAATATACAGCATGGTCTGTCTCTCCCTACTCCAACTGACAAATCTTCCTCACACACTCAACTCTTTTTTATAGTCAGGGGCTGGTACAATAACAGCTACAGCTGTGATTGGTTGTCCCAACCCTGCTAAACTGTGTGTAATTGTGTAGGGAATTATTGGTATTTCACATCACTTTGTGAATTTCTGTCCATTTTACTAGATTGCAAAAAGGGAAATTTTGCTACAGAACAAACATTACAATATTAGGAAAAAACTATTTGTAAACAAAAAGGTAACCCCCACGTAGGAATCAGGGCGGAGGTAGGAACAATAAATGACGGTAGGAGTCCCGCTATAGTAGCACCTTTTTCTTTAACAGTTTATATAACAAATTCACCCAAACATTTTATTTAATGCAGAGGTAATAACGATCCCCATTCAGATGACTACGGACCAACCAATGGACACCACGACCGGTAAGGTTTCTGGGAAATGTCTTGGTTCTATTATTACTATTATGTACAAACTGCACTTGCCTGTATGTCCTATTAGATATGAAAGGTACAGTCTAATTCTCCTTTTATTCTTGGAATCTGGGGTACGAGCTGCTGCTGCCCTCCTCCTGTCCACAGCGATCCTGATGTCATTTGCTTTCCAGACAGAGAATCAATAACATGTAAGTAATTCTACCAAATATTCCTATTAACATTTACTACATTGGTGATTAACTGAGCAATTCATTCTATTATCCAACTTATTTCCAGCGAACGGTGATGCGCTAGAGGAGCTCAAGAGCTACCAGTTTTGGGTAATAATAATAGTCGGTTCTGTTGTCGGCGGCTTGGCCATTATTATCCTTATTCTGACATACATTGTACTCAGAAGAATGGTGAAAAAGTAAGTGTCACTCTCAGATTTCTATTCATTTAGCCATTGCTTTCTCTTAACAATAAAGATAAACCATGTCCTTGGCTTTATTACAGGCATCAGGATGAATTACGGAAAGCAGAGGAAGGATTCAACGGTGACATCTGAGTATATGTCATATGATACCCAACGATTCCAGCATGACTGATTTAGTTATAGTAACAGAGGGTCTAGGAATTGAAGATCTAGGTCAAGATGGTTTTACTAGCTTAGGCCTGCTTGTAACACCTTAAAGGGAAGTTTAGTGCAAACACATATGCATGACCACAACCTGCCCATTCAGCATTTGTGTCTGTGTAAAATAGATGCTTCCAAATACTGACTCTACTCCTGTTTACAGGGCCCCTAGTAGCATCGTAATGGTCTCCCCCCTTAACCCAGTATTGTCAGTGGCATTGTCCAGGGTCTTTGGGCTCCAAAAGAAATTGTGTGATGATGCTTCTGACGATGCTTTGAAAAGGGGCATTTGTGGAATATGATACAGCCTTTTGGAAATATTTTAGTGGGTAACTACACAATTAGCAGATCTTTTCTCTTCCTAAGCAGTAGGGGTATCCAGGTACACAGCCAGGAATCCAGTGCTTTACACTTTTCCAGTCTCCACCATCCTGGATAATCAATCCATAACCAGTAGTAAAGTGTGTAATAACAGTGTTTTATTTAACACTGAAAATGCGTGCTTCAGTGTTAATAAAATTCTCGTTTCACACATCTACAGTCCTGTGTTATTGCTACTACACTTTACTACTTGTTTAGGGCCAGGCCACACTAGCGTGTTTTTCGCGCGATTGGAAATCGCGGGAACGCAAAAATTCCCGCAATTTCTGATGTGCATGATTGCGCGTCCGTTCGCGTTTTGGTAACGCATGCATTCCCCATTTTTGGTGCGTTAACGCATGCGTTTCCATACCGCAAAATGTTAAATGCATGGCAAAACGCAAACGCCCAAGAATCGTACACACAATCGGTGCAATAAGCTTCGTGATTTGTGCCGATTCCTTGCTTGCAGTGTGGCCTCACCCTTACAGATCTTTTCTCTGTTAGGGTTAAACAAAAGGCAAGGGGTCAGTTTTTAAGCTGGGTCACACAGTAACTATAAGCCCTGATACCGTCGGATCCGACGGTATCGGGGCTTTATCGTTATGTGTGTACTTCATTTCCCGAACGACGCCGCCCGCCGAACGATCAGGTCGGCCAAACGCTCGTTCGGGAAAGACCGAAAATTTCCATTGGCCGCGCTAGACTCCCTATAGGAAGTCTACGCAGCGAGGAAACACAGTCCCGAGCGTCCTCTCTATGATGTTCATAGGGAGAACGCACCGGACTGTGTGTATCAGTCTTTGAAAGATGCAGACAGATCTTGCAGATCATGTCTGTCATCTTTCAGAAATCTGTACTGTGTGTACCTAGCTTTAGATAAGAAAGTATCTTTAGCTTAGAATGCAAATACCCAGGGATAATACCTATAGTATGTCCTTTCTCCCCCCACTAACTTTTTTAGCACCTCATATTGGCCATCCTGATGATATGCTATCGTGTGATAATTAGAAAACCCTTCTTTTTATTTGCCAACTTAGTTGAATGTAAAGGATAAGATCTGTTAATATATGATACCGTATATAAAAATGTATTGTTATATTTTGCTGGACCATTAGTGTTACTTTGTTATTTACAGAGAAATAAATGTTTAATAAACTTCCTAATTATGTGTCATTTTGTCTTTCTTAATTGATAAACTTTTTTCAGTAATGTTTTATTCCATCTGTAAACTACTACATTAAAAGCCATTTATCGCCAAATATTAGGTTGTCCATCTAAAAACAACTTTTTTTTCCGTTAGTGTATATCCCTCTCCCGACCCTAGGTGGATAAATTGTAAAAAACTGGCAGGAATCTTAATTACCAGCCTTAGTACCCACTGCCACGGGCTTTAATGATTCTGAATGATATTTTAGGGGCCAGACCGGCAGCCGCATTGTATTGGCAGAGCAGCCAATCACAGACACAGCTTCTTGCAATGCAGAGTGCAGTAACAATCGCCTGTTAAGTAGTTTCCTGGCTTTTTTTTCAATTTAAACTATGCGTTTATGGTTGGGAGGGGGGTGGCAACACTACAGAATAGATTTATTTGTAAAATATGAGGTACAGAGACAAGGAGGGTGGTTAGGGGTCTCCTGCTCTGATGAAAGGCAGAGGACCACACTACTTAAGTGCACATTCAGAGTCCTCCAGGGACAGGGAAGAGTCAGAACCTTTTCTCACAAGGGAAGGCTCCTACTCTTCACTTTCCGTGCACTTTGGACAGGCACTTAGGACAACCATTTGGAAAGCGGAGTAAGGTAAGGATTTTAACACTACCAGTAGGGTCATCAGTGGGTTTAAATTTTAGTTTTGGGGTAGACATGCCCTTTAAGATGGAATAAAGGTTCGTTGTGTTACATAGAAGTCTAGGCTAATATATTTACTTCTGGTATAATGTCATTGGGGTGTGGACCTCCTTTTATGATCTGTCTTAACATGACCTAGATAAAGAGAACCTTCAAGCATAGTGCTTTATAATGGACAAACCCACAAAGATATTGTTTGTTGAACACATTGTGTTTGGCAAATTGGTCGATTATTTTCCTTATCTGATACACTTGAAATATTATATTGGCCAAATATTGTATGTATTAGGATTTTACAATCATTATCTTTGTGTGTATGGCCCACAACTCAAGGTAATGAATAAAAAATGCAGTGTTCAGCAAAGACAGTATTTCTACAAGTTAAAAGGGCTAGGCCACTGTTCCCTTGTGTATTTAGGGCTAGGCTACTGTTCACTTAGTGTAATAAGGACTAGACCACCGTCCACAATATAATAAGGACTAGGCCGCTGTGCATCAGGGTAATTAGGGCTAGGCCACTGTTCCTTAGTGTAACAAGGGCTAGGCCGCTCTTCCTCGTATAATAAGGGCTAGGCCCTGTTCCTTGGTGTATAAGGGCTAGGCCACTGTTCCTTGGTGTAATAAAGGCTAGGCCATGTTCCTCAGTTTAATAAGAGCTAGGCCACTGTTTTTCATGTAATAAGGAATAGACCACTGTTCCTCAGTATAATGAAGGTTAACCACTGTTCCTCATCAAAAAAGAGCTAGCCAATGTCCTCAGTATAATAAGAGCTAGGCAATTGTTCCTCAGTGTAATAGGGGCTAGGCCACTGTTCCTCAGGGTAATAAGGGCTGGCCACTGTTGCCCCACAAGATTTCATGTAAATTTAAATCTGGTTTAGTGTCCCTTTAAATAATTCCATTAATAAGCAGTCTCTTCTCTTCACCAGTTACATGTCCATGTACAAATATTTAGATCAAGACCACTGTTCATTTATTAACCTATTATGATTCCACAAGATCTAGGTATTACCCAAGGTCCACGCTAGCCCCTACTTATATTGCAAATATGAAATGTATGCAATTATATTCAGTCTAAAAGCTATTCCTACCACGATGTCAAACTGACAGGCCTGCTATTTCCTGTCTGGAAATGAGATAGGAAAGGTTTCTTTACAGTAAGAACAGTGAAACTGTGGAAATGTCTTCCAGTAGATCAGTTCTGGTTGATCCAGGGATACTTTCTGATTGCAACTGGAGTCAGGAAGGAACTAAAAGGTTACTATAGTCAAAAAACAAATTGTGATCAATAATCAAGTTTTGTTTTTTTAACTTCCAACCTACACTCGTACACACACCAACTGATGTTACCCATTCTGTGGCAACCATATTTAAGGAGTAAGTATTTAAAAAAACACATTTTACTAATCATCAAAAAAGATCTTTTTTCCCCCAACCTCGACACATGTACATACACTAGTGACCTACACATTTATTCATGGGTAAGTTAAAAAACACAATGTCCTCATCATTGCCATTATTGAGTATTAAAATCTGCAACCAAACACACACATTCCCTTCCAAAATGTGGCCTTTCAATCCAAAATTCAGTGTACACTTTGTGGTTATAATTGGAAGTAGAGAATCTACTTCCAATTTTTGAATTAGGGTTAAAGTTCTTCTTTATGATAGGCAAAACGTTCTTTAACAATATCGGATTGTGCTTTGTTTATGTTGTAAAGATGAATAGAAGTTAAAGGAAAACTATAGCCCCAACAACTCCAGTCTCTAATATTACCCCAGGTATGGACAAAACCGCTAATATCTAGTCTCAGAGTCTAGCCCTAATTACAAGACAAAGTCCGTGAATGCCAGTGCCACAATATAAATCAGACTTAAGTAAGCAAATGAACGAAAGTGAAGGTAGAATATATAGAAAGGATATAATACTTCCCTTTTCCCAATGAGTCAGAGGTAATAGGTTGACAGGGTGACACCAAACCACAACACAATGTTACTTCTGCCATTTGTCAGCATTATAATTTAACAGGCTATTTGGTTTGTAACTTCAAAATGTTGTGGTTTTACAAAGGGATTTTTTTTGGCGTCACACAGGGAATTGAAAGATTAAAATAAATAAAAAGGGGAAAGGAAAATGTATTAGGCTTTGGAAAAAGTTGGTCTTATATCTGTTACAAAGGTCTTGGTGAAGGGAAATTCTATTAAAGAATAGAGCTGAGGCAAGACTGCGACTTAGTCTGGCAAATGAAAAGCAGCACATATCGGCGCCCGTTTCACATGCTTAACTTTCGTTAGTGCTGCTATACATGCAATCAAACGCATGCGATCTCCAAAAAAATTGGTAATCACCAGCGGTACAAAATCGGATTGCAGCACAGTGCATGCATGTGGCTACCCCCATTGACATCACTGTTCAGCAATTTTTACACGGTAACAGACCGCAAGCGCAAATCTTTCCTTGCAAATTTAGGAGATTTACTGTTTTGCATGATTTTAAATTGGACTCAATATTAGCTTCCTTCCACCTTGCTATTTGATAGTTTTTACCAATTCTGAGAAATGACTGGTCAGCAGGGAATGATAGGTGTTTGTTTGAATGCATTGAGCAGTACAAATGTAAATTGAGAAGGACTTTAATCGATTGTTGATTAGATTTCGCTCCACCATTAACTTCTAAATATGGAGAAAATCCCTGTTTGTAACGTTGGAGATGTAAGTATAAGTTTCCTTTAAGCTTTAAAGACAAAGCCTTGTGGCGCATGAAGACAGTCCAGACAGGATCTTGCAATTCTGTCTGTCTCTTTTGAAAGATCTGGCATGTGTGTACCCAGCTTTAGGTGCTAAGAATAAACTAGAGGTCAGTGTTTTCTCAATAATTTATGCTACTGTTAGAAAGTCCCTTTTTAAACATATTTCCCTATACAGACGGTACAGTGGCAAGATACATCATTTAGATTTTAAACTAGGACACCCAAAAGGAAAGGTTAAGCAGGCTATAACAGGTCCTTCTTCTGATTGAATTTTGATGATGTTTCTTCCCAATGAAAATTCGATTACAACCCTTGCTCAAAATGAATGTGCCCATGCCTTGCAAATGGGGGGGGACAGACCCCATGTTTTCCATAATCACATGTTAGAACTTGTCTTGCTCTTGTCATTGACCCTGTTCCAGAATTGTCTGCTTTTCTTCCTAGGCCAGTTAGCTTGTGCAAGCCAAACAAGAAAAGAGATATCAATGCACATTCCAGGGCCCTATATACTATCATAATATCTGTGCTAGTACAAACAGTAAAAACATTGGGGTTTTTAGTTACAATTTTAAAAGTGAAAACCTTCCAACCACGTCAAGGCAATGTTCAGGTTTGTACCGTGTTAGCCATAAGTAGAAAAGAAAAGTAGAGTGTGTGATACCTTTTATCTAGATTAAAAAAATGGATGTTGGGAAGTTGGGTTTCTTTTGTAACATCCTGAAACTCCTGAAAGCTTGCTTAATTTTTTTTATCTTAGCCAATAAAAGGTATCACAACTCTCCTTTTCTCTTCTTCACCATGTCAAGGTAACTCCAGTATGGAAGGTCCTAACAGTTTACCTTGGTCATTTATCTGGGCTGACACTTCCTCCTGCTGGTTACATTTTTCGTGGAAGATTGTCTCCTGACCTTGCATTGGATTATTATTAGGCTATCACTCCCCCCCCCCCCCCCCCCTGGCTTTTAACAAGGAGGGAAGAGGTCTGCCATCCAATGCTATTTATTAAAGGTGTAAAACCTCCAATTAAGCTTGTGCAACCCACACACCCCAACTCTTAATACAAAAAAAGTGTTAATAATGTATCGTAAAATCAGTGCAGTCTTGCTATTTTAAAGACACAGAAATTAAGCTGTAAAGTTTTGGGTCCAAAGTGGGAGGGAAAAAGTGGAGGGGGTAAAAGAGGAAGGAAAAGAAGTGGAGTTTAAGTGGAAAGGGGGTGTTTTAAGACGAAAAGAGGCAGACGAGGAAAAAAATCAGGGATGAAGAGGGGAAATCAGGGGAGAAGAAAAACTCTATGATGAAAGAAAGCTGGCATAGGGTTAAGAAGGAGGGAGAAGAGAGAGGGGAGTGGCGTTGACCTGGTTAAGGTAATGATTACTAATAAGGTAACACAGTAAGGTACTGCGTTATCATAAAAGGGAGGTACCTCCCCTTTGTCATTTCACCATTGTGGTAGTATGAGGATGGCACTGATGGCATGCTGCCCTAGGCCATGACCTAGATGGTGTTCTTGGAATATATCCCACCCTAGACCTATACCTACATACACTGAGTCCTATTAAACCTCTTCTACATAAAGCTTGCAACACTGAAATTTGCTGGGTAAGTGGGTTCTGGATTAGAGTGGGAAATTAGGAATACATAGGCTTCCGTTGAAAGCTTTGAGACTAGATCTATAGATTAGTTCTTGAACAATGTTAGGAGAAAGTAAGGCCTTATAAGAAACCGATATTAGGAGGATTGAGTTTGTTAGTGGATCTTAGCTTCTGCCAAGGAAGCTTGTGGCTAATCCTTACAAAGAATAATGAAAGATTTCAGTTTCTCAACTTAAACAACAGTAGAGGACACACAAATTACCAGTTCAACTCACGGGAAGCTTGGTCGGGGGAGCTCTTTGACTGAAGGTGAATGGCAGGTGAATTTTGAGAGCTTTCGAATAAGTCCAGAAATACAACAGAAGTGGTATGTCACCCGGGTTAAGATGGATTGACCCCACCATTCCTAAGGGGCTGAACTTTACCATTGTTGGTGGCTTGGTCTGAGGTAAAAATGTCTGGAGAAAGCTATTATCATCAACAATCTTCAGCCTATGCTAAAGAAGAACCATCGGTTGCTTTTTTTTACAAGGAAGGAAAAGCCTTAAAATGGAATAGATAAATAACTTCACCACTTTGGGGATTAAACCTACAAACATCCCCATAGGAAATATAAGAAAAACCGGGTCCTGACGTGTGATTGGGAATGAAACAGTTATTCAGAACAGGTATGCAAAAGCTAATACTTTTATACTATTTGTGTTCTTATTTTATTATGTATTTCTCAGTAATGACCTTTTCACATATAGTTGTACACTGTTGTGTACATGATGAATAACCATGAGACGGTGTTTTTTGTACTCCTTCCTTCCCTAGACATTATATAATCATTATAATCCATGCCTTTTTGCTCAGTGCAGTCTGCTGTTCTACTTCTCCTGGTGTCCATAGACTGTTACATAGATAGTTATACAGATCAGGGTGGCCAACCCAGCCGACACTAGAGGCCGCACCAGCGGCACTGAGCACGGTGAGCGGACCCCCAGCCTGCCCAGTTACGCCCTGAGAATGCCCACCTCTTTCCACCCCACTTTGAGATTCTTTACATTGTCAATTCAGCTGTTGACAGCATTTGTGGTTTCAATGTATCCAGTCTGCCTTGTGATTGACGGCAGCAGAGAACAGTTTCAATATTAACCCTGCAGCTGCCTGAGATAAATGCTGAACTGGGTTTATATTAGTAAATCATGCCGATGTGTGTGGTACATAGGAGACATTTGCCTCGGCCGACCATTCTACCCTAGCGCGACCATTTCTACCTAGCCTAACTTTCTGTTTTACTGGAAATCCACATTTGCACTACTTTACCAGAAGGGTCTTTCCTATTTAGGAACTTAACTGTTCATGTGGTAACCCATTAAGAATTTTATTGACTAACCTAGATTTGAGTTGGTAACTGATCGCGATTGTAAGCATGTGAAATTGCGGCAGTGTGGCCTAGTCCTTAATCTCATTTCCACTGTTTTACAACAATAAATATATCCAACCAAACAGCAGTTTCAGCCAAAGGGCCCATACACGAATGATTATCACCAGAAACGGCTGTGCATACACCATCGTGCACTGGGGTCGGCCCCTGCGATCGCACGTGTATGAGGCTTTATAAATAGATGTGATTTCAATGTACATATCTCTGCTAAAAAACGTTTTGGTTCTTTTGATTGATTTATTTGTCTTTCCCAAGTAGTCAATATATTCTTCCTTTGGAGGTGTTTAAAGGCCAATTATAATTCTAAATCTTCCCCGTCCCCTTACAAGTACTTGGGGTGAGGACCTGAATCGCTAAGTCTTCACCTTGGGTACACTTTCAAGTATATTACCAAAAATTCCTTCATTCCCCCGTTTAATATCAGTCTTCCAGACGCCAGTGAAGGACCATGGGAAGACGCACTATGCAAGATGTGCATGTTCCCATTGGCTAGATTACTTGTCCTAATTGTTGCCCAGGGGTGAGGACTTAGCAATTCAATTACTCACCCTGGGTACAAAGGTAGTGAGAAGAGGATCATGGACAGTGAGTATAATTGTCCTTTTAAAAAATCTACATATAGAGGTACGCAGATCAAACATTGTGTTAGCAGAATTTTGTTATAAACTGGAGCATATAACATAACTGGTTTATTAATGAAACTCTTTTATATTAAAATCAAAATAGCAATAAATCATATCCTTCATCCACAGAAACCATACAAAAATGATTTTTACACACCATAAATGCAGATTTACAGCACAAAAAAAAAAAAAAAAAAAAGAACTCAATTTCAAAAGCTGGTCTGAACTGGAGTTCATGGCAGATAATTATTTAGAAATTTATTCGGTGTGAAACAAGCCGACTTCAATAATCAACAGGACGTAAATTGACACAATTTTTGTACTGTTTTAAGGCAACCATCAAACCAGGCCTTGTTTTATTATTTTTAACAACCACTGCACACCAGTCTTAAAGGGTATGTACACCTTTAAAGGACAATTATCTTACCATTTCCCAATCCACTCCTGCAAAGTACCCAGGGTGAGGACCTTCGTATCTCCGGTTGGATCCTCCCACTGGCACTGTCAGTGAAGCCCAGAGGCAGCCAATGGGAGAGACACGCATCCTTGCAGAGCGCGTCTTCCCATTGGCTGCCTCGCGACCTGTCACTCACAGTGCCAATGGGGAGGATCAACCGGAAAGACTAGCAAGTAAAGTAGTGCAGGACTTTTGAAAGTACCCAGAGGTGAGGACTTAGCGTTTTTAGGTCATTACCCTGGGTACGTAGTATAAATATATAATTGTCACTTTTAACAACAACAAAAAATTGTCACTTGTCTTTTATTTTCCCCAACCCCAACTGCTATGTTGAGCACTTTAATGAATTTCAAACAGATATTAATGATGAGTATTGCCTCTGTTCTCCAGCAGGGGAAAGAACAGCCAATAATTGACTGTGGTGTCGCATTCACAGCCTTGCTTAACTGTATGAAGGGAAGAGACAAACTTTCTCTGCCAGAATGGAAATATTATTATGATTAAATATTTGGTTGTACCAAATACATATAATAATGTGCTTGTTGAAATTTGGGGCAGGTTACCGACAGGAGAACGGTTTGTTTTTAACATTCCATTAAGATAATTAAAAATCAGCAAGTTTTAGAAAACATATTTGTGAAAACATACATGATTGTTATATCTGTGGCGAACAGAAAAGTTAATTTGCCATAAATCCAAGCACATCTGTCACCAACGTATAATATAATAAAACAAAACATCAGTGTTTATGATGCTGGTAGAAAATAGAATAGTAATAACACAATATCATTGCACAGTAAAATTGGAGGTTTTAAAAAAACGATTGTTCTATTAGGAGGCAGGTTACCTGTTTTGGTTTAAGTATATTTCTTATGTACCAAAAATTAAACTCACGTTTTTATTAAATTTCAGAACTTTAAATTACAATCTGGCATTGAAATACCCTATTTTCTAAATATATCAGAGAACATCATAAAATTAAATGTGTAAGGTTAAGGCATTGGATTTAAGTTCATGTGATTCCCAATGTAATGGTACCCTAACCTGCTATTGTTTACTTTAATTAAGGTTCGTACACCATGTGATCACAGGTGCCGGCCCGCGATGCATGATTGTACGAATTGCCATTTGGGCAATAATCTGGCCGTGTATGGGCACTTTATGGGCGCTTGTTTGGGGATCATTGCCTGATAAGCTGGGCGGATTTCCGAACGGTGTGCCCGTTTTGGCCGATTAAGTGCCCATACACGGGCCAATTATCGCCCAAAACGCTCATTCATAAACATCATGTGTCGTGGGTCGGCACCCGTGATCACATTGTGTACGAACCTTAAACATGCTAACCATTCACTGATGCTAGCTATTTTTCCAGGGTCCTTTGCAGTAGATAGATAATAATTTGGTACCAGCTGTATAGACTTCTGTCTAGTCTAGGAGAGCCTGGAAAAAAAGCAGTATAATAAAAAATTTAAAAAACATTTTTAAATAAAGCATTTTAAAAGTTAAATATATAGCGTTAAAGACACTTACAGGGGAAATCATCTGGACTTTCCTTACTAGAAAGACTAATTAAATTGTAGCAATTACAATGTATTGTGGTTAGATGAAGATAGAAAAAATACTATTTTACTTCTATATATTAGCTTCTGTAAAGTATTTGGCACCATACCAGGATGGTTACCAATATTAAATTACATTCAACATAAAAGAAATGTTAAGAAATATAATACACAAATATACACTAAAACAAATTGTAACCCTGAAATTTGAAAAAAACTTTTTAAGCATCGTTCATCAATCCATAAAAAAATATGAAACAAAGCAATAAAAAACAAAAGCAAGTGTGTCTCATGTATACAGTGAAAAATGATGATGTAGAAAACAATATTAATAAATCAAATCTGCGTCAGATAACACTACAATGTGGACTTATTACAGAACAAAAAGTATTTACTAAAAGAGGGAAAATAAGGATTAATCATTTCTATTTAGTGGATTCCGTTCTTCAATCAATATCTCAGGACCAGGGACGAAGATAGCAGAGATGTAACTTTCGCGCAGGAACCAAGAAGCTGTTAGAAATTTGTGAATGTGTTGATGTGGTGGCTCGCGAGAAATGTAGTGTCTGCTATCTTCGTCCCTGGCTCCTAGATATTGATTGAGAACGGAGTTAAGGAATAGCTCCTTAACCTCCCGGTCTTCAATCAAACATTAAAGGAATAGTTCACTTTTTAAGTGAACAATTACTTTAAGCTATTCAAAATATTTTCAACTTGAAAAATTAAGGACATCTCTTGTTCTTGACACTGGCAGCAGGTCCTAGTGGACCTAACCTATTGTAATCCCAAGTGAAGACCGAGCTGTTTTGTCCTTAGTTGTTCTTTAATGGGGGGTAGAAGTGAAGTTCCATTAACCACCATTGTTATGTAGCTTGTTTACATTTTTTGTACCAATGCATTGTTAACGGACAATTATACTCACCATTTCCCCGATTCATTCCTGCAAAGTACCCAGGGTAATGACCTAAAAACGTTAATCCTCACCTCTGGGACTTTACAAAAGTCTTGCACCACTTACTGTAATCTCCCTAGTCGCTCCTGTCGGATCCTCCCCATTGTACTGTCATTGACAGTCCGGGAGGCAGCCAATGCAATGCGAGCGCGTCTTCCCCTTGGCTCCTCGTGACCTGTCACTCAAAGTTGCAGTGGGGAGGATAGGACCGCAGCGCGAGGATATTACCAGTAAGTGGTGCAGGACTTTTGCAAAGTACCAGAGGTGAGGACTTAAGTGTTTTAGGTCCTCATCCTGGGTACTTTGCAGGAATGGGGGAAAGGAACGAGGCAGAGGTGATTAAATGGTCCTTCACATGTGGGCTTTTTTCTTGGTCATTTTGAAAAAACACAAACCTTCCTAGCATAAAACAGAAATAAGGCAATATAGAAGTTTGTTAAATCCATTTAATACAAATTGGGGTTACAAGTAAAAGCCACATATGCAGGATCCAGGCAATGAGCGGTAATCAGATTTTTTTTTACCTTCATATAGGTTTTCATGCATATACATACGCTTATTTATGGCGAGCAATCATTGGTCCATGGAAAGGGGAGTCTTGTTATTTTCCTTCAATACAATTAACATTCAATACTGTCATATACAAGAGTATTAAACACTGTTTTGTTTATAAATTTTCCAACACCATATCCAGCACCATTGTTTTCTGTAAAATATAAATTAAAAGCACCATAGGCACTTGACAGTACACAGATAATACTGAAATACTAAATCAATTGCTAGGCACCAAATCAACATGAGCAAAGACATTCGCGCATCAGAATTAAAATCCAATACAAAAGCAATTAACCTGTTCTTTGTATTGACTTATCAGTCCTGAGGTTCCCCTACATGGAATTTAAAAAAAATAGCTTTTCCTCCTAGCTATTAAAAACACACACTTTGTTGTAATCATGGAGCAGCCATCTGAAGTGACCTCTGCTTAGCAATAGCCAAACAAAGGCAAACAATGCCATACAGTTAAAACACTGAATTCTGTACAATTTTTCACATAATTTGTTTTCGCTACACAAATTTTTGTATTCACACTTTGAGTGTGATCCCAACACTCCCGGCCTTATCTCCTGAAACCTAAATGACAAAAGGAGATAATTCAATCATACTCTATATATAGTATTTTAGTTTTATTACAAATGATTAATATACACTGCATACTGTATTACTGAACATCTTGGAATCATAGCTCATGAAGATCCTTTGTTGTTTCGGACACCCTGCCATTTACATAATGATGGTTACAGGTTGCTATTTTCTATATATTGTAGTTTAGTAAAATGGAGTTATTGTGCCCTATTCAAAGGGGACCCTGCTGTTTCCTCAACTGCAATCACCAGTACCTAGAATACATTGCAAGTTTAATACAAAAGGAAGATACAGATCACCTTCCTCTTGAATGCATTAACAAGGAAAGATAACACACTCTTTTTAAAGCTGGGTACACACTTGCACAACTGTAAGAAATGACAGACAGAATCTGCAAGATTCTAATGAGCGTGCTTTACCCTAGGGAGACCTCTCGGGGACTGCAGATTTTTTCTTTTGTAAGACCCTGCGCACCCACTGCTATTGGCTTCTAAGGCTGGGCACACACAACGGGACTATTTGTCCCAACTGAGCGTTCACTACAAGTGAGCGCTCTGCCGGGACAATTTTTGGTTGGTTCGTGACAATAGTGGCCTAGGCCGACAGTCCGTTCCAACCGATTGTGAGGTCCCATAGGAACCACAAGATCGGCCGTGATTTCAACCAACACTCCCCGACCCAGACAACGGCCCGACCGACATCGGTTGCGGCCAAAAGCGGCACAGTTTTTTCGGCCCAATTGACCGATACACCGGAAGTATCGGTCGACTGGGCTGAAAAATCTGCCCATGTGTACCTAGCCTTAAGAGTCAAGCTGACCCATTGTACACCTGCGTTTCCATGTTCCTGCTACAAATATGATTTTAAAAAAAAAAAATGTCCTTTTTTTTTTTAGACATCTAACACAACCCCAGATTTGGTATAAATGGAAAATTAGACAAAAAATATGGTTACCAAAAAAAGGCCAAAGGAAAACAATGCAATTTCCCAGCATTTAAAAAATCTTGTATGCAATGACCTTCTAAAACTGTTTCTGCACACACATTTAGCTCACCTGAAGCTGTTATTTTTGAGATAGTCAATGACAGCTAATTTAATGCGAGGAACTCCGCCATGGCTGTGATTTCCTCTTCCTGTTATACCGAAAGGTATGATTAGCCACCA
Source organism: Hymenochirus boettgeri (assembly GCA_019447015.1). Lineage (NCBI taxonomy): Eukaryota > Metazoa > Chordata > Amphibia > Anura > Pipidae > Hymenochirus > Hymenochirus boettgeri. The sequence continues at coordinate 64,527,116 of CM033469.1, read as the reverse complement.
TTCTTCTTATACTCTGGGGGGGGGGTGTAAACAAAGAACATATAAATACAATATTAATAGTTCTAATGATTATATACTGTAGCTGTTCTCGATATAACTTTTGATATATTTTATATGGCATTCCCTTCCACCCCCAACCGCTACACGAGCATTTCGGGACCCCCTGTTCTTTCCTCAGTATACCGAGGATGGGACAGGGTGTCCCAAAACGTTGTAGTCCGTCTTTCAATAAAAAATGTTGGATTAACCACGTAGTGGTGCTTCCCTATCCTTTCTTGTGCTATAGAATTGTCTGGCCCCTCTGAGTAAAGGGTAGGGGGATTGCACTACACCACCTTGTCTGGCATAAAGCCAACAGCGGTGTGCTAGAGTGTTTTCTGGACTGTTCTTGGTCTGGATCCCTGCCTGCTGGAACTACAAGCAGAGGCCGGACCAGGAAGCCGGCGGCTGTGATTGAGTGAGAGGCAGCCAATCACAGCCGCGGCTGCCAGCAATAGAGAACCCTGTGGTGGCAAAGATCTGTAAGTACAGTTTGGGGATTCTATTTTTACACAATATAACGGTTGGGGGTGGGAGGGGATGCCCCTGCAAATTATATAATAAACTTCACACAACATAATAGCAGCCAGGAGGGACGAGGGGGAAGGAGGGAAGAGCTCTCTCTGCGCATGTCACTATCCCTCGCGAGGCAAGACAGGAGGCAGAGACGTCTGGACATGAAGTCAGCCACTACTCCTCAGTTTTCCTGGACTTTGTCATGCACTGCAGGAGAACCCTAGGAGCCGGAATGTAAGGAAAGGAAAGGCCCCTACTCAGGGGGGCCAGTAGTGGGTTTAACATTTTTGTTTGGGGGGTGGGCAGCCCTTAACAACTCCTTTAAGTCTTCTTAAGAGAGGACCTATGGCTTTGCTACATCAAGGGCATGTCCCCACCATCACCCCCAAATATTGCTGCTGTATGTGTTTTTAATGCGATTGGCACAGCAGCAGAGGAGTGTTCTCCACTGCAGCTCCAGGAAAGGAAGTGAGCGGTTGTAACGAAAGACTTCGGCATGGAAGCTGGAGAGACAGACAGCAGCATTGTGGCGAGGGATCAGGCTGTGTCAAGTATAATAGAATACTTTTTGGTTAATGGCATGTTCACCTTTCAATAAAAATTAAGAATACTGTAGGTAAATCACCCCCCAGAACTTAAAAAGTTAGAAATCTAGATGCAGCTTCCCCCTTTCATCTGCCTCTTTATGCCTCTCCTCTTTAAGTGGTGGGGTTGGATATTTTTTCTTTAGTCTATAAGGTGGCTTCCCATCAAGCAAAGAAAATCTTCAAAAACATTCATCCTCTGCCCCCTACATATCTTCTACTTTGCCCCTTTTGTTCCAGGACACACAACTGGCGTACTGGGCCACATCTTTTTAATCTGTTCATAAATGACTTAGAAGGGGGCATTGATAGCAAGGTCTCTGTCTTTGCTGATGACACTAAACTATGCATGACTTTGAAAACTTCAAATGATGTGCAATTGCTGCAAGATGACCTAGGTAGATTATCAAAATGGGCAGCAGAATGGCAGATGAGATTCAATGTTGATAAATATAAGGTGATGCATTTTGGGTTTAACAATCCTGGTGCCACCTACACCATAAATAACTCTTGTGTTAAGTGAATCTCTAATGGAAAGGATTTTAGGGTTCTGGTAGATAACAGACCTAGTTGTAGCAAGCAATGCCAGGTAGCAATGGCTAGAACTAGTAAAATATTGCCTTGTATAAAAAGGGGAATAGATTCAAGAGGAAAAAAAATATTCTCCCTCTTTACAAGCCACTGGTAAGGCCTCATTTAGAATATGCAGTGCAGCTGGGTTTTTTGCCTTCCTTGGATCAACTGTTAGGTAGGGTTAAAAGGAGGGTGAAAAGGTTGACTTGATGAACGTATGGTTATATTCAATATCAATTACTATGTTACTAATAATAAAGTTCTTATTGCTAAAAATGGTGCTAATTTTGGCCCCAACCAATCATTAACCATTTTAAAGCTAAGCACTATTTTTAACAATAAGAATTTTTTTTACATCTCCCTGAAGAACTTTTATTGAATCTCCGTGATGAAATTTTATTGTGCTCTCCCTGATTGGTTGCAGTGTCTCATTATTCACATTTGTGGGGTTTTTGGTGATATCTCTTTAAGATAATAAATAATTGTATTCTAAATCATTTACTATTATTTGCCATGTATTTAATGAGTCCATCAGCCCTGCAGGATGGGTAGAGGAGAGGAGAAAGACAATAATCTGTGAAACATAGGATTCCGGGCTGTTTTTGTAAGATTTTTTCCCCTAAAAAAAGTGCAAAAAAATTTTTGTTTAAAAATGTGATTTGTCACATACAATACATTATGACATCACAATGATGTCCCATTTTAGTTTTGATTTGAACTATAGTGAAGACAAAGAAATTACTTTATGATATTACAATGACCGTTAGTAAGTCTGGGTTTCATTTTGGTTTTGACTAGCAAGAATCATGGTCACAGTGAAAGTGTTCTTACTTTTCTTGTGATTTTTATTTTCAGAGGCTTTTCAAGTAAGAATTTTAATCTATTTTAGCCAAGAAAATAGTTTAAAGGGCATATCCACACCTCCATAAAAATTTGTATATCAGCTTAACACCCCCCAAAACCTAGACCTCACTAGTTTTATTGTTTTAAATCGGCCCCTAGACATACTTACCAGCCCTCCTTCCCTCGCTGCCTTGTCTCCCCCGTGCCTTTTCCGTGCACGGAAGAAGCAGAAGGGGCTCGGCCAGGAGCCGAGTAAGTGATTGGCAGAGACGACTTAATTTGCTTAAACCACACACAATCACAATTTATTGCATTTAATAGGATCCCAATGGGGATGTTAATGTATTATTCCAATTTTTAATTTAATGTTTATGTATTATTCCAAACAATTCCCGTCAGATATAATAACAAAGTCCTTAAATTCCACTTAAGATATGTGGATGAAAAATGTATTGTTTATTTTTTGCAGCTGCAATGACAGTTCCTACATCTACTGTTGTTGAGTATGAGGGTTACAGTGATGTGAGATTCACTAAACCATACGTATTATTTCTTTAAATTATAGTTTTTGTAAGATTTTTCTTTTTTTCCAAGAAGTACAGAAAGGCTTTTTTTGCAGTACCTTGCAATAATGATGTCACATTTCAGTTTTGACTTGAACCATGTGAAGATCACAGAGAAATTACACAGAGGCTTTTTTATGCAAAACAGTATGACATCATCAATGATGTCACAATGACCAGCAGTAAAGTCTGTTGTTGTTTTTTTTCCCCCAGTTTTGACTTGAGAGAATCATGGCGAGGTCACAGTGAAATGCTCTACTTTTTTCTTGGGATTTTCATTCTCAGAGGCTTTTCAAGTAAGAATTTAATCTATTTTAGACCAAGAGTTTAGTTTGCTCAGTAATGTAACATGTTTTACAATTTTATCTTTATTTGCATTATGATCTGACAAATTAATGTATTACTCTACATCAAATTGTTTTTTGCAGATGCACTGAAAATTCCTTCATCTACTGTTAGCGAGTATGAGGAATACAGTGATGGTGAGTTATAATCTTTAGTGTATCTGTCATGTGCCTACTTTAACCCTTTATCCTTTCTCATGATGGGGGTGGGATTCACTAATGGTTTACAAGCCATACATTATGTTCCCATTGACACTTAATGAAAGGTGATTATGGGCACTCATGTTCATTTGGCTGGCTGGAAGGTTGGCATTTGGTGAATAATATACAGCATGGTCTGTCTCTCCCTACTCCAACTGACAATCTTCCTCACACACTCAACTCTTTTTATAGTCAGGGGCTGGTACAATAACAGCTACAGCTGTGATTGGTTGTCCCAACCCTGCTAAACTGTGTGTAATTGTGTGGGAATTATTGGTATTTCACATCACTTTGTGAATTTCTGTCCATTTTACTAGATTGCAAAAAGGGAAATTTTGCTACAGAACAAACATTACAATATTAGGAAAAAACTATTTGTAAACAAAAAGGTAACCCCCACGTAGGAATCAGGGCGGATAGGAACAATAAATGACGGTAGGGTCCCGCTATAGTAGCACCTTTTTCTTTAACAGTTATATAACAAATTCACCAAAACATTTTTTAATGCGAGGTAATACGATCCCCATTCAGATGACTACGGACCAACCAATGGACACCACGACCGGTAAGGTTTCTGGGAAATGTCTTGGTTCTATTATTACTATTATGTACAAACTGCTCACTTGCCTGTATGTCCTATTAGATATGAAAGGTACAGTCTAATTCTCCTTTTATTCTTGCAGAATCTGGGGATGTACGAGCTGCTGCTGCTCCTCCTCCTGTCAATTTTAAACTATGCGGTATGGTTGGGAGGGGGTGGCAACACTACAGAAATAGATTTATTGTAAAATATGAGGAACAGAGAAGAGGGAGGGTGGGGTTAGGGTCTCCTCGCGCATGATGAAAGGCAGAGGAGCACACTACTTAAAGTGCACATGTCAGAGTCCTCCAAGGGACAGGGAAGAGTCCGAAACCTTTTCTCACACAGGAAGGCTCTACTCTTCACTTTCCTGCACTTTGGACAGGCACTTTGGACAACTATTGGAGAAGCGGAGTAAGGTAAGGAATTAACACTACACGGTAGGGTCATCAGCTCCCATTTTCGTTCTCAGGCCCTGCAATACTGATTGAAGATCGGGAGGTAAGGCACTGCCTTACTGATCTTCAATCAGTATATTAAAGGAATAGTTCAATTCGAGAGTGAACTATTCCTTTAAATTCCATTTTATTTCCAAAATACAGCACTCAATATAGACAACTTTGAGTAAGTACGTCTGTCAATTGTGGCGTATATATCCAGTATTTGTGTGGCAAAACAGCATACGGCCTACATTACAGTGTTATGTATTATCAATGAAATTAGCTTTTAAGTTGTTATTTTAGAACTCTTGCAGGGAGGTTCAATAAAAGTTCTTATCGTTAAAAAGGGTGGTAATTTTGCCCCAACCAATCAGATGTTAGCTTTCAAATGTTAAATAAGATCGGTTGGGGCAAAATTGCACTATTTTAATGATAAGAAGGGGTGTAATGGAAATAATTAGACAAAATTAATATCAATAAAGCCATAGGACCGGATGGATTACATCCTCTGATTTTAAGAGAGCTTAGTCCAGTTTATCCAGACCACTTTATCTTATCTTTTCAGATTCACTTTTGTCTGGTGATGTGCTGCTAGATTGGAAAAAAGCCTATATAATACCAATATTCAAAAAAGGTAGTCATTACCAACCTAGAAACTATAGACCTGTAAGCCTAACATGAGTGGTAGGGAAGGTACTGGAAACTTTGTTACGGGATCATATCCTTGTCTCCAGAACTAATCTTATTAGTAGTAGTCAGCATGGTTTATGAGAATAGATCGCTCCAGACAAATGACTTTTGTACATGTATAGAGAATTGGTTATTGGGTCGCAAACAGCGAGTGGTGGTCAATGGAACTACATCTATGTGGCTAAGTTCTAAGTGGAGTGCCTCAGGGTTCTGTACTGGGCGTACTGGGGCCACATCTTTTTAATCTGTTCTAAATGACTTAGAGGGGCATTGAAGCAAGGTCTCTGTCTTTGCTGATGACACTAAACTATGCATGACTTTGAAACTTCAAATGATGTGCAATGCTGCAAGATGACCTAGGTAGATTATCAAAATGGGCAGCAGAATGGCAGATGAGATTCAATGTTGATAAATATAAGGTGATGCATTTTGGGTTAACAATCCTGGTGCCACCTACACCATAAATAACTCTTGTGTTAAGTGAATCTCTAATGGAAAAGGATTTAGGGTTCTGGTAGATAACAGACCTAGTTGTAGCAAGCAATGCCAGGTAGCAATGGCTAGAACTAGTAAAATATTGCCTTGTATAAAAAGGGGAATAGATTCAAGAGGAAAAAAAATATTCTCCCTCTTACAAGCCACTGGTAAGGCCTCATTTAGAATATGCAGTGCAGCTGGGTTTTTGCCTTCCTTGGGATCAACTGTTAGGTAGGTTAAAAAGGAGGGTGAAAAGGTTGGACTTGAGAACGTATGGTTTATCTCCTTTTATTCTTGTAGAATCTGGGGATGTACGAGCTGCTGCTGCTCCTCCTCCTGTCACAGCCGATCCTGATGTCATTTGCTTTCCAGACAGAGAATCAATAACATGTAACCATTAGAATCCACTGGACTTGGTTTAGTTCTTGAAGACGTTTCGTAGTCCATCCGACTGGCTTTCTCAATCAGAATGAACTTGTACAAGAATCTGTGGCAATTATACGCCCTGGAAAATCCCCATTAGCATATCACAGCCAGGTGTTAAGGGCGTGATTAGATAGTGGCTAAGAGGTGTGTATAGGAACGCCCAAGTAAGGTGTCAAAACAGCATTGTACATGGCAGACAGATGACATGGCCATGTACTGCCATGCACACATCCATGCATCTGTCTGCCATGAGGCACATCCATGCATATATGGACTCCCAAGGCACCACTAAGACCTATAGTCACAGCAATCAACTCTGTAACATACAAGGTGGCAAAATACCTAGCCAACATCTTAGGACCATTGGTGGAAGTTCTAAGCATCACATCCAGAACTCTCAGGATTCACCAACAAGATGGAAGACTAGTACTCGTGCAGAAGAAACTAGGTGTCCTATGATTGTGACATCTCTCTTCACCCTATACCCACCAGAGGCTGTTGTCATGGTGAGAAAACGGCTAGGCCAAGACAGCACTCTACCAGCAACCTGATCTCAACCCAGAACAGGTGGTGCCTACTGGACTTGTGCCTGAATACCACTATTTCAAATACAGGGATAAGTTCTATAAGCAAAAACATGGATGTGCTATGGGACTCTCCAGTTTCAACCCATTGTGGCCAACCTTTACATGAGGAGGTAAAAAACTGGCGCTTAATACCTTTAAGGGCATAGCACCCAGCCCACTGGTTCAGATATGTGGATGACACCTGGGTTAAAATCCACCAGAAGGAAGTACAAGCTTTCACAGAACACATTATGCGGTAGACCAAAACATCAAATTTACAAGGGAAGAGGTCAAAACAACAAACTGGCTTTCTTGGACTGCTTGGTAGAAGTCAGGGAGAATGGTAAACTGGAAGTAGAGGTTTACAGAAACAACACACACAGATCAGTATTTGATGTTTGACTCCCACCACCCTTTAGATCACAAGCTGGGGTCATCAGAACCCTGCAACACAGAGCTGAGAACATCCCCACTAGCACAGAGGCGAAGGCTAAGAATGAAACACTCTCAGAGGCCCTTAAACTTGTGGATATCCAGACTGGGCCTTTGTAAAAAGAATAGAGGAAAAAAGAACACGAATACCAACAGTGAAGGGAAAAGCAAGACAGGAGAAGAACATGGTCACCCCATATGTAGCAGGGTCTCTCTGAGAAATTAAGAAGAGTTTTCAAAAAACACCGTATCCCTGTCTGCTTTTAAACCGAGCAACACGCTGAGGCAGCAATTGGTACATACTCCAAAGACCCATACCGAAACACAAGAAAAGCGGATCATATACGCAGTGCAGTGCAGTGAAGAATGCTCTGTTTTGTTGTTGGGGGAGAACCAAACAACAACTGCATCAACGTATGGCCCAGCACAGAAGAGCCAATTCCTCGGTCATGACTCAGCCGTGTACCTGCACTTAAGGATAAAGGACATACCTTTGAAGATTGTAATGTTAACATATTGGCAAAGGAACGTGACTGGTTCAAGAGAGGTGTCAAGGAGGCCATTTATGTGAAAATAAAGAAACCAAGCATAAATAGAGGTGGGGAGGGTTCGACACCATCTGTCTGCCATGTACAATGCTGTTTTGACACCTTACTCTGGGCATTCCTATAACACCTCTTAGTCACTATCTAATCACGCCCTTAACACCTGGCTGGATATGCTAATTGGGATTTTCCAGGGTACATAATTGCCACAGATTCTTGTACAATTCATTCTGAATTGAGAAAGCCAGTCGAATGACTAGCGAAACGTCTTCAAGAACTAAACTTCAAGTCCAGTTGATCTAATTGAATACAACAGATACTTCATAAGCATATTAAAAAGGAGGGTGAAAAGGTTGGACTTGATAAACGTATGGTTTTATTCAATATCAATTACTATGTTACTATATAATAAAAGTTCTTATAGCTAAAAATGGTGCTAATTTTGCCCCAACCAATCATTAACCATTTTAAAGGTAAGCACTATTTTTTAACAATAAGAATTTTTTTTTACATCTCCCTGAAGAACTTTTATTGAATCTCTGTGATGAAATTTTATTGGGTCTCCCTGATTGGTTGCAGTGTCTCATTATTTGCATTTGTGGGGTTTTTGGTGATATCTCTTTAAGATAAAAATATTGTATTCTAAATCATTTACTATTATTTGCTATGTATTTAATGAGTTCATCAGCACTGCAGGATGGGTAGAGGAAGAGGAGAAAGACAAATAATCTGTGATACATAGGATTCAGGTGCTGTTTTTGTAAGATTTTTTCCCCTAAAAAAAGTGCAAATAAAATTTTTGTTTAAAGGAAGTGTTCTCTCAGAAATGACATATTTTACAAACTTCTGCATAATAAACTCCCCTGTGCCCCAGCCCCCAGGATCCCTTTCTTTGAAAAAATTCTGCTTGTAGCCTCTGCAACCAGCTTGTAAAAGTTCTGCTCGTTTTTGGTGGGAGTGTCCTTCACTCTACACTGCTTGTTGTCTATCTTCTGTACTGACATGGTATACACCCCCACCTTTTGAGCCCATGACTAATGACTTTCCTCCCTCTCTTCACGTGCACTGTTTTTTTGCTGCATCAGATAGAGTTTACTGGCAGACAGAGAGGGGAAATGACACACACTCATACGCAATTATTATTCTTACAGACAACTTACACTTCACTTGGTACTGATTAAGAAATAAAATGTATTATGTTAATGTTTACTTTGATTTCTATGTTTCTATATAGCAGTGTGTAACTGTGAGTCTGTCAGTGTGTTTGTGGTATTATGTGGTGAGTCTGTCAGTGGTTTGTGTATATGTGTGAGTTCGTGGTGTGTTTGTGTATATTGTGTCTGTCAGTGCTGTTTTGTAACTTTACACCATTCCCATAGAGCCTGTGCATCGGTTTCAGTGTGGCATAGTAGTGTAGGTAGGAGACAGACATCCATGATGTACAGCCCTTTCCCCATTTCATAGTGCCTGTGCGTCACTTTCATGTGGCATAGTGTAGATCCAAACAGTCATCCATCGCACATAGCCCTTTCCATTTTCATAGTGCCTGTGCATCGGTTTCAGTGTGGCATAGTAGTGTAGGTAGGAGACAGACATCCATGATGTACAGCCCTTTCCCATTTCATGTGCCTGTGCATCACTTTCAGTTGGCATAGTGTAGATACCAAACATCTTCATCGCACCTAGCCCTTTCCCCATTTCATAGTGCCTGTGCATCACTTTCAGTGTGGCATAGTAGTGTAGGTAGGAGACAGACATCCATGATGTACAGCCCTTTCCCATTTCATAGTGCCTGTGCAACACTTTCAGTGTGGCATAGTGTAGATACCAAACAGTCATTCATCGCACATAGCCCTTTCCCATTTCAGTGCCTGTGCATCACTTTCAGTGTGGCATGTGTAGATACCAAACAGTCATCCATCGCACATAGCCCTTCCCATTTCATATTGCCTGTGCATCACTTCAGTTGGCATAGTAGTGTACGTAGGCGACAGACATCCATGATGTACAGCCCTTTCCCATTTCATAGTGCCTGTGCATCACTTTCAGTGTGGCATAGTGTAGATCACCAACAGTCATT